>CM049875.1:30365913-30448413 GCA_027474115.1 Schizopygopsis malacanthus | reverse complement strand
CAACTTTTAATATATTGGATTCGTCTGAAAAAAGTAAGTCATCTACACCTAAGATGCCTCGAGGGTGAGTAAAACTTTTTGGGAAACTACTTTTCATAACCCTTTAACTGGCTTTTGGCTGCTTTATTTATTACCTAACTATTAGATGTGCTGTTTTCAACTCTCTGGAAGCTTTCAATCTTTTTCTGGAACTGTAAGAGGAATGCCTCTGAACTTTATGAAGCTGATTTCCAACACAAGGATGAAACACAGGGTATATAAACAGAAGAAAAATTGCCTAATTAAACAGCAAAAACAAACACAAAAAACAGGAACCTCAAACTTCAACATGAAAGTCTAGAGATCACGGGGGACATATAACAGTGAAATTAGATACATTGCTGCGCTGTGCCACAGCTATGCATGTACTCTCAGGTCATGCAGACAGAAATTGAATGACGAAAAATGTCTCAGAAGGCATTTTAATCATCTTGAGCCAAGGAATCAGAGTAAATAATATTGTTTCTACCCTTACGGTTCGAAAATTATTAGCATTAGTGTGAGTGCAAATTTGAGCTGTTGGTGGCGCTAGAGGGTTTGAGTTAGAGACTCCAAAACTGCTGTTGTTGTATAGTTGATACTTTCCTCTCTCTGTGTGCCAAATTTCATATCTGTCCTGTAAGTGGTTCTATGGACTGCCATATGCAAAACCCCATATCATCATTATAAAAGTATTAGAAATGTACATGCATAATGATTTGGAGTCTGAGATTATACAGCCTTCTTTGTGTTTCTTTTGGGAGAAACACAAAGAAAGTTCCAGCAGGGAATTCAGGAGAGATAGAAGTCTTCGAAGAAGACGCTGTGAAGTCTTATAAGGTGAGTTTGACCTTCATTCCCATTGAAGCTCACTGTGTCTTTCAGGCTGTGTGAGGTAGCAGTAAGTGCTGATTGTGATGTGTGTCAGACAGCGCTCTGCACAAGCAGCCGTGGACAACACTGAGAGGATCTTTACTCGACTCATCCACTCCATTGAGAGAAGCCGCTCTCAGGTGGTACAGTTGATCAGAGCTCAGGAAGAGGCTGCAGTGAGTCGAGCTGAAGGACTCCTGCTGCGACTAGAACAGGAGATTGATGATCTGAAGGGGAGAGATGCTGAGCTGGAGCAACTTTTACACACAGATAATCATGTCCATTTCCTGCAGGTAACAGAGAACTGAAACACAAAACAATGGTTGTGGGTCTTTTCTTTGTTCTAAGTAAACTTGGTCTCATTCAATAACAAATATTGTGGACGATTTCATATTTTTAGGAGAAAAAAATATTTTGCTTTTGCTGAATCTATGACAGAATACTCTGAGACATTGCAAAAGATCCAAGTGCAGCTTTAAATAAGAGTCACACCAGACAAAAGACTGAGAGCACCAGCACAGGGTAATACAAAAGACAGATGTCAATCAGCAAAATCCACACCGAAACACAGTACAATACTACAGCACCCAATGTTAAGTGAACATAGGGTATAAATGGGGAAATTAACAAGGTTATTGCCATGCAGCTGGAACAAAGAGACCTGATAGACCGAGCAAAGGGTGATGGGGTAAAAAGTCTACAGGCAATAGGCAATTATACGGGAGGAGTGCCCTCTGTTGGCTGTCATGGACAAACCAGCAGATGGCTGTGACATAACCCCCTTTAAGGAGTGGATTCCAGATGCTCCATGATCAGGAGGAGGGATGGTGGGCCAGGCCCATGTGGTAAAAGGGGGCCTGGAGCCAGAGTTAAACCAGAAAACCAGAGCAGGGTCGGCAGGGCAAGAAGCCAGGCTGGGGCTGGCAAAGCAGGAGCCCAGGACGGAGCTGAAGACCACCACAGCAGAGCAGACAGGACCGAAGATCCCAGACTCAGACTCAGTTCAGAAATGCTTCCTCGGCTGTGAGAGGACAAATAGAGAGTTCAGGAACTGTGGCTGTGAAACAGGGACCTTCCTTGGCTGTGAAAGGGACAGGCAGAGAGTTCAGGAGTGGGCTTCACCACCCAGAGAGGAGCTGAAGTGGATGCCTGCTGAAGCTGCCACCTGAGGAGGAACTGGAGTGGGCTCAGGAGCGGACTCCTGGATTGGAATGGGCTCAGGAGTGAACTCATAAACTGGAGTGGGCTCAGGAGCGGACTCCTGGATTGGAATGGGCTCAGGAGTGAACTCATAAACTTGAGTGGGCTCAGAAGTGGATTCATGGACGGGCTTTGGAGCAGACTGGAGCGAACTTCAAAGTTCATTTGAACTTAATATATAAATTAGGATAGAAAGAAAACAATGCTAATGCATTATAATGCAATATAATGTATAGGAAACGGGCGCTGAGGTTCGCTTCGTTTGAACCAGATATGAAGCAGTCACGTGGTTTTCAGGCGAATGAAGCTTCGGACGTCATAGATCACGTGCTGTTGGCAAAACTAATCAAGCTTCGATACAGCGCTTCAATGTTTCGTTTCTTTTATACAAGCTTCGAAGCCTCAGTGTCGAACGTCACATCACTACAGAATACTCTGTGAATTTGTGAAAGATCCAAGTGCAGCTTTTAGTAAGAGTCACATATGGCAAAAGACTGAGAGCACCAGCAGAGAGTACTACAAAAAACAGATGTCAGCAAAGCCCACACAGAAACAGTGCAATACTACAGCACCAAATGCTAAGTAAACAGAGTATAAATAGGAGAACAAACAAGGCTTATGACACACAGCTGGAAACAATGAGACCTGATAGATAGAGCAAAGGGTGATGGGAAATGAAGTGCACAAGCAATAGGTAATTATCTGGCTGGAGTGCCCTCTAGTGGAAGTCATGGGCACTCCATTAGATATCTGTTACAGAATCATGTTGGTGAAAACATTTATGCTCAGATTTCATGCGTGAACTTGTGTGTGCACATACATAGTGAATGTGATCCAGTATCTTTATTTTTGTATGATATTTCTGTAGATGTTCCAGCACAGTGCTGAACCTCCTGAATCTACAGACTTACGCAGCATCACCATCAGTTCTTTCATCCCTTTTCATGATGTTACAAATTTAATCTCTCAACTGAAGGAAAAACTAGAGGGTTTCTGTACAGAAGAGGTAGAAAAGATCTTTGATAGAGGTAAAGTATCTGTAGCAGACATTCATTTACTCTCAAAAATAAGTCTGGCAGCATGCAAGTACATCATACTAAAAATATAATATTTTAAACATTATTTTGTCTGTTTTTATAAACATGCATTGATATGAACACCAATAAACCAATGAGGACCAGGGAACAGTTCCTTCAGTGTAAGAAATTATAAAGCACACACACACACACACACACACACACACACACACACACACACACACACACACACACATATACTGTACACATGCAAAGGGCACATTGTCCAAAGGTTCATATTTTAACAAGCTGCCAAACAGGAGCAAAGCATTCAACATTTAAACTTTTTAAATTATGTTACTATTTACTCATCCTCATGTGGTTGCAAACCCATGTAACTTATAATTTCTTCTGTCAAAACTCAAAAGACCAACACTATTAGGCAGAATTTCCAGGCTTCTTTTTGAAAATAATGGGGTTTTGGGATTTATGAGTAAAATAAAGGTCTGTGGTAAATATAAATTGGCGATATTTGGATGTTTTACTCTACAACATAAATTACACACACATTCACAAACAAACAAACATTAACCTAATTGTGTTTTATCTCCATTAGATTCCTGTCAGCTCACTCTGGATTCAAACACAGTGAATCGATTCCTCCGTCTGTCTGAAGAGACCAGTGTGGCTTCTTGCACCGACACACCTCAGCATTATCCTGCTCATCCAGACAGATTTGATGGCTGTGTGCAGGTGTTGTGTAGAGAGAGTGTGTGTATAGTGAGAAAAAGTGTGTGTATATCTGTGTCATACATGAGCATCAGCGGGAAACAATTGTTTGGATTTAATAATCAGTCCTGGAGTTTGTTCTGCTCTTCCTCCGGTTACGTATTCAGGCACAATAACATAAAAACCGAGCTCCCTGTGTCTCCAGATCCTTTAGAATAGGAGTGTATGTGGATCACAGTGTAGGAATTCTGTCCTTCTACAGCGTCTCTGACACAATGAGCCTCATCCACAGAATCCAGACCACATTCACTGAGCCTCTCTGTGCTGGGTTTGGGTTTAGTAGTGGATCATCAGTGAAACTCTGTCATCTAACAATGTAGATGAGATATTGTTCATGTGTTAGATCGGGAGAAAACGTATATTTTAGAGTCTTTTGTATACTGTCTATAATTGAAATAAAGGGTCAACTTGAGTTTTATTAATTATGTATTTTCTGGATGATACAGAAATTAAAAATGTTTCTTTACTGTATTTCTTTACGGATACTAAGATCATATTATAAAATAAATACCTTTTAAAAGTTCATGCAGTTTCTGAACGAAAGCATATAAACCTCTAGTAATCTAAACTTCCAGTAGAGAGCGCTGTATGAACGAGCTGACCGTGCCACATAATGAATGATATATGTGACCCTGGACCACAAAACCAGACCAGTCAGAGGGGGCCATTCAGTGACATTTAGATTTATACGTTATCTGAAAATAAATACGATTCCCATTGATGTGTGGTTTGTTATGATAGGACAATATTTGGCTAAGATACAACTATTTGAAAATCTGGAATCTGAGGGGGCAAAAAAATCGAAATATTAAGAAAATCACCTTTAAAGTTGTCCAAATGAAGTTAATAGCAATGCATATTACTGATTAAAAATTAAGTTTCGATATATTTATGGAAGGAAATGTACCAAAAATCTTCATGGAACATAATATCCTAATGATTTTGGCATATAAGTACAATTTATCATTTTGACCCATTACCTGTGCTACCTCTGACTGGTTTTGTGCTCCAGAGTCACACGCACGCACGCACACACACACACGCACACACACACACACACACACACACACACACACACACATGTATAATATATATTGGCTATGTTATTTTTTACTTTATATCAGTAGAAATGTTCACAGTATTTCCGTCTATATATATGGGTGAGGTTGGTAGCACTTTATTGTGCAGTCATGTTCCGCATGTACACACCATGTAGTCTACTTATTATATTAATTACACTAACTGGGTAATAACTGAACCTACCCCTAAACCTAACATTAGCCCGTAAGTACCTTTTATAACCCAGTATATGTGCACTGTAAGCACGCGTAAGTGCACGCCAACTGTAAAATAAAGTGCAACCCAACGGTTTATGAACAGGATTGATTTTATTTGTAATTAAAGGCAATTAGAAAAACCTATAAAAAATAAATAGCTTAAGTAGCATATTAGGTGAGAAATAAAGCAACAACAACACAAAATCCCCAGAATTTGTCCACTCTCGTGTATTTATTTTTCACATTTCCAAGTAAAGTTAGTTCACAAACGAACAGTCTGTCCTCAGCTGCTCACAATCTGCTGCTGGTCTATTATCGTTCTTGTTTGTTTTTAAAGCAAGATGGGAATCAGGATTTGTTGATATGTGGATATCTTATTCAATTTCACTGTGATTTTAAAATGATTTAAAAGACCATCGTTTGGCCATCTTTAGAATAATAACCGCAGTTTGTCCTTGTTTATTCCACGGAGCTGGATGTTTTGGGCAGGTATACAGACTGGAAACAAATGGTGCGTGACAGAACATCCAGTCAGTGCTGGCGACGTCACGAGCACGAGCTCCCAGCGGCAGTCAGTCAGTCAGCGCGAGCGCGAGCTCCCAGCAGCAGTCAGTGCGAGCACGAGCTGCCAGCGGCAGTCAGTCAGCGCGAGCGCGAGCGCGAGCTCCCAGCAGCAGTCAGTCAGTCAGTCAGTGCGAGCACGAGCTGCCAGCGGCAGTCAGTCAGTCAGTCAGCCAGCGCGAGCACGAGCTCCCAGTGGCAGTCAGTCAGTCAGTCAGCCAGCGCGAGCACGAGCACGAGCTCCCAGTGGCAGTCAGTCAGTCAGCCAGCGCGAGCACGAGCTCCCAGCGGCAGTCAGTCAGTCAGCGCGAGCGCGAGCACGAGCTCCCAGCGCAGCGGCAGTCAGTCAGTCAGTCAGCGCGAGCGCGAGCGCGAGAGCCGAACTGAAGAGAGAACAACCCGCTCATCATCTGCTCACAGAAGTCGGTAAGTTATTACATATTCAGAAACTGTATTCAAATATCCCGTGCGTGGTACACAGTGGGTCATGTGTGTGTCAGGATTGATGTCAAATTAATTGAGTTTAGTTCATTCATAGGCTATTGCTGTGGATTGACAGCTTGACTCTTATATCTAAGCTTGGTTTACTAAAATTACGCAATTCTTTACAAGCAATGACCTTGATAGCATATCATATGTGTAACTTAATCAGCATCATGTCTATCTGAAAACACTTACTGTACAGGACCGAACATTCGAAAAGATACAGATTAATACAAGCTAACGCAAACTTTACTCAAATGCTTTTAATGTTGTTAAACTTGTATGCTTTCTCAATGAAACAATCTTAATGTGTGTGACATTACGCACAGTTTATAAAACGAGCATGTTTTAGGGTCACGTGTCAAATGAAACCACACTGGGGTCCTAAAGCTGCTGTAGAAAATAAACAGTCTTAAATAAACTCAAAAGCGTAAATCATCATCATGTGTGATACTAACCCACGCTGAGAGTTTGCTGCACATTTGATGTGTTATAAATACTTCGCAGCTGTCAGTGGGTGAGTTTTCAATAGGGAATGTCTTTTTTAATAATAGTAAAACAAATAATTCAAAGATGGGGAATACATTTAGATTTGTTATTGTCTGTAATTACTTTCTCTATTTTTTAAGACTTAGCTGTAAAACTAAAGAATCATGATGACAAATAGCTGACAAAAATTGACATTATTTTTTTAATACAGGGATTTTAGATCAAACTTCATATTTTCAAAAATAACGTTTGATTATTAGCACGACTATTCCACGAAGAGCCTTTAACATTCATTTAACTTTCCTATTACAAAAAGGGTCATTATAGGGGAAAAACATTCTTCGTATTATTTAAATATTTTTCACACTAAGAAAAAAATTTATATTATTTTAAGAACTGCTCACACAGAAAGGTTATTTTGGGAACTTAAACAGTTGCATTGCTGCTGCATTGCTCCCATTTTGGAGTGTATTTTGTTGTGACTGGTCACCATTTCATAAAACAAAACTGACTATTGTTAATCACCTTTTAGATTTTTGTCCAATTAGACTACTTCATGTATTTGTGCTATTTAATTTGAGGCCATAAGCAGAATTATAATTATAAATATATCATATTAAACCAGTACTGCTTTCACTTTTTGAAATGTTGTCGTGTTTGAGGTTTTGCAACACAACACTGATAATGGTCTTTCTATTAAATCCTCTATCACTAGATTCAGAATCATTGTGGATAGGATCCTCTCTTTGACTGTCTCTGTTACTAGCTGAATATGAACTGAATTATATCTTATATTTAAAGGTTTTAAAGTGATCAGTGATCCTCAGGGATCCTATAGGTTGCATTCCTGGTGCAGCGCCAGTCTATTTGACCACATTCCCATCTAAACTGGACATTCATCAGATGTCCTTCGAAGTCCAGTGACCTGAAGGTTTAAAGGCAATGTTTTGGTCACATTCCTGTGTCCTCACGTCCTCGTTCTTTCCCACCCCCTGAACATTTCTGCTCAGTGGCCTTAGAGGTCACAGACACTTCGGAGCCGAAGTCAAAAGCCAGCTATGAGAAAGCTGGACTCCCAAACATGCATTTGGTAATGAAGCTGAAAGCCCACTTTAGACAAAAATGGCAAACTGTTGGTGCGATCATGCAGTTGACTTTGGTCTTCGAAGTCAAGGTGAAGACAAATCCAATGTTTTGATGACCTAGCTGAAAACTATGCAACACAATAAAATAAGTCACTTTTGATGATGTCTGCTTGAAACAACATTTGTAACCAAATTTGATATTTTAGAGTAAAAAAGTAAGGAATGAGATGTAATATTAATTTGGCTATTGGGAATTAATTGATGAACAGTGGTTCCTATATCACAAGTGGTTGAAGGGTTGATGGCAGTCAAAAAGCAGCTTAAAGAATGATTACATAGAATAGATAGAAGCTTTTTGCATAGTTCACCATCAGATAAGAGTGTGTAAAAATGTGCAGGATATCAAAATTGACCTTTTTTTCTTAATGTATACTTACTGGTGTATTCTATAGACACAAGGTTTTGAATCAGATTCGTTGTTTTTGAAAAAAGTATCTTATTCTCACCTATTAATTTGATCAAAAACACAACAAAACTCTAATATTGTGAAGTATTGTTACAATTTAAAATAACTGATTTCTATATTAATGTTTAATTTTTTTTTAATTTAAATTCATTTTCGTTATTTTTTATTTTTGTTATTTTAAATTATACATTTTATTTACACTTCTTTATTTAAATTTCGACTGAATATTGAGCATCAGTACTTCCGTCGCCAGTGTCACATGATCCTTCAGAAAAATATTTTTGTTGAAACCAAATTTTCATATGTTTGTATGACCTGACATACTTTTTTATGGCAAATAAATCTAGTACAGGCAACATGGAGAAAGCCATTGTTCGTTTCCATATACTACCAATAAATGTCACAATAGAAAGCTGGTTGAAAATCAGCAGAGTTGTGTTCGTGTCATAGCTAACCTGTAGGACTTTCTTTCTTCTTCTGTGATCTGGAGAATAAAAAGTCATACACATTCATACATTATGGTGATTATACCATTTAAGAAAGCAAATGTTCACTTTAAGCAAGATTGACTGCTATATAGGTTTTATACTGAGGCCACATTGAGTCAAATTATTTGAAATGCTACTTTACTAAAAACGTGCTCATTGTACCTGTTAAAGTGGTCAGTTTATTTCAAATTCATATGATTCATTCCCAAACAGCTTTATAAAGTATAGTCCTTCACAATCCCCAGCCACTTTAGGTAGTCCCTCTGAAGTGTTTCGGGTCAGTTCAAGAAAAACCATGTGAGGAACCGAGGCTCCAGAGAGGTCAGGTTTTAATCAAGATGGCATTGGTCTATTGGCCTGGTATTAAGTTATACACTCTCAATGCAATCAGACTTTAGTGGTAATTCAATATGGTCCCTCCTGCTTCTAATTTACCAGTCTGTGGTGATTAGAGAGCCAGACCAACTGGCTAAGCTGCCACTTTATCAGCACGAGCTTAGAGCTTATGAAAAAGTGTGAGTCCTTGTTCGACTGGCTGAAAAGACAAGGTTTGCTGGGTGGCCTTTCGGTGCTGGAGGCATGTGCAGATGTGCCTTTAGGTCAGGGGTCTTGGACGGTGACCATCTGGACCTTTAGGGGGTGGTTTCCTAAGATGCAGCCTTTGTTTGCCAAAAACAATTGGAAGTTAATCTGGAGGAGATAAGAATAGCCTCTGTTACATTTCCGCCATTGGCCAGTCTTCACGTAGTGTCTAAGGAGACATCTCTTTCTGCTTCTGTCTCTCTCATGAAAGAGGTTTTGACCGACTGGCTTCCCTATTATTTAAAGGGATGGAGGAGATGTTACAAAAACAGTGCTGCTTTCCAAGAGTCAAGGTTCTGATTCAACTATTGTTTGGCAGCTGAGCCAAGTCTTGATATTTTTAGGCTCTTTGACAATACTTGATTATTTCTGACAATATTCGGTATCAGTATATATACTTTTACTCTGAAATTACTTTAAATGGTGTTCCCCCCCCCCCCCACCCAAAAGGAAGCAAAAGTTACACCAAATGTAGGGCGGGGTCTTGGTTCTATCCGACATTGTTCATTGGACAGAGCCAGAAAGTTTGACATTTAACCAGAAGATCAAGTTTGACATTTTGATACAAAATTATGTGGTCAAAACTAATTAAAAAAAATGAAATGCCCATAAATGGATAATTTGTTCACAGTAAGATCAGTAGCAAAAAATGAAGGATTGACTTTCTAAACGCATGTCGACTAAATGCATACAAGTATAATTCTAGTTAAAATAATCACAAATTATCTTTTTTTCAATAAATGAACACAAGGATTAATAACGTTGGATATGTTTCCATTGTTATGCATCATCATATTATCTATACACACCATATATGTATATTACCTTGAGTTAGGGTTTTGAATCAATTCACTAAAACCGAGTTGAACTGATTCTAATGAATCATTGTGAATATGTTGTAGATATTTAAAACACTATTAATCCAGCACTAACTATTTCGCACAGGTCTTTGAAAAGCTTCTGTTATTCAAACATCATGTAAAAAATGCTGAATATATCTTTTACATACAGCCTTTGCCTTTGAGTTGTCTTATTGTTCTTTAATAAGGCCCCAAGACATAATCTTCATAGAAATGCATATCAAAGTAAAAGGTTCTAGCTTGTTTCGCTTCCATTTGGCCCCTCAGCTATTGAGACCGCCACTGCTCTTCCTGAAGCCCATTTATCCCGAGTTTAAATTCAACGTTTGGCTCACCCATGTTTCCAAAGGAGTGATTGAAAAGAGAGCCAGGGTTTGTTTGCTGTTTGTTGACTGCCAGTGAGTCCTTCACTCTAAAGCTCTTGTCCACGGTTAGACACGAAACCCTTTGTCTCTGTGGGCCAGAACCTGCAGGGAGGACACAAAGGTTCTGCTGAAAGCTGCTTGACATCTCCTACACAGATAACACAGCTCAATGTGACTTAGACACTTCATTGTTGATTGATTTCTTATTTTTAGTCTTCCTGTTACCACGGTAACTGTTTTACAAGTCCTTCTCTTTGGTGATCTTTCTTCCTCTCTTCCTTCCTTGGTCGTGTGTCATTACTCTTATATGTTTTGACATGGCCATGTGTGTGCTAAACTTCTTTCTGTCATAACAGAAGATCTAATATAAACTGCATTGGATATCAATAAAGTCAAGAGAGGCTGGCTTTCAGTCTCTAGTATTGATCTGCGTAACACGATAATCAATTACTGAACAAAGAAGAGCAAAATCAGCGTACAATTAAGTTGCTTAAATCACCATTAAAAGTATAGATGATGTTGCTCTCATTGCTTCCTGGTGTTGATTTATAATAGCACTTTTCAGGCAGTTAATCAGTTGATGCTGAATGCTTGGTGTTTTTGCAGTTTTTTATTTCTGTTGATAGCAGTTACAGTTGATAAGCAGTTAGTTAGTCCATACTGAAATGCAACCCCCCTCCCCCTAAATTTTAATGTTTACTGTAAGCAAAATACCGTATATCGGTCTATCAATATCTATATGTTTTCATATATAAATGTAACCCCCCCCCCCGGGTCCGCACCATCACACCGAGCGGGTCTCGAACCCGGGATGCCGGAGCGGGAGGCGGGCGCTCTACCAAGGAGGCTAAAGGCTACAGCGCCTCTTTTTGAGGTCAGGAGAGTGAGGTTTACACACAGCCCTTACTGGCATACATCTGTTACACTCACCCCCCTAAACCTCACTCCCATCCGGGTCACGGCACCAATGTAACCCACCCGGGTGCACCATCACACCAAGCAGGTCTCGAACCCGAGATGCTGACGCGGGAGGCGGGCGCTCTACCAAGGAGGCTAAAGGCTACAGCCTCTAGCGTCAGTCGCTAGAGCGCCTCTTTTGTTTACACACAGCCCTTATTGGCATACATCCGTTACATAAACTTATATTCTAAAGTTTGAGGTCATTAAGCTTTTTTTCAATCAAGGATGCAATCAATTGATCAAAAGTGATAAACATAATATTACAAAATATTTATCTTTCAAATAAACGTGTCAGGGTTTCTGCACAAAATATTAAGTAATGTTTTCAGCATTTTCTTATAATGTTAGAAAAATAGAATCAAAAGATGGAATCTTAAGCATCAAATCAGCATATTAGGATGATTTCTGAAGAATCATGTGACTCTGAAGACTGGAGTAATGATGCTGAAAATGCAGCTTTGAGGAATAAATACATATATTCACATATAAAACAGTTATTTTAAATGAATACACATTCACAATATTATTAATAAATGCAGCCTTGGTGAGCATAAGACACTTCTTTCAGCGACATAAAAAATCTTACACCCAACATTTTGAACAGTCGTGTAGCAATTAATGCAATTAAAAGTGGTCATTTTAAAGCTCATCCTTTGTGTGGTCGCTGTGCTGCAGAAAATTAAAAGGCTCCTTTGGCCACTAGTGAAGTGTGCAGATGCAAGATAAAAAGATGCTCATCTAGCTGTTAAAATCCCTTCTATTGTTTGAAAGTATTGGAATAGATTGACCACGACTCAGAGCAGGTGCTTCTTTCTCAAGACAAACATCTTGGTCTTTCTTAAGCAGCCTATTTCAGTGGATTTCATTTCTTCCTTGATGATAATAGCTCCAATGAGCCCTACAGTGGCTAGTGACTTCTTAAAGTTCGCTAGTGGTGCTGGATTGAGCAGATCAAGGACCAGTTTTATATGCTTCAAAAACATGAATCTGTTTTGAAATATAAATGTGCGTGATAAAAATGTTGCATTGAGACCATTGTGAAAGATAGCAGATGTCAAGGAGCATACATACATGCTGCTTCCTCTTCTTGTGGCTATGGTTACCAGGTGAAGGACAGAGGAAGAGCTTCAGTGCTCAGCTGAGAGCAGGAGAAGGGAATTGATCAGTGCAATTGGTTAATAAAAGTTATTTGAGATACTCCATTGGTTCACTGAACTGCTTTTATTAAATGCCGTTTTTCGTTATGATTCTGTCAGCTGATGCAGATTTTCTGAGTGTTTATTATTAACCAAGAAATTGCTAATAGGTTTCTGGTGAAAGTGAGAGGTTATACATGTGGTGCAGTGTATGGTTTGTCTTGGCAGGCAGTTTGTTTGGAAGTCCATTTGAGTGATTGTGTGTTTATATAAGGCTTTCAGGACACGCTCTTCAGTCTGAATAATTCCTGCTCATTCGATCTCTATAAAAAGTATTGGCCTCAGCCTCAAACACAAACCACCACTTGCCAGAGAAAATGAAATTTAAAAATTTACTGAACACAAGACAAATAATGGGAAGTTAAGTGAAGTGTACATCCAGTTATTGAACAGGGCAGAGGGGTCTTGTTGATGAAAGTCATACACATTTGGAACGACATGAGGGTGAATAAACGATGACAAAATTGTCCTTAAGCGATTTCCCGAAGCCAATGTTGAGAAAAAACAAAGCAACCTCGGCGTCTGATCGCAGGCCTTCTGCTCCTTGAGTTCTCTCCAGCGCTGGAAAGAAATTTACACTGGTCTTACTTCTTGCCTTATCGTTTTCCTCTTTTGTTTTTTATCCACCATCTCTATCTTTCTATCGCTCGACTGTTCACTGAACGCTCTCTCCTCCACATCATGAGTAGACACGCCCCTTACTGCTGATTGGCTACAAGTTTGTTTTGGTACTCGGCCCCGACTCAGTTTTCTAAAACGTTTTTTTGAAAAATTACATACCTCACCTTTAACTAATTATGTGAACTGGAAAACAGTAAATAGTTTATTTAATTAATTATTTTATTTTTTCTGTTCAATTTTTATATTATTAATACTTTAGTATTTTAGTTGACGTCTCATTTTCTTAACAGTATTCATTTGGGGTTTACTTGACATTTGTTTAGCAACACTTCAGTATAGGGACCAATTCTCACTATTAACTAGTTGCTTATTAGCATGATATTAATAACATATCGGTTGCTTATTAGTACTTATAAAGCAAATTCTGCACATTCTACACTGAATCCTGGCTACCCAATACATAAATGTAATAATACCTTACTAACTATTAATAAGCAGCAAATTATGAGTTCATTGAGGCAGACGTCGTAGTTGAATTGGACCCTAAAATAAAGTGTGACCCACTTTTTTATATTTTGAAAGAATATGCATTAAACTCTTAACCCTTTCAAACAATCTTCTCCCCTAAAGAGTACAGGAATCTCCTGAGTTACTGTATTTATAATATGTTTTCTAGGAAGAGCAAATTTGGCTGCTTACCATCATTGAGATTTTCCACAGTCATTTATGACCATATTGGACTATATAGATCTTATACAAAAGAGTAATGTCTTTTACTCTAGATATTTTTTTAATCTCACAGACATATTCATATTCAGTGTAATAGATTAAAAGATATTAAACCAAGTCATTTTGTTTTGTTTTATTTTAAGGCCTAATTACAAATATTATTCATAGAGGCCGGAAGTGAAGCTGCTATTTTAATTGTTTTGAACGTACATTGTGATAATAAATCACAAAACCTTTCTGATTTAAATACATTCTGTTTTTAACGTGTAACATAATATTATGTGAAGAGTCCAAGGCGGTAATGACACTGTACAAACTGACCATTCCTTGACCTTTCATATCTGTCGTAAAATGTTCTTGTCCATCTGTCCATGACACTCGAAGCCCTCCATGACCTTCCTCACTCTTTTTTTGTGTCTGTCATAAACGTCAATGTTCAATCTGAGATCCTCTGCATGCTCATTTTGAAACGAAGGTTAAGTCTTGCGGTTATTCTGAGCGCTCAGTGCTCCTCCTCCCACCTGACGGCTCTCAGCGGTGACCCCTGTCCTGTTGCAGCATCATTGGGCTTGGATTTAGACCTGGCTGTCTTCTGCCTGTAAACTTTTAACCTGTCCCCTTCTTTTACGACAGGGCAAGAATGCATGGAACTCTTCGTTGCATTGTCTTTCCCTCCCGTGCGTAAAAATGACAGGGAATGAGAACTGGCATGTTCATTGACTTAAAAAGAGCCAAAGTCATTAGTTTTATTAATACCACACTGATAGTGAAGAAACAAAAATAACAAGATATGTATATGTGTATGTGTATGTGTGTGTGTGTGTGTGTGGGTGTGTGTGTGTGTGTGTGTGTGTGTGTGTCTGTGTGTGTGTGTGTGTGTGTGTGTGTGTGTGTGTGTGTGTGTGTGTGTGTCTGTGTCTGTGTCTCTGTGTGTGTGTGTGTGTGTGTGTGTGTGTGTGTGTGTGTGTGTGCATGTTTATGTGGTTTATGAGGACATTGTGTGTGTGTGTGTGTATGTGTATGTGTATATGTGTATGTGTATGTGTATGTGTATGTGTATGTGTATGTGTATGTATATGTATATGTATATGTATATGTGTATGTGTGTATGTATATGTGTATGTGTATGTGTGTATGTATATGTGTATGTGTATGTGTATGTGTGTATGTATATGTGTATGTGTATGTGTGTATGTATATGTGTATGTGTATGTGTATATGTATATGTATATGTGTGTGTGTGTGTGTGTGTGTGTATGTGTATGAGGACACAAATGTATATGTGTATGTGTATGTGTATGTGTATACAAGGAGAAGGTGTATGTGTATGTGTATGTGAATGTGTATATGTATATGTGTGTGTGTGTGTGTGTGTGTGTGTGTGTGTGTGTGTGTGTGTGTGTATAAAAACCATGTGTATGTGTATGTGTATATGTGTGTGTGTGTGTGTGTGTGTGTGTGTGTGTGTGTGTGTGTGTGTATATGTATATGCGTATGTGTATGTGTATGTGTATGTGTATATGTCTATGTACGTATATTTGCATCCAAACAGAAGAGTTTGTGTGTCATTATTTAGCTCTGGAATGACACATTTGAAAGAAGTGTCTGCTGCACAGTCTGGGCTTGGATTCAACAATATCACACAATTGGATCAATGTAGCTAATTTAACAAAAGATCACGCCCCTCCCCCCTCTGAATGGAGATGTCAAAGGTTGCTGACCTCTTGCTTTCATGTGCATTGATCGTTTCTCGGGAGGTGGGCTGCTCCCCTCCAAAGCCCTTCACATCAGCTAATATATCTTTGTTTGGACCTGAAAGCTGTTTTCTTACATCTTGTCACCCTGTTTTTTTCAAATGGCAGATTTTACTGTAGAAGATACAGCAGCACCAAAAAAATAAATAAATGATGTGCAGCCTTGGACAGAAATGTTTTTACTGGATGTTACTTTGTTCTAAACATGTAATGTTTAATAGTAAAACAACAATATTTAAATAATGGACATATAACATGTCTATGACTTTTTTATTCAACATTGAGTATTTTGTGTTGTTTTTTTATGGAAAATGTTCATATGTTTTAGGAATAGTATTTAGTAAAATGTCTATATTCACCATTTAGTTGCTATTTTTCCTGCATGTGTGACAAATTATGTATTACATTAATTATTTATTTACTTAAATAACATATATGCCACATATGTAGTCTCTCAGCTTATAATTGGACAGATTTTCTTTAAAATAGTTTTACTAATATGTTTAACAGTATACGTGTTTGAATTTCATATTATATACTAAAACTATAGTAAAATTATTATTTGTATTTTTTTTTTTTACATTTTTAAATCTAATAAACCTTAATTTTAAGTTTAAACCTAACCTCTAAAATAACAAATAAATAAATATGAATTTAATATTCAGACATTATTAATATTTAATATTTTTACTCTCTCTAATATATATATATAGTATATATGTACATATACAGTCTATAGTAGTCTATAGTAGTTATGGCTCTGATGTTGAATATGTGATCTTTATTCTCCAGCGTTTACGAAGGCATCAGTTTTCAGTCGTGAATCACAGCCTCGGTTGTTTTAGTGACTGTGCTGAGTTTGTACAGTGTAAAGGGAAGGAAGAGCACAGAGGATTGTGTTGATGTGATATGGATGTGAGTCTCCTCGTCCTGTTGTGTTATCCTCTTATCTGCAGCAGATGGGTCCTGGACCTCCTCCTCCTCTCCTTCAAAAGCACACACAGCTTATCTGCACTGGCCTCCAGTCATTTGTTAGGAAACATGTCTGGAAACAAATCCAAGGGTTTGCCAGCAGCTCGCCTTGAAGGAAGACATGTCACGATGAAGGACGAGGAGGCTGTGTGTCAGCGCTGTGCCACACAGCTGCACTTCTTCAACACTTCATTAGCAACACTGAGCTCAGCATTTGAGCCAGGAGCGTTCAGATAAATCATAATATATGTACTTGTCTCTGTTGCTAAAGCTCATTTCAGTCAGTGCAGTGGATCTCAACCCTTTTGACTCCAAAGCCCCTCATTGTCCACAATAATATCCGAAAGGCCCCGTGATTCTCCAGTTGATCCTGATTTACTGGATAACAATTTGTAAAAAAAAATATGTTTTATGTACTATTTCTATGTGATACGATATTAGTGTTTGGCACAACTAGAAAAAATGCAGGCTTTATTCAATATAAAAACGCCAGTGGAGCTATAAGGTTATATGGTCACACTATGGGGACCAGTTCTCACTATAAACGAACTATTCACTATGACTTTTGCCTTAATAAATTCATAATTTGCTGCTTATTAATAGTTAGTAAGGTAGATGTTAAGTTTATGTATAGGGTGTATTAAGGGATCTAGAATATGCTCATGTAGAATAAGGCATCATTATGCACTTTATAAGTACTAATAAACAGCTAGGATATTATTAATATGCATGCTAATAGTCCACTCGTTAGGATTAGTCCTTAAATTGATTCGTTTTACATGACCTTTGCCGGTCTAGAAATCACACTTTGTATATGGGCCAATGACCAAAAGAGGTTTTCAAGCATCAAAACAATAAGAGTTTAATACAGCTTTTATTTTCCTCTGTACAGTAGAATGTGTCCTGATTCATTTTATTCATTTATTTATTTAGAGCAAAGAATAATGACTATCATACATTGTTACCATTACCAAAAAATCGAGTCAGGCATATGTAGAACCAGAATCATTAGAGGACATTAAAAGACTCAAAAACTAATTAATTGTCATTTTAAATCTTTACCAATTTTGTATTTGCCATGATCCTTCAAACCACTAGTTTTTAATCATTAAAAAATATAAAAATTTAATATGTTCACATTTTCTTTTATATATTTTATATTATAAAATATATTAATATATAATATATATATAGGTCCGAATATATGTTTCATGTTTACACAAATACATCTGTTACACTGAATGCCAATAGATCATTAGCCTACTTTGACAATATTTTGACATTTGTCACAAAAGTTATTTGAAACATAATAGTAGACGATTTACTTTTTGTGTATATAAAATCACTTTTGTAAACTGAATTTGATGTGAACACCAAAATGGGACGTCTCATCTTTTACTCATATTTGTTATATGCTATATTGCCCATATATGAGTTTTAAAGCTTTATTAATTTTAAGTAACTTTTCCAGGTCTAGATATCACACTTTCTAAATTTGTTAGGTTTTATTTTTCGTGATCAATGGCTCTCTGACTGCGAACCTCTGACCTAACAGTTAAATTGACAAAAAATGTCTAAAGATCCCATAGAATAACATTAAAGGAGGGAACCATATCTAGAGATCAGGATATCATAGGCATTTTGAGGATGAGCTCTTTTGACTTCATCATGTTAATAACCTTGCAACCAGCCAGCATTGTGCATTAATATTCAATCTGTGTCATAATCCTCAGGCTGTGTGTTATGGTAGATGAGGTTGTTCTCTGGATCATGCCAGCATGTAATTCTTCTCTCCCCGCAGCCATAACCTGACTTGCCCTTTATCTTGGCTTGTCTGTTCAAGTACGTACTGCGCACTTCAACTGAAAAATTGCAGGCAAGATTAACGTGATTTACTTTTCTTAATAGAGTACAGAGTGTTTTTCATGAGCTGTACCTTTTGTGGAAACCCGCTGCTGACATGATTTAATGCTCTTTATGTTATTATTATTATTATTTTGCAGGACTATACAGTAACTGTAATAACTTTTGAAAAAGCTCAAATTTACTATAACCCTAAACAGTGCTGAGCCACCTTGACCTCTGCATTAATATACCTCCCGTTATCAAACATATGCACAAATACTCCATAGCTTTTATTTATTTATATATTTTTTTTGCATTCTTTGAAGGTACTGAACGAACCTGACAAACTTGGAAATGCTTCAGGAGATTCCTTCACTAAAAATCAGTTTCTCTTTCCACACACTGTTTTCTTTCAGCTCTGTCCAAATGTTTTCGCATTCTTTGGACACTTCTGCATGGAGCCGGTTAAGCCCAAGGTCACCAATAGCGGCTCTGGGGAGATGGGGTGAGGGGGGGGGGTGAGCGGGCCGGCCAAAGTCACGGTGACCATGACTCAGTGCTGGACTCCACAATCTAGCTGAGACAAAAACAGAAAAGAGTGCTGCTCCGAATCCTCCTCTGATCTCAGATGAACACTTTCTCTGCTGCTTGCATAAATGATTCTGGACGAAACAGAGATCAGTCTTACCAATGAGTTCAGTCTCACCGCTTTCCTTAGACTCAGTAAACAGATGATCTTCTCTTTACAATCCCTTTGTATTGGAGGGATGTATTGTATTTTATTACATCCTTTATCCTTTTTTATTAGCTACTAAAATAAATTATGATTACTGTTAGAAAATGTTAACCTATGTTTTACATAAATATTGGCACCTGGAGATTTGATTTGCTGCACATAGTGTGAGCCATGAAATATAACTATAACATAATAATAGTTATTTAGATTTTTAGTTTTTTTATTGTATAAATAAAATAATAAAGTGTGGTAATAGTATTATATAAAAAAAAAAAATGAGTATTACATAAAAATAGATTTATTTTATAGTACACTGCTAATATTTACATTTTGTATTTATTTTTTTATATGAATTTTCAACATTTTCAAACCTAAAATCAGAAAGCTTTTATTTTGGCAGGTTGCCAGCAAATGTGCTGCAGAGTGAAGCGCATCAGTGAATATTTTGCGTTTCACTCTCAAGCACGTAGCCTTTATTTGTCCTTTCTATTCAAATAGAAGTCATATACAGTATTACAGTTAATCAATCTAAAACGATGATTGTTCATTAACAGCTGTCAACTGTTGGTATGCAAATGAGCAGTCTGAACTTATTTACCCAGCACATTTTTTTATTTTGGTTGCACATGCACACCTGCGCACCATTTATGTGCACCCCTGGTGCTTTTTAAGACTTTGGCACACTAGATGTGTTCAGTTCAAGACGAAATCATTAATCTTAATCACAAAACAGGCAAACGTTCACTTCAAGAATCAACACAGTGGCATTGAGTTTGAAGAAAAAACAAAGCAAATAGAAAGAGAAAGCACGCTCTGTATTCATGGCCGTTCTTTGGCGTATTTCATTCTGTAACCTACATGTTCCACAGATCTGTGCACTATGCCACAGTTTTTAATAGCGTTAAGACCGTTTCTTGCAGATAGTAGTATATTTGTTTTACTAAGCGTGGTGTCCTGTCAGCAATAACATGCCTGCGCTCTCGATGGGCTTTTATGAATTGTGTCAGTGTAAGTGTCTACGTTGCAGTCTTGCCTGATATTGCTATGGTAATGAACAAAAACACACCCTCTAAAATAAATAATTTCGAAATATGTTTAGGAAATAATATAAGCCTATTGCTAGCCCTAAACTCATATTTTCACTCCATGGCCACTGAACTGTCTAAAATGAACTCTTAAAACTCATAGGAGTTTTAAAGTGATTATTAGTCATTCAGAAACCATACATTTTATTTTGAATATAAAAAGGTCTGGACCTCGGTGACCTTATAGCTGATTATTATAGCTCTCTGTGTGAAGCATACAGACTTTATTCAAGCCACAGAGAGACAAACATTTAGCTGAAAAATGCACAATACATTCTTACAACCACTCAAAAGCACTGTAGCTATATACAGCACATAACAACGCCTTGACAAACACCCAGAAAACTGTAACATCAGGACGACGAGGTCTTTAAAGTGTGATTTGCTGAGGTCTACCTTTATTGGTGGATTTGAGATTTTTATGCATTACTACTATTTTTATCTCCAAGAGTACAGTAAATACAAATCCACAGGACTCTTGGATCAGCTGTGTTTTGACTGGACCTCATCTGACCTCAGGAAGCATCCAGACTCGTGGCCCTGCCGCTCATGATAAGAGAAAGGGCAAATATTTACCCATGAGGAACATAAGCTACGGTCTTGATGGCCATTTCTCCTCAGATAAACTCTCTGTATGCCACATTAGAAAACGTCTTTAGACCTGCTACTGCCAAATAGTAGTCGCAGTCAGGCAAACATTTGATTTCTTTAGCTGCTCTTTCACGTCTAAAGTCTGCTGTGCAGTCAATCGTCTTTAAAAGAGTAGTTCACCTAAAAAATGATAATTCTGTCATTTACTCACCCTCATGTTGTTCTTTTGTCATGCATTTAAAGGGGACCTATTATGCCCCTTTTTACAAGATGTAAAATAAGTCTCTGAGTCCCCAGAGCATGCGTATATGTGAATTTATAGCTCAAAATACCCTGCAGACAAATTTCATAGCTTGTTAAGATTGCCACTTGGTATGAGCCAAAACGCGCTGTATTTGTGTATGTTGCTTTAAATGCAAATGAGCTGGTGCTCCCAGAGAAGAGGGCGGAGCTTCAAGAGCTCAACCTCCCTCATTAGCAGTGCTAGCCTTTGTAAATAAACATTTCACGGTTAGTACAAACCTGTTATCTATACAGAAAACGTAATCCGTTTCAAAGTCAGTTGTCTGATTATTAAATGCATAATAAATGTGCATTTGTGAATTACACAGACGGTTATAAAAATAACAACATAGCTGGTCCCATGCTATCACAAACTTTATAAGCCCCACTTCTGATTATGAGCTCGACAACTTCAAGCGATCGACTTTCGTATGCAACTTTTAATTACCACATTGCTATTTAAGATCATTCTGGCAGCACTTGAAGGCAGCATCAGTGAAAACAGGCAGAGATAATGGTAGCTTTAGCAATTATCCTTGTGCCAAGAAGCTCTTTCAGGTAGGCAATTTGGAAAACAAACGCATGATACTTTGTCTGGAGCTGATGTTCACGCAAAAAATGTTGGTTTTGATCCCTGAACATATAGTGGACATTACCGATTTTTCCGGGATATTTCCTTCAAAAATGAAATTTAACCCCAGTGTCCTCGGCTCAGATGAGGGGAGATTATGGCGACTCCTATTTTCATTAGTGCATTCCAAAACACAACACTTGTAATGCCTCTTTGGCGCTGTCATTATATATATATATATCTCCAGTAATGGTGGACCGCAGCTTCTCACTCAGGGCTGTGTGTTATGCTAATAGGGCAGCGTCACAAATGAGCGGGACTTTTTCTCCTCGGTGACGTGAACAGAGGGAGAATCTGAAACAGCTCATTTGGAGAGACTGTTCATGATTTATTGGTTTTATAAAAAAATGAGTTTGTGGATTTTTAACATTATTGGCTGGTTGTTTTCACACACTGCGGCCACACAACTGTGTTCAAACTAAAGCTGGTCCGAATACCATTTATTGAGCTTCGAAGCTTCAGTAATAATCAACACTGAATATTCGGAGGGACGGGCTGAACATATTCTCTCTAATAAAGGCAGGAATCTCTTTGTCTGTTTACATTTTTATTATGTCGAGAACCGTTCATCCAATCGACTTCACGCATGGCGGGTGTGTTGCTGCGGACCCAAGGGAGTGCAGTGTCGCATTTTGGTGCAATATGGACACGCGACACATTCAGAATTAATCAACTTTAAATAAACTACAGAGCAGTAGTGACACAAAACACACAGGTCTGTTAAGAGCAATACTTTTAAAAAGGCAGCCCAGTGCTTAATTTGTAAATTGAGAGGTCCCGGAATAAAGCGGGGTAACGGATCCGGCATGTGATTAGAGGAGGGAGAGGACCAATCTTTAGTGATTGAAAGCGTGCATCAGTTGCTTTTATAGGATTCGTACGGTCATGAAAAACCTGGAAAAGCTATGAAATTAATCTTAAAACAGCAATTTATAGGCCTGGAAATGTTTTGTAAAAATCATGGAATTTTATTTCAGAGTATTTAATCAGTTTTACTGATAGTTTTACTATTCCTGTAGCTTTAGGGTTTATAATGAGGGGAATGCCTGCAAACATTTATTGAATATAGCATGTAGGTTAGCTGAGTAAATAAATCCACACAAACTATCAGATTAAATCAGTCATTTGAAAACAGCGCGAGTGATTAAGCTGTACCGCGTCTTCTCTCTTTCACTCTCTCAAAGCGGCTTCACATCGGCGCATCTCATCTGCACTACAACAAGCTGCTGCACGCTGATCCAAGACTTTCGCTCGCATCTCGGGACAGTTGGCAGAAAGAAAATGCATGCATCACATTCGGTTTTGTGATAGCAGAGGGTCCGGTCACATGTCGCGTCTTTTGCATGTTTAATTTTCAAATGTAGATGTGTGGCAAGCGCGCTCATAATTAAAGATTTTTAATGAAATATGCATGCAATAGGTCACCACGGATGTCTTTCATTGGCAAACGGCCTGTTGCTGGAGCAGATGTTCATCCAGGTGGACAAGTTGAGAACCGTTTCGCGGGGGATGCCAGGTGGTTAAAAAAAAAATGATATTTGAATCTAAAAGCTGAAAATCGAATGCCAACCCACCGAACTAATGTCGAATAATCTAATATTCTGGTCCAGCCCTAGTTCGAACACCTTATAAAAGTGATTTTTGCATAATAGGTCTCCTTTAAGTCAATAATAACCAAATGTTCTCCAATATTGTTCTAAATATCTTATTTTATGTTTCATAGTAGAAAGAAAGTCACACAGGTTTGGAAATGATGAGGTTGACTTGATGAAAATCCAAACACATAAGACTTTGGTCAATCTTTGAAACACAAATCAAGATATTTTTAATGAAACGTGAGAGATTTCCCATCAATGAAAATCCATTTACTCAAAACTTTGACTCTGTAATAAATATTTTGTATTTAGTTAATAAATACTGTTTACCCTACTAATACTAATACCCTACCCTAACCCTAAACATAATCATGAATCGAGCCGTTTAATCCATGTTTTTGATGAAATAGGATTGATAGATTTACTTTAGGCTTTTATTCATATGTAAACATTGATCAACACTCATACACAGATCAAGTATGGTCAATGGCTGCTTGTACAATGTCCAGTAAATGAAATAAAAAGGCATTAAACTAGAAGAAAGTTTTTAAACATTTCTTATGCTGTTTCTAATGAGATCGTATTGTATTACAGCTAACAATAATTTATTGTTTTGTCTGAAATTCTGGTGGTACCACTCAGCTCGGTGCGGTTCAGAACGGCACGGCTCAGTTCGGCTCGGTTCGGCTCAGTTCGCTCGGTTTGTGTTTCCACTTCGGTTTAGTACCGCTTTAGAGCGGGCGGGATTATTCACGTGTCATTATAGTTGTGTCGCATCTACTGCCGTGACTCCTGAAAAACGTTTTAATTTAGCGTTGCTCCATCACGCTCTCGCTGGATCCGCTCCGCTCCTCAGCTATCAATGAGAGAACATCTGTACCCCCTCAACAGACAACTAAACAGACATTTTTTGGTTGTTAAAAGAAAGGTGCACTCATTCAAAACAGTTGTGTTCGATTATTCGCTGGCTGTGCTGATTTAAATCTAGCGGGTCTGTTGTGTCTCGTGCCGCAAGTTCAATGATGCAGGCAGTGGCGATTTTCTCCGGCCAATCAGTGATCAGCAGAGGTTACACGTCACGTTTTGGTAACAGTGCGGATCCCTTGGAACCTCGGCTGAAGTGGTATTAAAAAAAGCGCAGGTACCAGGTACTGTACCCAGTGGAAAACCCCCCAAAAGTGAGCCGTACTGAACCGTACCTTGCCGTACCATGCAGTGGAAAAGCGCCATTTATGATCGATTACAGTAGCTCAAATCACATCACAAAGCACATCAAGACTAGCCTTTTCAGGTCTGATTTGAGAGCGGTCTGGCTGTTCACAGCACAGTTGATTAAGCGAATGGGTTTGTGCCTGTGTCAGCACTAGACAATAGATTGGACCTGCCTTTGTTACATCGCAACAACAAAATAGAAACAAGGGGATTTAAATTGTCAACCCTATCACCATGGGCAACTCACTCGGCTTTATCAGCATGACACTACTGTTACCCACCACACACACAGCAGTCCTGAGGCTGCCTGGGGTCAGGAAGAGGAGCATGATGGATACAGTTGAGCGCTCCACAAGGAAGTGGGGAGGGGGCGAGGACAGGGGTCTTTCCTCGGAACATTAAAGACCCTCATTGTTCATTTGTGACGCACTCATTCAAGGTGGCTTTGTGACTCTGAAGAGGGGAAAGCGCTGTTTCTTTGCTCTGACATACAGACACTTTTATTTAAATTGATTATATGTTGATCTGCTCAGTCGTACAATCAGTTTTTGGTGGGAATCAACTATACAGTGAATCATGTAAGGGCCCATAACTCTCAGTACTGACGTCATTATCAGTTGTTTTGTGCTGTGTTCACATCATGTCACAAACATTGTGGCTATTCTGAGATTCTACTCTGAGCTGTTAATTAATTGGACATTTTTTATTTTTGTGGCAGTGATTAAAATCATGCATCCACGTATTGTTGAAGACAGCTAAATACTTAATTTCAGTCATATAATTCATATTCAAAAGCAAAGAATGTTTTAACAAAATTGCACATCAAATAGATATGTACTATTTAATGCCAAAGTATACTTCACTTTGTACACGTACGCGTGTGACAGCGTACAGTGCGCATGACGCGAATTTCGCCATCAGAATAGTACGCGCATTAGTGATGCGCGGGTGGCGGTTATATCCACGGGCGCTAGGGATGATCCGCGGGTCAGGTGGGTCGGGTAATTAAAAAAATGCATTCTGATTATGTGCGGGTGGGTCGCAGGTGGATAAGATAAATCATTAATGATGGCATTATTAATTACATTTCCTAAATAGGCTACAGAAATTGAATAAAGTGTAAATTAACATATTAAAGTTATTCAACAAAACGTCTCGGTTACGTATGTAACCCTCGTTCCCTGAAGGAGGGAACGGAGACGTCACGTCGGAGGACCGACGAATTGGGATCTCGCTTAGAGAGACCTATCCACTTCGAGTGTAAACTAAACGAGCCAATGCACATTGGCATGCGATTATTGCATCCAGCTGCCGCTGATCACAGCGTGAGCATAAATAGGCAGCAGGTGCAGCGCATATTCAGGTTTTCGCTGAGGAGCCGAGCCGGGGCCCGGCCGCTCAGCGGTGGTACAGGAGCCGTGGCGACGGGACGTGACGTCTCCGTTCCCTCCTTCAGGGAACGAGGGTTACATACGTAACCGAGACGTTCCCTATCAGTCGGTCACTCTCGACGTCACGTCGGAGGACCGACGAATTGGGATCCCTACCAAAAGGCCACGGATACTGCCCCTTCCAGTGTCCCGTGGAGGCCTCCTGTGCCGTTATTTTCTGGCGCAGGTTAGGGCCCCCATAGGAAGATCCGTTACTGTTGCTCTGGCACTACCCACTCAGTAGGACTGGATAACACTGGGAAAACGTAACCGTTCAGCTCAGAACAGAGACGCTGCGGAAGCCCTTACCTTCCCGAGGGAGGTTCAGAGGCAGTTACACATATGGACAATAGTCAGATGCATATGGAAGATTGGAGGTGATTGTAACCTCTTGGAGTAGCAGGAAGTCTGCCGGGAAACACGGGCTCTAAGGCTAACCGTGGAAATACACATATGGGATCCGAACGGTCTCTACATATGGAACCCAGCCCTCTACCGGTTCTCAAGGATTCATCGAGTGAGGGCCTGGCGCCGGACGCTCCGCCACGTCCAGCTGCCGAGGGGATGGAGGAGCTTGACAGGGTCTACAGTGGACTCTCTGGAGCAGTTTTTAGCAAGCCGACCCGAAACCGGGGCCCCTCAGTGCTTCTACCCGTTTGAGGTGAGAACACAGGAGGAAACCGGTTCCACACGAAGGCTATAGAATCTAGCGAATGTGTTAGGGGTCGCCCAGCCCGCAGCTCTACAAATATCTGTCAGTGAGGCGCCACGAGCCAGCGCCCAGGAGGACGCTACACTTCTCGTAGAGTGAGCTCTCAACCTGAACGGGCAAGGCACACCCTGTGCCTGATAAGCCAGGGTGATGGCATCCACTATCCAGTGGGCCATCCTCTGCTTGGAGACGGCCTTCCCTTTCTGCCGGCCTCCGTGACAGACAAAGAGCTGGTCTGAGGTCCTGAAGCTTTGCGTCCTGTCAACGTAGTGTCTTAATGCTCGGACGGGACAAAGCAAAGCCAGGGCTGGGTCTGCCTCCTCCGGGGGCAGCGCTTGCAGGCTCACCACCTGGTCTCTAAATGGAGTAGTGGGAACCTTGGGCACATAGCCGGGCCGGGGCCTCAGGATTATCTGGGAATCCGCCGGTCCAAACTGTAGGCACGAATCGTCGACCGAAAATGCGTGCAGGTCCCCAACCCTCTTGATGGAGGCCAGTGCAAGCAGGAGCAGAGTTTTCATTGAAAGAAACTTGGGCTCGACTGTCTGCAAGGGCTCAAACGGGCCCTGTTGTAGTGCTCTAAGCACTAAGGACAGGTCCCAAGAGGGTATAGAGGGGGGGCGTGGAGGATTCAGCCTTCTAGCCCCCCTAAGGAACCTGACGACCCAGTCATGCTTCCCCACCGACTTCCCTTCCACAGGGTCGTGGTTGGCAGCAATCGCGGCCACGTAGACCTTGAGGGTGGAGGGAGACAGCCTTCGCTCCAACCCTTGCTGCAAGAAGGATAGCACGACTCTGATCGGGCATCTCCGGGGGTCTTCTCTATGAGAAGAGCACCATTCGACGAACAGGTTCCACTTCAAGGCGTAAGCGTGTCTCGTAGACGGTGCTCTCGCCGAAGTGATGGTGTCAACTACCTCTTGGGGTAGGTCACCTAGAACCTCCGCGTCCCGTCTAGGGACCAGACATGAAGTTTCCAGAGGTCTGGACGCGGGTGCCATAAGGTGCCCCGTCTCTGAGTCAGTAGATCCTTCCTCAGAGGAATCTGCCAGGGAGGGGCTGTCACGAGGAGCATCAGCTCTGGGAACCAAGTCCTGGTAGGCCAGTATGGTGCCACGAGCAGGATCTGCTCCTCTTCCTCTCTGACCTTGCACAGAGTCTGTGCGAGAAGGCTCACTGGGGGAAATGCATATTTGCGAAGGCCCCGCGGCCAGCTGTGTGCCAGTGCGTCCGTGCCGAGTGTTCCATCGGTCAGGGAGTAGAACAACTGGCAATGCGACGTCTCTAGGGACGCGAACAGGTCTACCTGTGCGAGTCCAAAACGTTGCCAAATCAGCTGGACCGTCTGGGGATGGAGTCTCCATTCTCCGGGGAGCGCAGCTCGTGACAGCTCGTCGGCTGTCCGGTTGAGCAAGCCCGGGATATGAATGGCGCGAAGCGACCTCAGATGCTTCCGACTCCAGAGGAGGAGGTGGCGGGCGAGTTGTGACATGCGACGGGAGCGTAGACCACCTTGTCGGTTGATGTACGCAACGGTCGCCGTGTTGTCCGTACGGACTAGTACATGCTCGCCTCGTAAGCGTCTCTTGAGACGGTTCAAGGCCAGGTGTACTGCCAGCAACTCTAGGCAGTTGATGTGCCAGTGCAGTTGGGGACCCGTCCAAACCCCTGACACTGCATGCCCGTTGAACGTGGCCCCCCGGCCCTTGGCGGAGGCGTCTGTGTAAACCACAGCGTGCCTGGAGACCTGTTCCAGGGGCACTCCTGCCCGAAGGAATGAAAGGTCTGACCACGGGGTGAAGGTTTGGCGGCAGGCTGGAGTGACTTGGACCCTCAGCGTGCCGCTCTGCCACGCCCACCTCGGGACTCGGCCATGGAGCCAGTGTTGAAGCGGTCTCATATGGAGCAGCCCCAGCGGCGTGACCGCCGCCGCAGCCGCCATATGCCCCAGGAGCCTCTGAAACTGTTTCAGTGGTGCCGCTGTCCTGTTCTTGAATGTATTCAAGCAGTTCAACACCGACTGAGCGCGTTCCTGCGTGAGGCGCGCTGTCTGACTGACCGAGTCTAACTCCATACCGAGAAAAGAGATCCTCTGCACCGGGGAGAGTTTGCTCTTTTCCCAGTTGACCTGAAGGCCCAACTGGCTGAGGTGCGAGAGCACCATGTCCCTGTGTTCGCATAACTGGTCCTGCGACTGAGCTAGTATAAGCCAGTCGTCGAGGTAGTTTAGAATGCGCACGCCCTGTTCTCTCAGGGGAACCAGGGCTGCCTCCGCTACTTTCGTGAAGACACGGGGCGACAGGGACAGCCCGAAGGGCAGGACTTTGTACTGATATGCCCGTCCTTCGAACGCAAACCGCAGGAATGGCCTGTGGCGCGGAAGGATCGACACATGGAAGTACGCGTCCTTCAGGTCGATCGCTGCAAACCAATCTCGGGGACGGACGCACCCAAAGATGCGTTTCGGTGTGAGCATTTTGAACGGGAGCCTGTGAAGGGCCCGGTTCAAAACGCGCAGATCCAAGATTGGTCTTAACCCACCGCTTTTCTTGGGTACAATGAAGTAAGGGCTGTAAAACCCCGACCTCATATCGGCTGGAGGGACCGGCTCTATCGCGTCCTTCGCCAGTAGGACTGCGATCTCTGCTCGCAAGATGGGGGCATCCGCTGCCCTCACTGTGGTGGAGTGGATGCCGCGATACTTGGGAGGTCGCCGGGCGAACTGAATCGCATAGCCGAGTCTGATGGTACGGAGGAGCCAACGAGACGGGTTGGGGAGCGCTAGCCAGGCCCCCCAGAACCGTACTAGTGACACCAACGAACCCACTGACGTACCCGCGGTGGGGCAGCGAGGGGGAACGCAGGGACCCGGCTCGGGCGTCTCGTTGCCGGTCCGAAGCGGGGTCGGCGTGTGTGACGCACTTACCTGCGTTCTGGCAGAGGGTGCGTGAGTAGTGCGATTGACCGCCCTCTCGAACCGCCCACAGCTGCCCACTGGCGAGAGAGGAGGGTGAGTGTAACTCAAGTTTGACTCGTTCACAACCCCCCGTCCCCTCTGGGGACCCAGAGATAGAGGAAACTGCTCTTTTGTCGAGGTTTTGGGTACCACTGACCGTGAGGCCAGTGGCAGAAAAGGAAACAAAAGATTCTCCGCCCGGCCCTCCTCCGGGGGAGGGAGTGGTGCGTTCACCATCTCCCGAAGAGCAAACATCTCCATCCCTGGGTCGTCCGTCTCAGGGCCGCTTGCCTCGACGCTTGCCGCCTGGTTTGGCGGGGGCCTGGACGGGCGGGGCGGCTGCCCTGCGGCCGGCTCCACGGCGCTGCTTGGCTGGAGGCTGCTGCGTCTGCTGCGCGGGAGCGGGGGCGGCGGCAGGGGGCCGCCCTCGGCGACGAGTAGACCGAGGCACTGCCGCCGGCGGCCGGGTGGAGGCAGCAGCTGCACGCCGGGGCAGGATGTGCCGGATTGCCTCAGTCTGCTTCTGTGCAGCGGAGAACTGCTGGGCGAAGTTCTCCACCGCGTCGCCGAACAGGCCGGTCTGGGACACGGGGGCATTCAGGAACCGTGCCTTGTCTGCCTCCTTCATGTCAGCCAGACACAGCCAGAGGTGGCGTTCCTGGACCACCATGGTGGACATCGCACGGCCCAGAGACCGCGCCGTAACCTTCGTCACTCGTAGCGCGAGGTCCGTGGCGGTCCGAAGCTCACTGAGAACTCCTGGGTCGTGACCACCCTCGTGCAGGTCCCTCAGTGCCTTGGCCTGGTGAACCTGCAACAACGCCATAGCGTGTAGGGCTGAAGCAGCTTCTCCGCAGGCCGCATAGGCACTGCCGGTCAGGGCCGACGAGTGCCTACAGGCCCGGGAGGGGAGCAACGGATTACCGCGCCAGGTAGAAGCGGTCCTTGGACACAATTGCATCGCAACCGATCGCTCCACCGGCGGGACCTCCGTATACCCCCCGCGCCGCTCCGCCGTCAAGGGTGGCGAGGGAGGATGAGCCACTGGAGCGGTTTCTGGCAGTGAAAGGTGCCGTCCATGTTCCAGTGAGCTCATCATGCACTTCCGGGAAGAAAGGCACCGGGGTGGGGCCCTGAGAACCAGCGCGGGCCACCCCGAGAAACCAATCGTCCAGCCTTGAGGGTTCAGGACACGGTGGAGGCCTCCACTCGAGCCCAACACTCTCAGCGGCCCGGGCAAGCATAGCCACCATTTCCGGATCCGAATCCGGCACCGCTGCGCCCGGAGGGTGGCAGCGGTACTGAACCATCATCTCCGGATTGGTCTGACTCACCCTCCAATGTAGCGATCGACATCCGATCGTCGGGGGGAGCGCCAAAGGATACAAGCGGTACCCCCCCTCCATGGGAGGGGCCAGCCCGTTCCCTAGGCAGCTCCATCGGTAGCGAAGTGCCAGTAACAGGAGGAGCCCTCGCTGTTTTAGGGGAATTCCTCACTGTCACTGTAAGACCAGCCCGGCTACTGCCGGAAGTAGCCTCCCCCCGGTAGCCACCAGGGGGAACCCTAGATCTCGGCAGAGGCACGGGTACCCCGCCCCTTTGCAGGAAACGAAGCCTGGTCCGCAGCCCCGCTACGGTCATCCCCCCGCAATGGGGGCATGACTCGTCCACAAAAGCCGCCTCTGCGTGTTCAATGCCCAGACACGAGAGGCAGCGATCGTGACCATCACCCGGCGCCAGGTAACGACCGCATCCAGAAACGCACGGGCGGAAGGGCATCTTTAAAAAGACGCGTCTTAAAAAAGACGTTCCGCCCGTAACACTCTTTTAGAGAAGTGTTTGCTCTTTTAGCGTGCTGAAGCGCACAGGGGAGATGGTCGCTGCAACACAACAGGGGGTAGTGCAGCCTGATGTGTGCAATCCACTCGACAGAGAAGACCACCACCGCTGAATCGCCGTCCGCCAACACCAGAGTCTTGAGGCACTCAAGGGAAATAGGTAAGTGGAGCAGAACGATAACACCGCTCGGCTCCGAAGCGAAAAGCTGAATATGCGCTGCACCTGCTGCCTATTTATGCTCACGCTGTGATCAGCGGCAGCTGGATGCAATAATCGCATGCCAATGTGCATTGGCTCGTTTAGTTTACACTCGAAGTGGATAGGTCTCTCTAAGCGAGATCCCAATTCGTCGGTCCTCCGACGTGACGTCGAGAGTGACCGACTGATAGGGAACAAAATTTATTTAGTCAGGAGCAGTGAGGGATTTTCTCTGTCTTCTGTTGTTTGATTAACATTAATGACAAACAGCACAGCTTTATTAGGCTGCTGTCTCAAGACCTGTTTCACAGATGCCATACTGATACAGATGCGTTTTCTCTCTTAACTGTTTACATTACCTTAAGACAAAACTGACAACGCTTACGAGGATACTCACCAGGACGACCATTTTAACGCCATTTTGTGTGTATTTGACCCCTTAAGCGCAACTAGAGATGCAGCGATTAACCGGTTTTACTATTAACCGCGCTTTAAAACGTCATTGTTAATTAATTGTAAAGGCTCTGCTAAACCGAGTGTTTCTGTTGAATGGAACTGTTGCAGCTTGCACAAACAAAAACAAAGTTACACTAGCGGTGCACCAGCTTAAAATGCCGTGTTTATCAGAGACACGGGGGCTACTACACACACTAGATTAACTGTGACAGAGGAACCAAACAGCGATCCTTTATTTCCACCAGAGAATGTACTAAGTCGATACCATTTTGGGTACACCAAGAATGACCAGGGCATTGAAATGTTGCCTTGAAAATAGCTGTTAAAGAGTATACGTTACATAAGGGACAATGCACGGCTAGCCAACCTGTTCTCGTTGTGAAATATACTATTTTAATGCACGACGCAAAGGCAAGGACCACCTGACGCGAAGTTCGTTAGCTCTAGTATTCTGCCCGCTTCAGACAGAGATGAAACATGGAAATAGATTTCCAGGACTTTTCTAAAACTATTTGGGTTTACATATTTTTCCAAAACTTTCCATGCCTGGAAATTGCTGTTTTACAATTCCATGACTTTTCCCGGTTTTTCATGACCATACAAAACCTGAATGTGACAATCGGTGCGGGTCGGGTGCGGTTATCTAAATCAGACTTTGTGTTACGTGTAAAAAAAGAAGTATACTTGGGCCTTAAGTCTTTTTCGCTGTTATCACAGAGGACTAATGGGAGATATAATAACTTTCATAAAATGTATCATTTGAAAACTTCCAAAGATTCAAAAGTTAGAACATTGAAATTATGTTTGACTGATGAAAACAGTTTTTACTCATTGAAAACTATAGACGCTGTTCAAATTAAATACGTTCCTACAATGTATCAGAACTATATCAGTATATTTTAAAATGTATAATTAATTGTTTGTGTTTATTTTACAATCAGATTACTTCAGCTGACATCTAATGGTTACTTAAAGTTAATCTTTAAAATTAAAACACTAATAATTGAATAACAATCTTAATGAAAAAATCTTAAAACAAATATCCATTGTTCATACTGTACATTATGAAAAATAAATCATTTTGTGAAGCCTAAATTCATGGTTTTCAAACTTGTAGAACAAATTTAGACAAAGAAGTTCATACTTTAAGTAATAGCCTATGATCAGTTTTTGGCCATATTATGAAAATAATTTTCATCTTATACATTTCGGTCAGAATTTGGATTTTGGTGAATCTCTACATATTTCAACAGTACCGCCATTGCATGAGTTCAGCATTAACATGTGGTACCAACACTTCAGCTTTGAGGAAAAGGTGTAAAACTTTGGTTGACCTTTTCCAATTAAACAGATGTGCAAGATCAGTCAAGGAGTAACTCATACAATGCTGGAAATGGTTTCCCCACTTTTCCATTGTTAAAATCCATCCTAAAACTGATGAAATAGCCTCGTATTGCCATATGGCATTTGTTATTGTCTTTTTTGAAACTATATCACAAACATTAAACGACAAGCCTCGAGTCGCATCTGGTTGAATGACATGGTGAACTGTGGTGTCCTGACCAGCACTGCCATTCCTCGCCTGAATAATGATGGATGAAGCGTCAAAGCAGGAGGAATTGTGTCAGGAAGCACATCTGACCTCTCTTTGGCCCTTGCCACCTGATAACGCTTGTCTGTTTTGATGTGCTTCATGTGACACAGGGCTATTAAACAAGAAACCTTTTTGCACTGTAACTTAAATGTCCGCCTATAAAGGCTATTTAACCCTGAGAACAAGAGCAGGACAAACAAACCATTAGGAACCAGGAGTGAATGAGTGAGCTTACCGAACGATTAAGCCAAAATGCAGCAAGGAGCACTTGTACTGAAACATAAACACTTAAATTAGTCTATTTCCAAATGTCAGCCAGTCATCAGTGCATAACAGCAACTCATTTAAAATCATACAGGAACAAATAAATGCATTTAAGCCATTAGTTGAACTATTATTGTCCCTAGTGAATAACAGCTGTGGTCTGTGTTGTAAAATGCAGGTCTGGGTTCATCGGCAGGTCTCCGGTTTATTGGCCAGAGCAGCCTTGCTGTTTTTCACCCAGATTGAGCTCTTTGTTTGTTGTCATGGTATCAGGACACATGATTTTCCCATGGACACCATAGATTTTGGAATAAAGCTTAGGTCTCACTGTTTTGTTGTTGAGAATCCACTCCCTATAAAGGGACACCAGTCATGTTGGTGCACGTAAGTCCCGATATTGGTGCCATCATTGGTTGTTTGAGCATGTGCACCGACACTTTGGCTTTGAGGTGTAAAATTGTAGTTGACCTTTTTCAGTTAGCCAGATGTGCACGAAAGATTCACATATTTATACTTTTTTATATATATATAGAATTTATACTTGCTCAGATCAATTTGAAGCCGCCTCTGATATTTTGACTTCAATGCTTCTCTATTTCTCCAGTGACACTCCAGTTATGTTTGATCATTTAATCTTCTGCCAATGACTGATACATGTCTGATGTTAAAATTTTAAAAACAAATGTGTCAAATTAAGTTAAAATAAAACACTAAAAACAACAAAATGATCATTGTTAAATGCTACAAGTTAATTTAGGCATGACAGCATTATAATGTACAGTATGAAAATAGATAGTCATTTTGAGATTTGCTAAAGATTACATTAGTGTTATTAAATTATTAGTGTTTTTAAAGATTCACTTTAAGTGAACATTACATGATGGTAAATGTTATCTAAATATACAATTATAGAAATGAATATGCACTTAAATACCAATACTGGCCACAATAATATAACAAATATAATATTGGCTAACAACTGATATATTGTGAATTCCTACTTTTCCCAAGTTTTCTTGCTTGTATTCTTGAATTGCACTAATAGGAGGTTTTCCAAAGGGTCTTTGGTTATTACTGACGTAAAGCATTTGTCTGAGTGCAGGATTTAGTTGAAGGTTAAATTAAAGCCATTCACTCCGCCTGAATGTACGGCAAGGTCAACACTCTAATCAGGGCTTCGGTCACACAAAGGCTGGTTTTTAACTCTAATAAATGAGCACAGCACTCCCACGATCCCACCCCGCTGCAGTCTGCTGACCGTATCTAAGGGTTGCCCTCTTGCCCTTCTCATTTTCCAGTCGCTTTTATAACTGGACAGTAAACTTCCAGTGGCTTAATGATGATGACTTCTTCATCTGCCCAAATACTCCTTTTGTTGATCCTCCCAATCCTCCACCCCCTTAAACCCAGGCTAACCTTGGCCCACCACTACCCCCGTCCACTGCTGGACTAATCCTCTCCCCAGGCTGTCACCTCCACCCCCCCTCAAGCCAATCCCTAGCTGACCAGTCAGGGTTTTCTCTCTCTCTGCCAATTTCAGCTTTGGCTTTCAGCTTGTTTTGTTGCCTCCCCCAAGCCTCCCTTCCCCCCTTGGTTCGTGTGGCCAAGTGGAGGAGGTTATCTCCACGGCCCTTGCTCATATTGGCCTCGTTGGAAAAGCCCCGATTTGCACTTCAGGACCCCAGCAGGAAGTTTGCGAGAGTCCTTTAATAGGCAAATGAGCGCAGGGCTTAGGGAACAACAACCTGCCAGCGGTGTGACAAGCGGCGTGAGACCCCACGCCTCACGCCTGGAATTGCCCTTATGTGGTCAGGGAGGCTGAACGTGCCGGGGCAGCATTGGCTTTCACGTGACGCCGACATTGTCAGGCTGTTGTAATTGGCCTGTGTTAGGGTAGATTTGTTTTTTCTGACACCGAGTAGATTGCTCCTGAAGACCTCGATGAGCTGTGGCAGTTGCCACCTCGATTTCTCCCTCCTACCCAGCTGATGCTCATTTGTCACTGCGTTAAAATCACGTTCCGCTCTCACCTCATCTATGTGATTCTTAGTTGTTTTTTTACAACCATGCGATGACGAGGATTTCATCACACTTCTAAAAACCCACGCTCGATAAGACAATCAAGCAAGTCTTATAAAGAAGCCAAAGACACTCTTTTCAAAGCTTAGAGCACTCAATATTGTGCACTGGCTTCAGTTTGCCCAAATTTAGATTGAGTCGTTCTATTTAGACTAAATATGTGGCATTGGATTTGGATTAAGTGTTTATCAGCAAGAAGCCGAGAACAAGAGTGAAACTTCTAAAACTTGCACTCTGAACTGAAAAATCTGCTCTGGTTTATCTCAAGTTAGATTAAGTTGCTCCATTTGGATTCAATTTGTGGCATTGGATCTGGAATGTGCATTTCTCCAGAAAGAAGCAGATAACTAGAGTCATACTTCTTAAAGCTTGCATTTTGCTTTTATTATTTCTGCTTTGGTTTTCCTAACCATTTTTGGTACAGATTTAGATTAAATTGTCCCATTGGATTTGGAATGAGCACTTTCTCAGAACTAAAAACTCAGGAACACTTCATAAATGTACATTCTGAACTTAGAACTACCCTGTTTGCCCCAAACAGATTTTGTTGGCACAAATTTGGATGAAGTAGCCCCACTTGTATTATTTGTATTCTTATTAGATTTGGATTGCGTATTTCTCCAGAAAGAAGCCGAGATTTAGAGTCACACTTCTCAAAGCTTGCATTTTACATTCATTGTTTCTGGATTGGTTTTCTCCAAACTGTTTTACTGGCCCAAATTTAGACTAAGTAGCCCCACTTGGATTATGAATGAATGAATGAATGAATGAATGAATGATGCATTTATATAGCGCTTTTTGTGTATTGTTGTACACCCAAAGCGCTTTACAATCATGTGGGGGGGTCTCTCCTCAACCACCACCACCATTATGTATTCCTATTGGATCTGGATTGTGCATTTCTCCAGAAAGAAGCGAGAACTAGAGTCACACTTCCCACGGCTTGCATTCTGGATTCATTATTCCGCTTTGGCTTTCTTAAGCATTAGTTGGTTCAAATTTAGATTAAGTATTTGGATTAAGTATGTGCCATTGGATTTGGATTGCAGTGTTCTCAGAATGAAAGTCAGGAACACTTCAAAAGAGTACATTCTGGACCCAAAACTACTCTGGTTTATCCCCAAGCTATGATTTTGTTGGCTCAAATTTGGATTAAGTTGTCCCACTTGTATTATTTTTATTCCTGTTGGATCTGGATTGCATTTCTTTTCAGTTGCATTTCTAAAAACTTGAATTCTGTACTCAATAACTCTGCTGTGGTTGACCTCAGACTGGGCTTTTGTTGGTCCGAAGACTCACCAAGTTGTATTGGTCTCACTGGATCTAAACAATGATGCTGTCTGTCTGGAATGAGGCAGTTTTGCTGTACCTCGAGAGAATGGAGCACTTCTCAAAAGGAAGTAGAGAACAAGACAAAGCAGAACTCCAAAAGATGTTGAAAGAGCCGCCACCACATGACTCATCTCTTCTCAGGTGGCAGTGGAAAAGATACTTCCCATTGTCAGTGCCCAGGGCTGGAGACTCAAAGCAGCGCTGAAGGATGGGCGAGAGGAGGGACAGCTCACTCACTGACTCTTTTGTTTTACCCACAAGCTCAATTGAGCAAAGGAAACCTCTGCTTTGCTCTCTTTCTCCTTTTCCAGTGACCCATTAAGATCTGATAGTGTTAAAGCCTGAGACTTAAATTGTCACTTCGGTTTCCCAGAAAACTGAACTTGTGCTGCATCTTCATATACATTTTTTTTTTTTTACAATCTTTACAAAGAGTCTTGGCAAAGAGTACAACAAATGTACGTTTCTGATATAATATCCAGCATTTGTTGATCAGAAGTCCTTACACATTCAGGAACATTGTGTGGTCCAAATGGTTTCTGAGGAAGAAACCTTGCAATTAAAATAAACAATGTTTAGACAAAGCCCCCAGATTAGCTGGAATGACAGCATTAATGACTCTGGGAGGCTAATAAAGCCCTCTGAGGGCAGGAGGTCATTGTTTAAAGCTGACTCACATACTGCTTTAGCCCCTATCTACTAATTCTTATTAGGGTGAGAAGTATATGGCTCTATTTAGACCAACTGTTTTTTCCACAAAAAGATTTGTGAAAGCAGAATAAATTACTGATTTTGCTGTACAACCTGAACATTATTTCCTTACTCTTCAATCTACAAAATGCCATTAATGCCATTTTTACAGGGTTATTCATTTTTGGTTTATCTTACCAAGTGCTTGCCTCTAATGCATCAATTTGTTGACATGGCTGTTTTGTTGTTTGCTTGACAAATTCTTTGTGTCTTTAACTTTGACAAATGCATTTCACTGTTGCGGTTCTCAGCACACTCTTTGAACCATTGCGTCAAGTCCCCTTTTTGTTCCATGGACAAGGCTGTTATCAATTATTAACAAATCCTACTACTCGCTGCAGACAAAACAGGATCTAGGGTGTTTTGATTAAATCTACTGTATATATTTACCCTCAAAAGCCATCTGATAGGGTTGTGCTGAGGGAAACTTGAGGTAACACTTTATTGCCAAAATAGAGTGAGATTATTATTATTGGATCCATAATGAGTTGTGATGAATGGTAACAGTTCACAAATGGACCAGCACTGGTTTATTTAAATGCTGTAAGGTCCTGAAATGAAAGGGTCATCCGAGTCACAATATTGTGTCATTATCTTGCGAGATAAGAAGTCATTGTTAGAGAGAGACTGGATCACCAGGGGAACCCGATCCTCATGTATTTGCGTTCAAATCTCTTTCACTTCCTCTGAGCCACTTCTCCGTGGCATGCTGTAGGAAATGATCAATCCGGTAAAGTGCAAAACATCAATCTCCTATCAAGTTATTTAGACCAGATGAGTCCTGCTCCACTCGGCTATTTACAAGGGGCCTTAATTCGCAGTTAATCGTCAACCTCTGGCGAGGGGAGGGATGTGGGTTCAGGCAAGGCCGACGGACAAAATGCGGACTGACCCCACATTCTTTAGCAAGTGTCCCTAGTTTGTCATTGGTGTGCCCTATCAATAAAATAGCCCCAATAAAAAGAGGAGCGGCAGAAGGGGAGGAAAACGATCCTTTGACTTGCATCTTACCCCCATCTGCGAGCGTGGCACTTAGCGGTCTCCGGTGTCATGTTAAGAGAGGGGCATCTGCACATCGTGCGTGGCGAATGCAGCACGCGTGTGGCGCGCGGAGGCGCCTCGCCTCTATTGTGCCGTGCTCGGCGGTATGGCCCTCTCCACAACAGCATCTGTCACCTTAGGGGGTCAGCAAGGGCCAAGATGAATGAGTCCTGAGAGAATGTCCCTCTCACCCCACAGAGCAAATGGCTAAGAAGAGGGAGGGGGCAAGAGTAACGGGGGGAGGGCCTGCTTTTTTGTGTATGTGAGTGTTGCAGGGTTTGTGTATCCAGAGCCACTGAGTACAGGACAGAGAAGGTGGCTCTGCTGGAGTTCCTGAAATCAGGCTTTTCTGACCCCGACTCTGGACTATCATGACCAGGGAGCTGCTGGCTCACAACAGAGACAAGGAATACCGTCACAGCCTTGACGCTGCTTTTGGATATCCGAAGGACATTTGCTATGGAAATGGCCCTGTTTTAGTGATCTGCTTTAAGGTCTACAGTGGGATTTGAGGCACACTCCACACCCTGGCTGCTTATGAAAGGTACAGAAGCGTCATGTTAGTTTCTTTGACACTCACCGGCTCCTGCTAAATTGGTGTGAATGGCCATGGCTCTTAGCACCTCATTTATTTAAAGATTTTTGCATTGGCTAATCTTTTCCCATCCCCCTGCATGAAGTTTTGCTCTTTAAACTCTCTTTCCTTTAGTCAATGTCACTGAATGTAAGTGTGAATCGCTCAGTGTTGAGTGCTGTAGTGTTACTCTTTATGTAAATATAGGCAGGGCTTGTTTGAAATCATGCTTTTTTTTGGTCTAAATGTTTGTATCTTATAAATGGGCTCTTTTTTTGTATACATTTCATCATATTATTTAAAAATATAATTTTTTTATTTTGGGGGGAAACTAAAGTAGAATTTGTTCATTGAAAGTGCACTGAAAGCAAGTTCCATTGTCATCAGTTTAATGTAATTATGCAGATAAGGAAGGAAACAAAAGAGGGAGTGGATTGAGAGAAAGGCAGAAAGGACTTTAGTAGTACAGTGTCACTGTAACCACATTTACAACCACATGTGGCACATTTAATATAAACCTTTTATTGAGAAATATAACAGCACTATTTCAGCAATTTCAGGTGCTGAGGACAAATAACTTCACAAGAATAAGAAACCAAAGGGTTTGAACTCTGAAACTGTCCATAACATTGCAAAGGCATAAACACATTTATCATGTTGTTCATTTTTTATATGAACCAGACAAATCACTCGACCAACTAATTGTTTTTGTCTTTGTTGTTGGTAAAAACATAACTTTTTATATGGAAATATTCAAATCTACTTCACAAAGTTTGCATTTGTCAAGAAACTGCATGTGGCACCAGAATAGTGACTGAAATCTCCATGTTGCGACTATTGGACAACGTACGTGTAAAATTGTTAATCTGAGACAAAACAAACGTTACCAGCAAAGAAAACAAACTTTTGTATCTGTGCCTAATTATGTCTGTGGGTTGGTTTGTTTTGGCTACTTAAAGTGTTGCATTTCCCTCTTGGCTATTTCCATCTCCTAGATTATATTTGTAGAGTGTTTGGTTTCTTTAGTTGGGATTGGACATCCTTGAACACACCATTTGAGTCACACTGAGTCCTCGGTTGTTGGTATTGTTTTGGAAAGAGACATGCAGCCTGTGTTCATTGCTTTCAGTGTCATATTGAAGCTTCAGTGATTGATTTTTGTTTTTAGAATTCAACTTCTTTCATTATCTTCAATTTCTTGTTCTAAAAAGAGATTTTTAGATGTGTCATGACAGTTTTTGTTGTTGTATACATTGTAGATAATCAGTCAGAATTAGAAAACCAATTGAAAGCCTGTATGGAAGCAGTAAGCGGTGACTGGAGCTGAAATAGCTCTTGGCCTAAAGGCAGGGCTCTCTGCAGGCATGTCCTTATTAGCATGTAACACCCCTTATGTGTCATTAGCAGTCAAACTGGACCCTGAGAGCCCTGAAGGCAGGGCAGAACTATGCTCAGGTGCTGCTACCTCACATTTCCCCTGTTTACCACGGTATCAAGATGAGTGATTTGCTGAAACTTGACCCAACAGGTCCAAGTGCTGTTTGCAAAACAGAGTGTGCTACTTGTTTCATGGGTTATTCAATGGTGGCATCAGTTGACATGACCCATGTGTCTCACCAGCGATTTTCCAGTTTGTCAAACTGCAGAGACTTGTTGTTATAAAAATAAATAACTAAAGATTTCAGATCCATTGTTTTGTCTCAAAGAGGAAGCTTTGTCAATGTATCTGATGAAGACACTTGCCTCTTTGGACTGCAGTTGGTCTAAATATATACGATTTTCTGGCTAATCATTCACAAATCTCACAACGTTCAAAGAAATGCTGACATATAATGCTATATTTGTTGTTGCTGCAATATTTATTGTGAAACTAATCATAGTATCTCCTGGTAGAGATCAATATATTTGCTTAAATCTAAACAAATCCATTTTATCACCTAGACTTTAAAACTACTAATAAAAATTACCCGTAAGGTCATTTTCAAATGTATGTCATATAATCTTTGCAAATGTGGGAGACTTTCGATTGAAGTGTTTACTGACTGATTGATGGCTTTACTGCATTTCACTCTTGTTTTAAGCAGAACAAAAGCACAAAACCTGTCCCATCAGTCTTTGTGTACTCCTGGAAGTAGGAGACATGGAGTTCCTTTCCCCAAACATTCCCTCGAGGTCACAGTGTCGTATAACTCATCCCTCAGCGTTATCAGTTAACAGCTACATATGTTGAAGATCACTGCAATCCGTTCAGCTTTACAAACAACTGTCTGATCGGAGATAACGCATGGATTAATACTCACCACGTATGAATCTTACCGATTTATTCCACAATAACCTCTCCACTCAGTGCTTTTAAATCAAAACAAGTCCATTGCCAATCTCTAACTCTGCAATAGTTGGATTTAACTGCACAGTTCAAGCGACCCAGAGAGAAATAACATGATACAGGTTATTCCCAATGTATTGCTCCAACAAGTTATGTACCACATGGTATTTATACTGTCAATGAAGTTCTGACTGTTTGCCTTTTGTTCGTAGGTGCAGGAATACTGCGGTTTAACCTTATTATACCATGGAGAAGAGGTGATCCTGTCCTTCTGCAGCTAAAGAAATATTATCAGAGGTATAGTGGTACAATGTCAAATATTTTGCAGATTTAATGTTGTGTTTTGTTGCAGCCATATTATTGCATAGAAGTACAGTAGTTACTTGTCAAATATGAGATCTGGCTTTGGGTTGGGTTGTGGCAGACTCATTTATCATCATTTGCTGTCATCTAGTTTAGTAGAAACCAAGAGCTTTTGTAGTTTCACAAGGCAAACATAAAGGTAAAAAGGGGAAAGGAAATGCAATCAGAAGTGCAAATTAAAGCATCAATGCCGAGCAGATGGCCTAACAGATAAGATACATACTTGACATGTAGCTCAGCGGTATTAGTTTTCATCAGTATTTATTACACGACTCTCTGAGTACCTGATTTTTATTGGTTAATTGTGCCTTTCTGCAGAAAAGTATTTCTGGGAATTAGCTTTGTTGTTACTGCTAAATTCACACCTTAAATGTGATGTAAGACCCCTCAGATTAATGTCAGGGTTTTGATCATCCCATTAGGGGTTATTTTGTAAAAATGACCAACTGACTACATTATCTCTTACTTTTCTATTGATACATTTTTTATAGTCAAGTATTGCTGAACGGAAACAGCTCAAGCAGTCTACATAAAAGTAGTAAAAATGTTTTTTTTGGTGGCTCACATGACATTTATTTTAATATAGTTGATTGTATCTCTCTTCTCACTTGATTTCTTTCGTCCTACTGTTTTCAGACACTGTAAGTTTCTTTATACAGTATAGCTGTCCTCGTGCTCAGAAACATATGTTTGTGCTAGTTTTACAGCAGAAACGGTTTCAAGGGCTATTCTACGAAAGGCTAAAAATAGCCTCGTTCAGGGTGGAATTACAATCTCAATCATGCAGTCCATCAGAAACATTACATTAATGTCTCTTTCCCTCAGTTTCAAAATAGATGAACCCTTGAAACTTGAAAAAAATCTACTTTGTGAATTCAAAACTGAACTAATCATGATGTGTGTGTGTGTGGTATTTATGCAGGGCGTAATTACACAAAATGAATGTGTGATAATTGCACGTTTGGTTTCAGATCATGGGGAATTCATACGCGGGACAGCCGAAATGTACCCGCTTTGAGGAGGCTCTGCACAACTCCATAGAGGCCTCATTAAGATCGAGCAGCGGCGACCCACGGCCCGTATTCACACAGCTGTATCTCGAGCCCGATCAGTATCCTAGCAACCTGGAAGGTAAACATTAGCCTTCAGAGGAATTCATTTGGATTTGTTCGTAATAATAAATTGCATTTTAAGGAAAAACATATGGTAGTGATTTTCTAAAACTTGTTTTCTTCAGAAAAAAATCATATTTTTTCAAGCATAAAGAGAATACATTCTATAATCTCACACATATATATTTTGTTCACCCTGCTTTTCAGTTTGCTTGAACTTGCCTTTATGTACCATAAATTCGTTTTTGCGATGTCCGCTTTTTGAATTGAGTTCAAAATAATGAATAAAACCATTTGAGTCAAGATTATCTCTATAAAATGTATTTCTACAATAGAAATACCATTATAAAAATATGTTAGACTTTATTTTGATTGTCCACTTTAGACATTCTACTAGCTATAAGTAACTTTGTAACTACATATCAACTAATTATCATTAATTTACAACTACATGTCTACTAACTCTCAGAGTAGTCTGTTAGGGTAGGTTTAGTGTTAGTATAATCCAGCGGTTCTCAATTCCAGTCCTCGCGCCCCCCCGCTCTGCATATTTCGTATGTTACTCTTATCGCTTCAGATGTTTGTTCTATTCGAACGTAAGTGCCCTGCGAAGTGCACATCACAGCATATTCCACCATGATTCCAGTTCGAAGCGAACGTATATATTCCATTCAAAGTGCATTGAAGTGTGCGAGACGTGAATTAAAATTGTATATATTTACAGAGGTATATGATGTCACACTCGTCCGTGCGTGAAGACGTTGCGCAGCGCAAATCCATGAATGAATGTTACGAAATAAAGTAAACTTCAGCAGATTTCCCTGCTCAGGGAGTAGGGAGCAATGGACCCTGTGTAGGGAGCAATGGACCCTGTGTAGGGAGCAATGGACCCTGTGTAGGGAGCAATGGACTCTGTGTAGGGAGCAATGGACCCTGTGTAGGGAGCAATGGACCCTGTGTAGGGAGCAATGGACCCTGTGTAGGGAGCAATGGACACTGTGTAGGGAGCAATGGACACTGTGTAGGGAGCAATGGACACTGTGTAGGGAGCAATGGCCCCTGTGTAGGGAGCAATGGACCCTGTGTAGGGAGCAATGGACACTGTGTAGGGAGCAATGGACACTGTGTAGGGAGCAATGGACACTGTGTAGGGAGCCATGGACACTGTGTAGGGAGCAATGGACACTGTGTACTAGGGAGCAATGGACACTGTGTAGGGAGCAATGGACCCTGTGTAGGGAGTAATGGACCCTGTGTAGGGAGCAATGGACACTGTGTAGGGAGCAATGGACCCTGTGTAGGGAGCAATGGACCCTGTGTAGGGAGCAATGGACACTGTGTAGGGAGCAATGGACACTGTGTAGGGAGCAATGGACCCTGTGTAGGGAGCAATGGACCCTGTGTAGGGAGCAATGGACACTGTGTAGGGAGCAATGGACACTGTGTAGGGAGCAATGGACACAGTGTAGGGAGCAATGGACCCTGTGTAGGGAGCAATGGACCCTGTGTAGGGAGCAATGGACACTGTGTAGGGAGCAATGGACACTGTGTAGGGAGCAATGGACACTGTGTAGGGAGCAATGGACCCTGTGTAGGGAGCAATGGACCCTGTGTAGGGAGCAATGGACACTCTGTAGGGAGCAATGGACACTGTGTAGGGAGCAATGGACACTGTGTAGGGAGCAATGGACCCTGTGTAGGGAGCAATGGACCCTGTCTAGGGAGCAATGGACCCTGTGTAGGGAGCAATGGACACTGTGTAGGGAGCAATGGACACTGTGTAGGGAGCAATGGACACAGTGTAGGGAGCAATGGACCCTGTGTAGGGAGCAATGGACCCTGTGTAGGGAGCATATCAACCGGAACACAGTTCATGCACGGAGCGCACTTCTAACAAGCTGATTATCTGAATCAGGTGTGTTAACAAAGAGAGACATGCAAAATATGCAGAGCGGGGGGGCGCGAGGACTGGAATTGAGAACCTCTGGTATGATAAGTTGACATATACTTGTAAAGTTTCTCATAGTCAGTATGTTGTATGTTGTGGACTCATCAAAATAAAGAGTTAGAAGATATTAAGCAGAACGTCTACTAATACTCCAATTACTGCTAGTTGACATGTAGTAGCAGAGTTACTTACTGTTAGTAGAATGTCTAAAGCAGACTATCAAACAAAGTGTTACCGAAATATAGTTTGTTTAAATGAAAAATTAATTTAAATAAAAAAATATTTCCTTTTACAAATTTTTACACAAAATTTCAACTTTATTACAAACCAAACACCCCAGAAAACATTTTTTTTTAAATCACAAAACCGTGTGACCAGCGTCATTTGATGTAATTTACTTCTGCAGCTGACATTTTTAACACATTATGGTAATTTTTTGTGTGTATTTGATCTCAAATGACTGATTGCCAAAGAGTATATTAATTGTCCATCAACTTTGTTGGGTAAATTGTTACGGTCTGCAATATATTTCTGATTTTATTTTTAATACATATTGCAATTTGGGTTAACATTATCAGGAAAATATCAAATCAGTTTGCCAGATCAGGCCTGCCATTGAAATTATGAGTTTCAATAATTTTATGAGTTATGAATTTTCAACTATGTAAACTGTAAACCCATACAGTTTGTCTGTAACAGTTGGCAAACTCACCAGCAGGAAAAATATATTTGTCTTTGTAATATCAAAATGGTGTTTAATAATAAATCTTGCCAACTAGCAAATAAAATTTATCATCAGAAAGCAATATTTTTTATTTCTGGAAGCATATTAGTTTTTTCTTGATGTGAAGTGTACCCTAACTTATAGATTGACTCATATGTAAGTGTGCATATAAGTATGTATAGCAATAGCACACCTGTTTCTGGTTCTGCCATCCAGATATTAAACCCAAAATGGACCTGAGCTTGAGGTCCGACCTGTCCAGCCATGTGCTTGTGAAGTGCAAGTCGTCCAACTCCATTGATGATATGAATGACGAGGACGATTCAGACACCAGCAGCCCTCCGCTGCCGTACCTTCATGGCCCTCCTCCCGACGGCTGCTGCACTGTTGACGGTAGGGACATTAATAGACGATTTACAGCATATATTCCATAAATCATATGAAAGCATGGTGTTACGAAAATATGATTTTTTAACGGGCCAAGTCAGTGTGGAAGTGAAACAAAACTACTAGTGTAAAGATAGTGTAAACAGTGACTTACCGTGCGTTTAGCTACATCAGCATGGCCGTGTTTCATTGTATCGCTGACCCGAGTCATCTGTGCCCAGGCTTCTGTCAAGCGGGAAAGGATCTGCGCCTGGTTTCCATGGCAACAGAGTCCATCGAGGTTCCCGCGGGGTTCGAGCTGGTTGGTGCCAAATCGCCCAGCATCCCGGAGCACATCCTCGTCTGTGCGGTGGACAAGCGCTTCTTGCCAGATGAGAATGGGAAAAATGCACTATTAGGTTGGTGTTCCAATACAATTCCAGGACTTATATAATCAATGATATTATTATATTGTTACTAATTATTAGGGATGCACCGATACCTCTTTTTCCAGGATGAGGATGATACCGATACTTATTTTTTATTTTATTTTTTGTCGATACCGAGTACCGATTCATATGGAAATTATAACAATTCTGGCTACAGAAACCAAACGAATACTGTATAATGTATATTCACTTTTTCTGTTAATTGTTATAAAAAAAATTTAAAAAAAATGCCGTTCAGAAGCAATTCTGAATATATTTTATTGCCTGATTAGGATGCATTAGTGATGCACCGTTACCAGTATCGGGCCCGATACTGCGCTCCTGTATTCATACTCCTACTCATAAAAATGCTCCGATACCAAAATAAGCCAACTAACGTTTATACATATTATTTTGGTTTCTGTACCCAATATTTCAAAAAATTACAAATGCAATAAAAAACAAACAGGTATCGGTACTTGTTATCGACAAGTACCAAATATAAAAGTATCGGTATCTGCCTAGTTCTGGAGAAAGTGGTACCGGCGCACCCCTGGTGTAACTCTTGGTCAGAAGAGTCTTTCTGAAGTATTTCACGCATGTTTGTGTGTTTGTGAAGGGTTTTCGGGGAACTGTGTGGGCTGTGGAGAGAAAGGGTTCCGCTACTTCACTGAGTTCTCCAACCACATCAACTTGAAGTTATCCACTCAGCCGAAGAAGCAGAAGCACTTGAAGCACTACCTGCTGAAGAACTCTCAGGGTGCTCTGTGCAAGGGAGCCCTCATCTGCTGGAAAGGTACCACACTTGCTAAATGCTAAATGTCGCATGGCATAGACAGTCTTAAAGGTTTGATGCTGTTCATCATTTAACTTAACTACTTAGCAAATTAATTAAGATGTTGTATTTCAAGATATTTGTACAATTTTACTAAATAAATAAAATACATTTTTGTTAAATACTTTGCTACATTTTGTATTGAAGTTTATTTATTCAAATTGTATTTATTAAAATTTCAAATTTATCTGATTAATTTAAATATATATTTATTTGATAATTCAATTACTTTTTTTAATTAATAAATTGATAATTAATGTTTTCTTTCATAAAAATATCAATTGTTTACACATATTTTTTTCTTATTTACACAGAATAAACTATTTACACAGTATACATACAATTAATTAAACATAATTTAGTTTTTATAATTTAATATCATTGATATTTATTAATTTGTTAAGTATTTTACATTTCTAAACATTAAATAAAGCTAAACTTATCGAGTCTGTTGGATTGCAATTAAAAAGTATTTGCACATTGTATTTTTTTCTTATTTACACAGAATAAACTATTTACACAGTATACATACAATTATTTAAACATAATTTAGTATTTTAATTATCATTGTTTTATTTAGTGTATTTAATTATTCTATTTAACATTTTATTTAAGCAAAAAATATTAAGTACAATAAATTGATTTAACAATTTACACGATTTATTTAATTTGGTTAAGTATTTTGTTAAGTATTTTTGCTACATTTCTAAACATTAAATAAAGCAAAATATTAAACTTAAAAAAACTAACGAGACTATTTAATTGCAATTAAAATGTATTTGCAATTGTATTTTATTTTTAAATTAATATATGAATAATTGATGGTTTCTTCCATAAAGGTTAAGATAAATTATTCACTGAGAATATATTGTACATAGAATTATTGGAAGATAATTTCCAAATTTAATTATCTTTTCTTTTTTATTACAAAAACACTAATTAAAAAAATATTTTGATATATTTCTAAACATTAAATATAGTGGAAAAAAAGTTAAACAAAAATGTAAAGATGTCTGTTTAATAAAATATACTTGCACTTGTGTTATATTTTTTTATTTACAAATTGATAACCGATACAAATAGTACTGTATAAATTGGGAAAATAGGTCTTGAAATGATCTTACTCTTATTTTAGACCTGTACCAATGAGGAGAAAATGCAGTGGTCCCGATATATTCTGCATCCTTCCCACCCATGTATTATACATAACATTGTTACTGATTCTGTTTGATTTGAAAGAGACTGACTTGACATTACCTGTGCATTGGTTTTGTTTTATAGATTGTAAGACAAGGCCATTCTCGAGCAGTGCGTCTTCATCCAAGCCTAGTTCCTCATCCTCACTAAGCAGCAAAGAAAATGGAGACACAAATGGCCATAGTCCATCTCCCTTCCCCCTCTCAGGTGAGTGCATGGATTATTTAATATTACAGGTCTGGTCACACAATAATCCATTTCTCATGTGAAAGCACATCATTTTAAACCTCACAAGAGATCCAGTGGAGGATGTCCATCTTCTGCATGCGCAGGGGTCATGTTCTGTCCTGGGGGTCCATACGGGGGTAGGGATAAAGAGGGGTGGGGGGGGAGCAACTCAACATTTGGTGACATCTGGTTGAAGGCCACACAGTGTTTACCCAACAGTGTTTGGTGAATGAAAGCAAGTCATTGTCTCATTCTTCCTCACAACACCATTCAGAGAGCCGGGCAGCTGGCAGCAGAGGTCGTCCATTAGAGGCGAGAACAGTCTTTTACAATGCACAGAATAGGTTTCATTATTGCTAGACAGATGTAACACATTTTGTGTTTTTCGACTAGTTTAAATGCCATATCTTCTTCATTACCCGTGAAGAGTAAAGAAGTAAAACTGCATTGATAAGAAGTTATTGTTTGATCCACAGACTCGCCTCCTACCCGCATGCAATCTGGCTCATCCTCGGGGATTTTTGGACCCCCAGAGCTGGGCTTTCTCAAACCATTGAACACACCGACCCATGGGACCAAGACTTTACCGATCGGTACCGGATATTTGTCTCAGTTAGAATTTCAAGTAGCATTGATTGCTCATAATACCAAGCTAAAATGCCATATATAATTGTGTATTAAAATACTTGTTTTCACGTTGAAACGTTCACTGCAAGCAGTTGTTAAAATGATTTTGAACAATTCAGTGTGTTTGTTAATTAGCGGTGCTTGCTAAAGAAATCATCACTATATTCTATATATAATATTTCTCATGTTTTGGATTAGAAATGTAATCAAACCACACTGTACATTCAGCCTTAACATTAAGCAGCCAACCAGTTATTAGATTTAAACACCATGTTATCATTATCCTTGTTATATTTAATATAATTTGTTTATTTATTTATATATTTTACTATTTTGTTTTAACATTAAATAGGATCAATTTTAAAGTTAAATGTTTAGCAAATTAATTTAAATGTCTATTTAATTGACAGTTTGGATGTTTTAGCATTTTTTATTAATAAATTGATAATATTTCTTCCATAAAATTTAATAAATTGTTTAAATAGAATATAAAATGCATAGAATTATTTGAATATAATTTCAAAATTGAATTATCATTGTTTCATGAAAAAAAAAACATTTCTCTTAAACATTTTGCTTCATTTCTAAACAATAAATAAGATAGAATATTAAAATTAAAATGTATTTGCATTTGTAAAGTTAAGATAAATTATTTACACATAATATACATCTTTGAATATAATTTCCCAATGTAATTATCATTGTTTTTTTTTACAAAAAAAAAAATGTGTTAAATATCTTTGCTACACTTTTAAATATTAAGCAAGGTAAAATATTACAATTTAAATGCATTTGCATTTGTATTATATTTTTTAAATAATCAATAATTGTCAACCACTTATGGTCACCTTTGTGTTTCAAAAGCAGTTGGCTGCCGTTTGTTTTCTCCACAGAAGGCTAGAATGAATCCCTTCTCTGAAGGTCATTTGTATTGGCTGCTTACACAACCCCTTTTGCAAACACACACACATTAACTCGCTCCAAATCATCAATATTAGACCAGAAATTCTCTATTAAGGGTTTTGATGTCAGCCCACGCTTCAAGTTCCCTACAATTGACGTTTAACATGTATTTGCTCTATTTATGTGTGTCAGGAATATTAGATGTAAAAGTGGCCCAGCAGTTCATTATCAATATGCCATCAGTTAAAGGAAATCAATAAACTGCTCCACAGGACCCATTCTCCTTCAGAGTGTGTATTGTGTGTTTGCATAGTTTAGTTAGCCATTAATGTGTCAAAAATGACAACCCTCTGCCACTTCTTGAATACAGTTGTCTGAAAAGTTGGTTCACAAATGTATAAACTAAATATATATATTTTTAAAATCTGCATATTAGACTGATTTCTGAAGGATAGTGTGACACTGCAGACTGGAGTAATGAATACACTGCATCACAGGAATACATTACATTTTATAACATATTCAAATTGAAAACAGTTGTCTTAAATTGTAAAAGAAAAGAAAAATATTTCACAGTATTAGTTTTTACTGTATATTTGAGATTAAATAAATGCAGCCTTGATGAGCATATAAATGATTCTCCACTGTTTTATTGACTTCCAAACCTATTTTTTGTTGTTCAGTTCCCACTGCCCTGCGAGTAAACAGTCTGAGTATGGACGGACGGTCCAGTCTACTGAGCCCGCCTCATACAAACCCACTGGCCACACCTACTCATGGCTATAGGGCCGCAGAGCCAGGAGACAGTCCAGGTAAGCATTAAACCAGCCAATCACAATGCTGCCTGATAGAGCTGCATGATTAATCGTTACAAGATCGCGATCTCGATTCAAACACCCACGCAATCTAATTTATTAATGACAACGATTCACTGTGTGTCAAACCTTTGACAAAGTCTTAAAACATTCAAATTGAACATTCACATCTGCGTTCGCGCTATCTCTGATATTGCTCAGAGAGAGTAATTGACATGTTTAGGTTTAGGTTTACAACTACACTGTATTATTTCATTGTCTTACAATCGTTCATATTATCACAGAAATGCTGGAACGGAAGTTTATAGTTTGGATATAAACATTGATGTCTATGGTTCTGATCAAAATAGAGCAAATCCTCTTTTGAAAGTAAATAACGTTTGTGTCGGTTGCATTGTTTCACCACTAGGTGGCGACAGGTGACTGTTTAAAAATGTAGGCTTATTTGTCATTGAATCATTAATTCAAGAGATTTGTTCAAAAACATTGATTCATCCAGTAATGAAAAAGTGAAGTATTAATGAGTGAGTCATTATATCATTCATTTAAACCCCTTATTCATCATTTGAATATATATTTTTTTTGGAACTTATTAACTATATTATATTATAAATACATATATGTATTAAAATGCTTTCAAAATAATTCATTCAAAATAATTAAACATGTTTAAATAGACTGCAGAAATTAATATTATGTCACATATAATTTTGTTTATCTCTATTTGAGACAAAAAAACGTCATTCTCAATTCCTCCAGAATCGTGCAGCTCTACTGCCTGATGCACATCATTCGAGGTCAAACTCATCAAAGGCATCATGAAATACACTGCATCTTGATGATAACAAGCATGTTCCTTCCTGCGCTCTTGCTTGCAGCATCCTCTATGTCATCAGGTCCGCCTAAAAAGCGTCACCGCAGCTGGCACCCCACGTCTCTCGTCCCCGTCCCGGCCACGGCCGTCCCTGTGCCAGCCATCCGCCCGCTGTTGTGCAGCTCCGGTGGGTCTGACTTCATCATCCTCAGTCTGATGTTTGTACATGTTGCTGTCCAGGCTGTTTATGCATGGCCCTGAGTGGAAAACTGTTGATTACCAAGCACCAAGGAACATTTTCCATCCACAAGGATGATTTATTCATTGTTTTCATAGAAACAGGGGTGAAGGGTCACGCTAAAGTAGGTCCTGTTTAGCAGCAGATGGAGGGTTTATGCTTTGGAGATGCACTGTGATCCTGTAGCTTAGTGACCTTGTCCTCACCATTGATTGGAGTGTCATGTTAACGAAACTGAAGAGATCTGTCCAATGTTTGGCTTGACTGCTCATTCTATGCGTTCCAATACAAAAGGTTCATGCATGTAATGTTTTTCTCCTTCATTACAGGTTCTTTATTGTCCCTGTCCAATCAACAGCCTCCATCAATGTCAGGGGTCATACAACCCCAACCAATCACAGCGGGGGAAACTGTCATCATCCCTGACAACCTTCTGAACTCCTCTGGGGTCCGACCAGTCCTTCTCATTGGTCAGTCTTCATAACAGGCTTATGTTATAAACGCTCATATGGTTATAACGGCTTTCATAGTATTTGTTTTCATACTGTGCAAGTCAATGGGGACCAGCAACAGGTTTGGAGTAAATGATTGGGTGAAATTAATTTAATGGAGTCATTGCAACATTTTTTTGAGGCCAATATATATACTCATTTCTGAATTAATATCTTGATATTTTTCAAAGTAGTGATCTTTTCAAAATGATAAAATATATCATATAATTATATTCTTACATTTTTTTTAAGTAGGCACGATCCTATAAAGACAAGTTAACAGGCTAGCGAAATGATAATGTGTAATGAAAAATCTAGCAATGTCAGATTCATTTGATTGACAGTATCAGATTTATAATAATATTGAACTTATATTTAAGAATTTAAACAGCAAAGAGTGATAATAAGATAGAGATTCAAAATAAAGCTCAGCAGAACTAGTTGTAAACTGCTCAGCAACATATTTGTCAATTAAAAAAATGTAATTAAATTAAAACAGTATTAAAGAAATATATTATTTGAACTATATATTAATACATATTTTAACAAACAGCTTTTAAAGAACATTATCTACATATTAAATAGACATTGAAAAACATAATCTGAAGTACTATTTTAAGATCCAGGTCAGTTTTACAGAAATAGGTTCATCTCAGCACAATATAACCAGATCTCTGGAGTCACTTCATCTTTACGTGTTTGGATGTGTGTGTGAACATGTGTGTTTGAATGTTTCTCTCCAGGTCAAGGCACTTTGCCGTACTTCTTTGGCAATGTGGGTGATCTGGTGGTGAGCCCCCTGCTGGTGAGCTGCTATAAGGGCCGAGAGCTCAATGAGAAGACCCTCGCCAGTCTGGGCATGTCAGCAAGCCAGTTACTCACCACAGAGACCATGATACTGCTCACACTGCAGTACCTCGCTCGGCTGGGTAAACCACTCTGACAAACAAGACGTTTTAATGCATGTCAAATCAGTTTTAACGCATCAGTAACATGAACTGATTTTGGATAAGAGTGCACAGCTTGTTCAAATGCATCTAGCACAAGTATGTATGTAAGAGTGCTTTCTTTAGATTGAGGTGATTATTTATTTTCCTGTCTTCATTGCAGGTACGGAGCAGATCCCATTACGGGAAGAGTTCGAGCAGATCGTATTGAAGGCCATGCTGTGTGGTGCGACCGGTCCTCCCATGTCCCCCACCCAGCTGCCCTGGTTAGCTCGTATGGAGGCCAGTGTGTCAGGCGGCTGCGTTCAGGTGCTGGTCAGCCACGGATCTCTGGGCGAGGGCATCTCTGAGTCGCTGCGCTCGCTGAGTGAGACGCCACCGCAGCAGCAGCAGTGCCTGCCCAACTACGTGCTCATCATCTGCACCTCCAAAAGTGGAGCCAATGAGTTCTGCGTGCTAGTGTTGGGTACGTTCTGCTGCTCTCAAAGACTTAAAATGATCATTGGATGCCCATTTTCCACATGTTGATATTATTCTTAATGGTCTTAATGAAAAGTCAATACATACTTTGGTTAAAAATTTCTCAATGTGTTTTTTTTACCTTGTCAAAACCAGCTCTGTTCACAGCGACACGTTTCTGTGCATGTCCTGTACTGTTAACTTTGGCCGCATTCATCATAAAACTGGCTAACTTGCACATTATTAGGAAAGGCGATTTGCAAAGATTCATAGAAGAACCTTACTTCTTCTGTAGGTGAAGCTGGATCACGAATGATTCGCGCGAACATAAACGCATTTAGGTAGATCGGGGGACGTATTCCCTTCAAAACCAAACGTAATCCACTGCGTCCTCAGCGGCTCAGATATCGGGAGTAAATGATGACTGCTATGTTCATAATTACATTGAACAACAAAACACCTCAATCGCTCAGGAGCCATTCTTGTCTACAACAACGGCGGACTGATGACAGCTCACTTAGGACGGGTCTAGGTTAAAACGCTAGTGTTAATCAACAATCGTGGGAGCGGACTGGGCCTGTGTGACGTCAATCTGTCAAGAATCTGTGAACAGCTTGAGAAAGGGGTTATGAATTATTGGGATTAAAAAAAAACACTGGGGGGATTTTTATCATTATAGGGTGGTTGTGTACAAATAGCCCCTGCCAAAGTTACATTTTTTAATCCATTTCCATGCCATTTAAGGAGTCTAAAGCCACACTGTTGGCTTATTAAGAATCAATAAAGCTGAATGTTTTTGAACAAGGTGTTATTGTCTTATATGTGAACATGTGCTGTTGTTTTTCTCAGGTAAATATCAGTCTCGAGCCTTGGCGGAGGGCATGCTCACTACCAATGAGTTCCTGAAGGAGATCAGCTATGAGCTCATCACCGGGAAAGTTAGTGTGCTCGCCTCGCACTTCCAGAGCACCTCGTTAGGTGAGACTCGGTTTTCATCAGCTTACCACTGTCCTTTATTTAGAAATGAAAGTAAGAATATAGATGTAAGCTGCAGTTTTGGCAGCTGGCTGCACTCAAAGTTGAAAGGTTTTTTGTTGTTTTTGTTATTTTTGTGCATTGATATGATTGTCTCTATTGTGCATTTATCATACAAATGTTTGTGGTCGATTCATTTTTGTAATTGTTTTGAAATAATCTCTTATGCTCACAAATTCTGCATTTATTTGATCAAAATACAGTAAAAACTATAATATAGTGAAATATTACCATTTAAACCAATCTGTTTCTGAGAGAAATAACCCTAAGCAATCAAGGAAAACGAGTTTTTCAGCCACAACGTTTAAAATGTATGAGCCAAAATGCTTTTTTGTGCAGTGACATTGACTATATCAGTTGTACTTGTACTGTTCAATAGTTGGTGGTTGATTATTATAATTATTAAATGTTTTGAAATAAGTCTCTTATACTCACCAGTGCATTTTTTTAATCAAATAGACAGTAAACAAATAACATTATGAAACATTATTAAAATCTAAACTAACTTTTCTATGTTAATATATTTTATAATATAATGTATTCCTCTTATGGCACTTTTTAATGCTCAGAAAATATTTCTTATTATCAGTGTTGAAAACAGTATAATATTTTTGTGAATACACACAAATTTCAGGATTCTTTGATGAATAGAAAGATCAATTGAACAGAATTAATAATACAAAACAATTGTAACAATTTATTTACTGTCTTTTCTGTTAGTTTTGATCAATGTAATGTGACCTTGCTGAATAAAAGTGTTACTTTCTTTCAAAGAAACTCAGATTTTTGAACTATAGCATGTGTATGTGTTTCCTTTATTAATTTCTAATTGATTGTGGCGCTACAGGCGACAACATGGACAAACAGCTGGTTCGGTATCAGCGTAAGCGCAAAGACCGCGTGGTTCAGCCATTTCAGGGACATCTGACAGAGTACATCCACTCCCAAGAGGCCGCAGCCATGCTACCAGAATCAGGGCCAGGTGAGCCTTAGCTGTCTCCAGGCGCCATGATTCATCTTTATATGTGGCACTTGAAAATGCTGATTGACTTTCGATGCGTTGCAGATCTGCTGAGTGATGGCTTTCAGATACACTCTCCTCAGCTGAGCGTTGCACGCAGCCTTTTGTCGCAGGTGTGTGCTATCGCCGACTCAGGGAGCCAGAGCTTAGATCTGGGCCGCTTCTGTAAAGTAGACTTCCTGGTTCTGGTGCCGCCGTCTCACGTCCTGGTTCACCAAACCGTCCAGCGAATACGACAATCAGGTACGGCAGCAGAAGAGACGATACTGCCAATTTGAAGGGATATTCAACTTGCTTTCTATGTCAAGCCCACTGTTTTAAGAAACTGACAACACCTGCCTGTATAGTTCACGAATGGAAACCGTTACTGTCATCGTTTACTCACTCTCATGTGTTTCCAAACCTGTATGAATTTCTTTCTTCAGGTGAACACAAGGTATTTTTTAAGAATGTAGGTAACAGTTTTTGGTCCCTATTGACTTTCATAGTATTTTTTTTTCCATACTGTGGAAGTCAATGGGGACCAGTAACAGGTTGGGAGTAAATGATTGGGTGAACTATGCCTTTAATTTGATGAAAGAGTCATTGCAACAATGTTTAAGGACCAAGCACTGCTGGTGTGAAGGTTGTATCCATTCATTTCCTCCTTTCTCTTTATCCCACTCTTGAGTCTATGGCAGCCCATAGAACCACTTACGGGGAAGTTATGAAGTTGGCACGCAAATAATAGTAGATAATAGATACTATATTATAGATAATAGATAAATTGTCGCAACATTAACCATAGCAAATTTGGAGTCTCTAACTCAAACCATCTAGAACAGCTCAAATTTGCACTCATGTTTATGCTACTAACTTTTGAACCATAAAGTTTAGATGCAAAATTTGGTAACACGTTATTTTAAGGAGTCCTTGTTTCACATATTACATGTACTTACTGTTATGATAAAAATCAATTATCATAACATAATTGTGCATTGCACAATTGTATGCATAATTACGTGCAAGTAATTCTAAGCCAAACCCTAATCCTAACCCTAGTTAATTAATATTACTTAGTACTACAATGTATAATTACACTGTAAGGACACCTTAAAATGAAGTGTTACCCAAAATTATTTTTTCCTGTGATTGATTGGCTCATGCGAAATCAAATGCATGCCATATTTCTTTACATTTCTAATGGTCAAGATTTTTCACAATTTTGAATTATTTGAAAATAGCGCCACCTTCTAGTCAAAATTTCTAACAAATTTACAAAAAAGAATAATAGATTTTGATTATTTTTGCCTATTTTAATGAAATACGTCTTGATATATTCCTTGGATCATGCTAAGAATATACATTTTGCCATGTTCAGTCGAACTTGCAGTCTGCCATTTAAAATTTCTTGGAAAACCTACTTTTTCAAGCTCATCCTAGACCGCTGGTCTGATTTTCACCAAAAGATCATCTTCAGACCATGCTGCAAAAAAAGTGATTAAAAAAAGGTTTTCAGTTGACCAAACCGTTCTCAAATATTGCATTAATGAAATTGTTGGCATGATGCCAAGCTGGATCTGAGGCTTCAACTTTGCAATTCTTTGGCATTTTGTCATTTTCATCTCATACTGACCCCACCATAATAATTTGATAACAGCGCCACCTATTGGTCAAACGTGAAAAGCAGTTAAGTTGTATCACTAGTGACTGCATTTGTGATTTTTCAGGCATTTCGACTAAAATATTAATGTCAATAACCACTCAATTGTTGCAGTTGCTCTGATGCGCCCAGCTATGCGGAGCTCCTCATTTAGCCCCTGTTGTGCTTGACCCCGTAATTGCTGCTTGAAGCTATATTTTATGTTGTTGTCCTCATGTCTGTGCTAGGCGTCCTGATAGATCTGGGTATAGAGGACGCCTCATTAGTGCTGCAGAAGTCTGACAAGTATGTGGTGCGTCTGGACATGGAGGTCCACACAAAAATGGAGGCCTTCATGAGGAAAGTCAAGCAGAACCCTTATACGCTCTTCGTCCTCATTCACGACAACTCACACGTCGACCTGACCAGGTGAGAAAAACAACGACGAGCGGTTGGTAAAAGCGACTGTCAGAAGTGTCAGTGTTAAGACGTCTTGTCTTTCTTCTCTCTCTCCGTCAGCGCTCTGTCAGGGTCGGTTTGTCACGGGGAGTTGCAGGGATTGGCCGATCGCGTGGTGAACTGTCCGGAGGTTCTGGAAGCGATAAACTTGCTGGTTCTGCAGGTCAGCTGCTTCCCGTTCACCCTGCAGAGCCGGCAGTCACGCATCAGTACCCAGAATGAAGTGCACTGGCCCAACACTGAGAACCTGGTGAGTTTCACTGACCCCGAGAAGAACTGTACAGGAATTTATGGTGGACAGATGAGACTTCAGCTAAATGAGATGATTGATAAGCATTTTAAGAGTATATGTGTACACTCCTGCTTAAAATGTAGAGGTCAGTAGTATGTTTTTTTAAAGAAATGCTTTCTTTATTTCAGCAGGCATGCATAAAACTGTTCAAGTGACTGTATAAGGCATGTATAATGTTAACAATATTTCTGTATAAGATCAATTCAGTTCTTTTGAACTTTCTATTCATCAATTTCCATTCATTAAGTTTTACACTAACACCAGAGCACATTCTGAGTTGCTGCCCAAAGGCACTGGGAGAGGGGAGGTACAGGTGGAGACATGACCAGGTGCTGAAGGCCATCGCTGCAGAAGTCGAGTAGGCTAAGCGCTCCCGCCCCTCCAAGCAGTAAGCCATCACCTTCATCAGAGCTGGAGAGCAGCCAAGACCAGCTGCAAAAACATCTACAGGCATCCTGGCCACTGCGAGGGACTGGCAGCTGTTGGTGGACCCGGAGCAGCAACTCAGTTCCCCAACCAATTTGACCACCACCTTAAGACCAGACGTTGTTCTCTTGTCTGAGTCCACCAAACAAGTGGTTCTGTTAGAGCTAACAGTACCTTGGGAAGACCGCCTGGAAGAGGCCATTGAAAGGAAGCTCGCCAAGTACGAGGGACTAGTCAGCGAGTGTCGACAAGCCGGATGGAGAGCAAGGTGTCTCCCAATCGAGGTCGGAAGCAGGGGCTTTGCAGCCCGATCCCTGTGCAGAGCCTTCAGTCTGTTAGGCATCGATGGAGTGAGGAGGAGAAGAGCTATTTATAATACCACCGAAGCAGCAGAGAAAGCCTCAAGATGGCTATGGCTCAAGAGAGGAGATCCATGGGGGCAAAGTAGCTAGATTCGCCAACTGGACACAAGCTGGGGTCTAATCAGCCTCAGCTGGGTCGCCTGGGTGAGGGTGTAAGATGTTGAAATACCCGAAACACCCAATGATGCCAGGAACATCACTGAAGATGTGTCCAGTAGCATCAGTAGATGTATTTGTACAGCCTACAGTTTACACAAAAATATTAAGCAGCACAATTGTTTTCAACATTGATAATCAGAGCTGAAAATACAGATTTGCATCACAGGAATACATTACATTTTAAAAATGTATTACAATAGAGTAATATTGCTTTTTAAAAGTTTTTCAAAATTGTAACACTATTTCAGATAGTTTTACTGTATTTTTACAGTCCCTAGCTGGGGAGCCACGTATGACGGGCACGCAGTGTCAGGGGTATAGACGTGTCCCCAACTGTTGGCATATCAATTGCCTCGAGTCTGCTGTTGCTTGCTCCCTATCCAAGGCAACGCTCGGCACGGATGCACTGGCACACAGCTGGCCCCAGGGCCTGCGCAAATATGCGTTTCCTCCAGTGAGCCTGCTAGCACAGACACTGTGCAAGATCAGGGAGGACAAGGATCAGGTACTGTTAGGGGCTCCATTTCGGCCGAACAGGACCTGGTTCCCGGAACTCATGCTCCTCGCGACAGCCCCTCTCTAGCCGATTCCTCTGAGGAAGGATCTGCTTTCTCAGAGACGGGGCACCATCTGGCACCCGCGTCCAGACTTGTGGAAACTCCATGTGTGGTCCCTGGATAGGACGCGGAGGTTCTAGGTGACCTGCCCCAGGAGGTAGCTCTCACTATCTCTTCAGCACGAGCACGAGCATAGGCGGGCCTATTGTATTGCTGCTAAGAGCCCTGCAATCTGCCCCCTTTGAGCCTTTGCAGTCAGTTAAGTTGAAGATTCTCTCTTTGAAAATCCTACACCTGACAGCATTGGCCTCGATCAAGAGGGTGGGGGACCTGCAGGCATTTTCGGTCAACAGATCGTGTCTTGAGTTTGGGCCGGCTGACTCCAGTGCAACACTGAGACACCGGCCCGGCTATGTGCCCAAGGTTCCCACCACTCCCTTCAGGGACCAGGTAGTGAACCTGCAAGCGCTGCGACTGGTGGAGGCAGACCCAGCCCAAGCTTTGATCTATCCTGTACACGTACTGCGACAGTACGTGGTTATAACTCAAAGCTTTAGGACCTCAGAACAGCTCATCCGACGTGACGTTTTCATTCCCTCCTTCAGGGAACGAGGGTTGCATACGCAACCGAGATGTTTCTTTTATGTAGTTTTATTGTAGGTCTCGTATTTCGTGCAAAGCAGTCTCCAGGGTAATGTTCAATCACAATTTAGTTGTTGTTGTACATTTTTAAATATGTGGTTACAGCCTTGGTTTTTATGTTAGATTGTTCAAGTTTTTTGGTTTACCATTTTGGCCGTTTTCACAAAGAATAGTAGCTTTTTTCTCTGTGAATAAAATCTTTCCAGAACATTCTGTGCTTTGTGGTTCATCTTAGATCCCAGGAAGTTTGTAACTTCTAAGTTTGTAAAATCTTTACTGCAGCAGTGTCAATCAAAATTCACATAATCGGTTAAGCAATCACATTTTTAACACACTGGTATGATATCAGTGTCAGAGATTCCTATTCATCAGACACATTAACATGAATCTGGATTATTGTTATTCTACAATGACCTAGATGTTTATAGACAGGCTAATAGCATTTGCAGGCAAGCACTAAAAGACTGTTTTGCTCAGAGAAGTAAAATGGCCATTTCTTCTGTTTGCATGTCACAGCAGGCTGAGGCTTCTCCTAAGGACCTGGTCTACTTTGGGCTGAAGGACTACAGCAGCTCCCTGCAGTGGGGGGTGGCCAGTCCAATCCTCCGATGTGACGATGCGTTTGAGCGCATGGTCAAAACCCTGCTGGAGAGGTCAGGCCCGCTTTCATGTTCACTCACAATGTACTTTTAAAATATGTAACAAAATGAGAATTTAAAGCAAATTACCTTCCTTTTTAACTGCTTTTACATTGTAAAGGCATAATTATATATTTAAGTTAATCTCAGACGACTGTTATTTTGCTATGAATTATATACTAATTTAGTTTTTATCTGTAGTTTGAATTAGTTATTATTTTAATATATTGTAATTTAGTTTTTAGTAATTTTCGTATTTTTTATGTCTATATAGTTTTTATTATTTTTATTTCAGGCTTAGTATTAGTTATTTTTGTACATCAAGTAAAACTAAACAAAATCTAAAAATATTTCTACTAACACTTTAGATTATGGAGCAAATATTTTGCCCTTCAATAAACGCTTAATTTTTGTACTTTTGGTAGTAATTTATGTAGTTGTTGTTGTAGTTATGTTTAGGTATTGGGCCGAGTTGAGGGATCTAGAATATGGTTATGCTTTAACATGTGCTTTATAAATAATAAACAGCTAATATGTTAGTCATATGCATGCTAATGAGCAACTAGTTAATAGTGAATAGTGTTCCCTAATGTAAACCTTTAACATATTTCCATGGAAACTAGCTGGATTAAAATAAGTTTTTTTTTGTTGTTGTTGTAAATATTTATTTTATTTCAAGTAACAAAAAACATGTTTTAGTTAACTCTAATAACCCTGAGTCTCAGACTAAGATCCATGTCTAAATTGGCATTTCAAACCATATGCATGTGCTGTCTCTTTCCGTTTATATCCCTCATTGTATTTTTGATTTCAGGCATCCGCATTTGCACAGCATGGTGATCCGCAGCTATCTGTTGATACAGCAGTACACAGAAGCCCTAATGGCCCTCACAGCGGCCCCGTCGCTGCGGGATCACGTGACCCCTCAGACCCTCGCCATGGTGGAGGATCTGCTGAGCGTGCCAGGCCGCAGCCGGCACGGGTGCGGACACATGCTGCTGGTGCGTGTGCCCTCGCTGCAGCTGGCGCGGCTGGCACAGGAGCGGCTGGAGGAGGCCCGGGACAAGCTGGGCTTACAGTACCGCTTCGCTGTGCTGCTGGGAAGCCCTGCTGCCGAGATCAGCCTGCCAGTTCACTTCTGTGCCCGCCTGCGGGTAAGAACCAGATCCCCTCATGAATATGGGCTTGTTAAAATCACCAGAATAAGGCTGGAATAAACCATCTGTACATTTCAGGCTTGGAGGGGCTGTAAGAATGAAGAATGGGTCCCACATACATATGAAGATCTGGAAGGACTTCCGTGCATCATCATCCTCACAGGAAAAGATCCTCTAGGAGAGACCTTCCCAAGGTACTGCACGTGATGCTGTTCTTTATACATATACATTGTTCTATATATATAGTCATTGACAGCCTATTTTCTCAGGAAATGACATGGTCACAAATTTAATGTGATTGAAAATCAGGGTTATTCCACCAAATATTGATTTCTTAACTCTTCTAAAGTTTAAACATTGGTATTGTTTTTTCTAAAAATGAATATAAACATGGCATCTTTTTTTGGGACCAATTGAGATTTTCTGCTAAAAATATTCTAAAGGACATTTTCCAATTTTATTTGAAGAAATGCCATTAGTATTTTACAGAATAAAACAAAAATTATATTTAACTGAAGCATAATTATAACTATAAATTGTCATTTATTAATAATTTATTAAATTCAAATGGTCTCTTAAGTTTTTCAAGCTATATATATATATATTCACACACACACACACACACACACACACATACAAACACGTCAACACGGCTCAAAAGATTATCGAATGTCCCCTCCCTGGAAGACCGGTACAGTTCGTACTGTCTTAGGAAGGCAAATAATATTCTCAGAGACCCATCTCACCCTGGACACACTTACTTTGAACTGCTGCCTTCAGGCCGACGTTACTGATTAATGAAAACTCGGACTAATAGACTAAAAACAGTTTCTACCCCAGAGTAATAACTGCACTGAACAAAACAATGATTTAAACATTTAGTAACTTTGCAATGACCGGCAGAAATGTGAATGTAAATTGTGAATTATTATTATAATTATTATCATTTATTTATTTATTTTTATTATTTTTATTATTTGTTTTTCACCTTAAAGGTTTGCTTTTACTTCAATTTCGTTGTACTTGTACAATGACAATAAAGATATTCATTCATTCATTCATTAATACATTATTTATATAGTAATTTGTATATATTATGTATATACTGAATTTATGATCAAGAAAATGCAGCCTTGGTGAGCAATTTCAACAGTGGACTATATACATATATATTTTTCTGGTAATTTTTCATGTATTTATTTAAATTATTTCATTTTATTTATTCATTAAGTTGGTGTAAAATAAAAAATATATAAATATTTTGTAACTACAAACATTAATATTTTATAATTTTCTGTTAACGTGAAAGTATTATTTATTTTAAGATTTAATAATAATAATAATGATGTACTGCCTTTAATAACAAACCTGAACCTAAACATGAAATCTATATTTCAATATAAGACATGTTAAGTATATGACACTATATGATTACCTTGATAAATAAAAATGCTGCACAGTGACTTCCAGTCTTTTGGTTTCCTCGTTATATTTTTAAAAAGAGCACCACCTAGTGGTTACTACAGTTTCTAAAATCTTCCCCATATATTGTTTTAACTGTCCAGTAGCATTATTTCAATACAGTTCATGTTTGTCTTTTTTAAAAGACTATGCACCATCCAAAATATCAAATACAATCTGTTGGATAAATGAAAATCGACAGTATTTTTGCCTTGTTTGCGTGTGATTTTATGCAGGTCGCTGAAGTACTGTGACTTGCGGCTGATCGACTCCAGCTACCTGATGCGTACGGCACTGGAACAAGAAGTGGGTTTGGCCTGCTCGTACGTGACACGCAGGGTAATACCCGAGACGAAAACAACAGCGGGCAGAGAAGAGAGACCGGCAGATGACGAGAGGAGCTCGGGAGAAACAGCAGACCACGACGAGCTCCAGATAGAGCTGGAGAGACCACCCAGCAATGCCAGTGCTGCCACCAGGACCTCTGGTGAGGGACACTGGACACAAGCTGGGCCTGACTCTGGTCTGGAGTGGGTCACATGATCTAATATCATTCATCTTCGTTCTCTTCCAGGCTCCACCACAGAAAACGGCGTCAGTTCTTCAAGTGTACTGGACAAACCGTCCTCGCACAGTGACCCATCCAGCAGCAGAAATATAATGGACTCTTGCTCGTCTCCCGTTCGCTTCAAACAGGAGTGTGACTCCCAGGCTCCCTCCTCTTCCGCCACGTCCTCGTTCTCCTCTGCCTTCTCGTCCTCCTCCTCCTCCTCTTCCTCTCCGGGAGCTCAGCGGCCGAGCCAGTCTACGCAGGCCCCGCGTGAATGCAGCCGGGCTCAGGTCTTCCCCCGGACGGCGGTGCTGTCTCGGGCGGCGTACGCCCTGCTGGCCCCTGAGGCGCTGGGTCAGCCCAGCTCGGCGTCTCTGCTGCCTCATGCGGATGTGGTATGGAGCAGCCCACTCAGACCGCCGGTTCCTCACGCTCTCGGAGGGGCAGAGCAGTCCCTGTACTACCGCCAGTGGACCACAGCCAGGCAGCATCACGCGGATTACGAAGGGCCGGCTGTGCCCCATCCCAGAAGACTGCTGCTGAGTGGACCCCCACAGGTGAGGAGTAGCTTCAATATTATTTAAGAAAATGTCAGATGAATTTCTGCGGTGTTTGCTAAGGCATCATTATTACTGGTACTATGTACAATATCTCACAGACGTGAGTACACCCCTCACATTTTTGTCAATATTGTATTATATCTTTTCATGTGACAACACTGAAGAAATGACACTTTGCTACAATGTAAAGTAGTGAGTGTACAGCTTGTATAACAGTTTAAATTTACTGTCCCCTCAAAATAACTCAACACACAGCCATTAACGTCTAAACCGCTGGCCACAAAAGTGAAAATTTACAAAATGGGTCCAATTAGCCATTTTTTTTCTCCCCGGTGTCCAGTGACTCGTTAGTGTTACAAGGTCTCAGGTGTGAATGGGGAGCAGGTGTGTTAAATTTGGTGTTATCGCTCTCACTCTCTCATACTGGTCACTGGAAGTTCAAAATGGCACCTCATGGTAAAGAACTCTCTGAGGATCTGAAAAAAAGAATTGTTGCTCTACATAAAGATGGCGTAGGCTATAAGAAGATTGCCAAGACCCTGAAACTGAGCTGCAGCACGGTGGACAAGACCATACAGCGGTTTAACAGGACAGTTTCCACTCAGAACAGGCCTCGCCATGGTCGACCAAAGAAGTTTAGTGCACGTGCTCAGCGTCATATCCAGAGGTTGTGTTTGGGAAATAGACGTATGAGTGCTGCCAGCATTGCTGCAGAGGTTGAAGGGGTGGGGGGGGTCACCCTGTCAGTGCTCAGACCATATGCCGCACACTGCATCAAATTGGTCTGCATGGCTGTCGTCCCAGAAGGAATCCTCTTCTAAAGATGCACAAGAAAGCCCGCAAACACATTTCTGAAGACAAGCAGACTAAGGTCATGTATTACTGGAACCATGTCCTGTGTTCTGATGAGACCAAGATAAACTTATTTGGTTCAGATGGTGTGAATCGTGTGTGGTGGCAACCAGGTGAGGCAAGTGTGTCTTGCCTACAGTCAAGCATGGTGAGGGGAGTGTCATGGTCTGGCGCTGCATGAGTTCATTGAGGGTATCATGAATGTCAACGTGTACTATGTAGGGGTGGGAATCTTTAGTCACCTCACGATCCGATTCCAGAACGATTCTTGATCTTCTTTTCCCCCCTTATTAATTAATTAGTTTACCGACTAGAGAATGTTAAAATCCTTACATTTACATTTCCTTACATAAGTAATTTTTTTAATAATTACAAATTTAAAGAAATTATTAAAACAGTTGTTAAGAATTTTAAACTAATATTACTTCAAAACATACAATCAAGTAGTAAATAATAAAGTCTCTTTTGAAATATAAGAAGTAATGTGGTTTGTCCTGTCCGTTTAATATATATATATATATAAAAGAGATATCACACGAGTAGTCATGAGATATGGCTGTATATCGGCACGGCTGTGATTCGGCAGGCTCGTATTATCCTTTCATCTGCTAAGAGTGATTTCTGATGACAGCGCTGTTCGATGCATTTGTTGGCTGCGTACAAGCTTTTTGAAAGTAAAAATAACTTCCTTTCTCAAAACTGTCAAAGTCTTTACTGCTGACTCATAAAAACAGTCTCTTGTCGCCATTTAAGGGTGGACCAGTGTAACTAAAATCACCATCATAAACACCCATGCACACTGTTACCTAATACTAAATATTACTATTATTTATATAAAATATTACTTAGTGAATAATAATATGTAATAAATAAAACCAACAGTCATCATAAAAGTTGCGAGGCAATTCAGTCAGAAGTACAAAGGCAGCGCTCTGATATAACGTTACAGCTTTGAAGTTACATAAACATGATGAGAGTTTGCCAAAACGATTTGCTCTGGATCAAATAATACATTAACGAGTCCAAAGACTGCCGTTAGATTTTCCCAACATCTCATGTTTAACCACTATAGAGACATCAGAGCCAAGATCTGGTGAGGTGAAGTGAGGCGCTCTCTCCGCGGGTTTATGAGCGCTGAACGCCCGCTACAAAATAAAAAATAAAAAAATCTACAAAAATGTTGAAGCTACTTTTCAAACAGACGTTATCTTTATTAACAAACCACGTATTTGAAGTCCAAACAAGTACATTCTTGTCTAAATACTCTTAAAACTACTTTCCGTGACACAAAATCGTATTATTTTTTAAGTTATAGTGGTTTCGGGCGTCCGCCATGACACTCTCTGTGAGAAATACAGCGACTTATATCTCTAATATGGACTTCTAATATCTCACTCTTATCAGCCAATCAGATTTGAGGACCAGAAAGAACTGTTGTATAAATATATATACAGTATATATATATTTATATATAATATAAAATGTTACATAACATATTTATACAATTAGTTAAAAGCAGTTACAATGTACAAAAAACGAATATTGAAAACATATAAACAGATTTTATCATCATATTCGAAACATATTAAGAATCATGCTAATTGCGTATTTGCCAAGCCTCCAGTGTCTCATTCTCCATTGTGGCTCTGTTTAAGGTTGGAAAAACAGGTGCGTATCTGCAGTTTCTGCGAATCCTGTTCCGTATGTTGATTCGCCTGCTGGAGGTGGACGTGTATGATGAAGAAGAGCTGGGGGGGGGTAAGAACACGTTCTCCACATTACTTCACCCGATGCTCCTTCCCTTGATCTTTTATTAATAATCTTCTATTGAAATCTCTAGATGTGCAAGACAGATCAAAGCCCCCCCCTGCCAGTGGGCCGCAGTGGCCTGACATCGAGGACATCCGCAAACTGCCCTTTGACCTCTACCCCTGTGACCCCAAGTTCAGTTACGCGAGTCCAGTGTATGCAGACAGGATGCCAAAGACACTGAACGGTAGTAAACTGCTCTTTTAACATCGAGAACAATGGGTTCTGGAGAATCTTTTAAAAAACACTTTTTAGATAAACTTTAATAAACAATATGGTTTGGCTGTTATTGAATTTTGTGGTATTTGTACAGCTGGTATTTAATTTGATTTTTCACAGACTCCTCTTTGTCTGCTATATAAATCAAGTTGACTTTCTTACTTGTATGATGGTGTGCCTAGCTTCAGAGCAACATGAAAGCGGCAGGTATGCTTATGTGCTGTTTTGCATCCTCGCATGAAACACAGGAGTTAAAACAGAAAGACTGGAGGCAGAAGAGGAGCTGCCGAAGAGAAACACAGTGTCTGTCAGACTCAGCCTGTTTGCGGCCCACAATGCATTTCACCACTGTGAGCAGTGCCACCATTACAGCGAGCCTGCTCCTGCCGCTCAGGTGAGGACATATGTGATGCATTAACACTTACTGACATACAAACAAGTAATACTAGACAGGTTTACGGCTGCTGTAAGATGTTCTGTGTGATTCTAGCTGACCGACTGCACCTTCCATGCCTTCACGTTCTGCTCGTCCATGCTGGGAGAGGAAGTCCAGCTGCACTTTATTATTCCTAAAGCCAAAGAGCCTCATTTTGTGTTCAGCCAGCAGGGCAGTCATTTAGAGAGCATGCGGCTCCCGCTGATCTCAGACAAGGTGAGCGACACACGTATTAATAACAAGCACTAAATGACTTTACTAAACTTTTTTGGAAATTGGTTAGTCGCTTTAACCATAAATAAAAAATCTGTCATTATTTACTCACATTTATGTTGTGTATGTTGTTTTTCCTGTTAATAATAATAATAAATCCTTACATTTATATAGCGCTTTTCTAGGTACTCAAAGCGTTTTACATAGAAGGGGGGAATCTCCTCATCCACCACCATAGTTTATGTTTAAAACAGAAATAGACAAAGTTTGACCATGTCTGTGGTCCACAAAAAACACCCAAAATACAGTGTATAAAGTAGTATGACTTCCAACAGTTAAGTAAGATAAAGAAGTGGTTTAAGGAATTCATACTTTTATTCAGAAAGGATGCAATTGATCAAAAGTGAGAGTGAAGATATTTATAATAACAAAAAAAAGATTTATATTTCAAATAGCCTTTTAAATAGCAAAGAATCCTAAAAAACATGAATCATTGTTTCTACAAAAAAGATGAAGCAGGACAACAGTTTTCAACACTGATAATAATAATCAGAAATGTTTCTTGAGCAGCAAATCAGCATATTAGACTGCCTTCTGAAGATCATGTGACTCTGAAGAGTTTACAGTAATTAGCTACAACAAAAGATAACAGTGGACACAAGATGAAACTCAAAGACTCTACTTTCAACAGCATTGCTAATTAATGTATAGATGCATCTTGATGTCAGGAGCACCTGAGCAATGCAAAAAGTCCTGTTGGTTGCCGAGTCACCGCCTGTGTTTTTCACAAGATATTTCTCTGGTCTTAAAGTGACCGTGTTGCTCTGTTTACTGACTCAGGAGTCCAGCATGCTGAAGAGTCCCATCTTCACACCCACCACGGGCCGCCAGGAGCACGGCCTGCTCAACATCTACCACGCCATGGAGGGGGCCGAGCACCTGCACATTTTGGTGGTCAAGCAATATGAAATGCCTCTGTACAGGAAATACTGGCCCAACCACATCCTTCTGGTGCTGCCCGCCATGTTCAACAACTCCGGAGTGGGTGAGTAATGATGAAGAAGACTCAGCACTACTCTAATGCTACTCTAACGCTACTCTTGAGCTGCTACAGTAAGATTCAAGATTGTTCCAAAAATAACAATAGATATTGTTGCTCAAATTTACATTTAGCCATTTATAGTAAATAAGTATTACTTAAATTGTAATTGTAATGATTTCGTGTAAAATAGTAGACTATATGAATAATGCACATTGGTTTGTTATCAGCCACTGCATGACAGTAACTGTTGGCTTTTCTGTTTATATTGCATCCATAATGTTTTCACGATTGAGTAAAAAAATTAAAATCTTTTTTCTTGCAACTGCGAGTTTACATCTTGCAATTCTGACTTTTTTCTCAGAATTGTGTGTGATATAAACTCACAAGTGCCTGTAATGATGTGTTCCTGTGGCTCAGTGGTTAAAGCATTGCGTTAGCAGCGCAAAGGTTGTGGGTTCATTTCCCAGGGAACACACATACTGACAATACATGTAAAACCTGAATGCACTGTAAGTCGCTTCGGATAAAAGCGTCTGCTAAATCCATAAATGTGAAGTGCGAGATATGAACTGCAATTACAGGGAAAGAAAATAATAATTGCGTGATATAAAAACTCGCAATCGCAAGTTACAAAGTCAGAACTGCATGATATAAACTCTTTTTTCTTGCAATTGTGGATTTATATCCTGCCATTTTGACTTATCTTCTCAGAATTGATAAAGATAAACTGGCGATTATTAGAAAATATTAAGACTTATAAGACTTTTTCCTCAGAATCAGATTGCGTGTTTTTAAATCAAATCAAATCAAATCACTTTTATTGTCACATCACCACAGCACAAGTGCCTTGTGAGTGAAATTCTTATGAGTGTGCTCCAGACAGTGCAAAAAAAAAACAATTTACATATGGACAGTACATATTTACAGACTGTACAGAAGACAATGTGCAGAATACACATACATGCACTCAGTACACACAGTGTACTATAAAGACATACTTAGTTACCAATGCACCAATACACATTATACACCGTATTTACACGTCTGCATTATGTACACATCTATACATAGTAATATGTGAAGGTGCAACAGATTATTCATATGCAGTGTCGTGGATGTGCATTGTATGGTGTCCAGTGATAGCAGATAGGTTGTGTTAGTGCAGTGTGTGCGTGTAGTCCAGTGGAACTGTGTTAAAGTGCAGTGCATGGCATGTTGTGTGAGAGGGAGTGTGATGTAGGGTGAATTTTATCGAACAATTTTATCTTTTTTCATTTTATCTAACAATTCTGAAAAAAGAAGTCATAATCGCAGGATATAAACTTGCAACTGCAAGAAAAAGTCAGAATAGCGAGTTTATATCCCACAATTCTGAGAAAAGAAAGTGAATTGTAAGGAATAAAACGTTTCAAGGATCTTTTTCATCATTACTCAGTGGCGGAAACAAGCTTCCGTGGTTCCTCCTTGTTGTGACTGATTGTATTGATGTGACGTTTCAGGAGCGGCTCGATTCATGATCAAGGAACTGTCCTATCACAACCTGGAGCTGGAGAGGAACAGACAAGAGGAGCAGGGCGTCAAACGACAGGACGTGTGGCCCTTCATCGTCATGATGGACGACTCCTGCGTCCTGTGGAGCGCCCATCAGCCTGGGTATGTACTGATGGATGGGTCTCTGCGCGGATCTGATGTGACGTCTTCGTTCTCTCACAGCTGTGGATCCTCTGTCTTTCTCTCAGTGAGGAGATGAACGTGTCACTGAAGAGCGTCCTGCAGCACGTGGAGAACACTCCTAAGATCTCTCTGTATGCTGTGTGTGGCCTGCGGAAATGGAGCAGTGGTTTGTCTTCTCAAGCTCCCACAAGCCCTTTCTCTCGCTGTCACCTCCACGACCTCATCATGCTGAACGTCGACCTCACCCAGAACGTCCAGTATGACCTCAACCGGTGAGAGTTTGATCGTGTAGTTTTGTTGTGAATAATGCACCAGTAGAGTCTAACAGTATACATGTGTGTGTAGGTTCACGTGTGAAGAAGTGGACTTTAACCTGAGGGCAAACAGCAGCGGTCTTCTGCTCTGTCGGTTCAATCACTTCAGCATCATGAAGAAACACATCCCCATCGGAGGACATAAAGACTTCCTCATCAAGCCCAAACTCATGGTGAGCTTCATGATGAAAGGCCTGCTTCAAACACTGATATCAGCTTGTTAGCAGAGTTAACGGTATCTGCCGTTATATTATACATTCACTAGTGGGCGCTATCAAACCAGTCATTTGAGATGGTGGCATTTTACACATTTCATGCATTTAAAATACAATTCTCTCAACTCTTGCTGACTGCATTTCATCCTAAAAATGTACATCCACATCTCTATAATTAAACATAGATATATAAACCAATATAATGTATTATATTACACTACCATTCAAAAGTTTGGGGACAGTAAAACTTTAAAAACTTTATTCAGCAAGGATGCACTAAATTAAAATGACTTTTTTTGTAACAAAACAATTCTATTTGAAAGAAATGCTTCAAAGATCAAGGAATGCAGAAGAAAACACATTACAGTTTCCACAAAAATATTAACTTTTCAACATTGATAATGATAATAAATATTTATTGAGCAGTAAATCAGTATATTATAATGATTTCTGAAGATCATGTGACAGTAATACTGGAGTAATGATGCTGAAAATTCAGCTTTGATCACAGAAATAAATTGCATTTTACAATTGTGTTATATTGTAATAAAATGTAACAATATTACTGTTTTACTGTGTTTAGTTCAAATAAATGCAGCCTTAGAGACATTTTAAATAATTAAAATCTTGCCAACCCCAAACGTGTTCTTTTATATGTATTGATTTATTCTGAGACTGTAAAAGTATTTGTACCGTCTGAAAAGCGCTCTCTCTTGTGCTGCAGAGGATGGAGACCCCGGTGCGTGTGTGTGCGTCTCAGTATGTGTGCGCTCCGGACAGTGAACACACACTGCTGTCTGCACCGGCTCAGTTCCTGCTGGAGAAGTTTCTGCAGTCCTGTAGCCAGTGTCTCTTTCCTCTGGCCCTCAGGAACAGCGCTAACCCCGTGCTGTCCATCGACAGCTACCTCAACCTCGGCCCACAGGTACACGTAAATCACTCTATCGTCCACCCAAAACCAATGATGGGATTATTTGCTCATTACAAACCTATGTGCTGTCATGTGTTTCCCTGGAACCAGTAAAGAGAGTTGTTCATGCAGCTCTTTTCATAAAACAACAGTTATCAATGAATAAGTATTGACAGTCTACTACTTCAGACACAGTATTGATGGTTGATATGCAGCATATTAGTTCGGTCAGTAAAAAGTGGTTTCATTTGTTGCATCTTCTTTGCGTGACAGATTCAGACGTGTTACATGAGCTCTCGGCCGCACTCAGTGAATGTGGATCATCAGGGGGTGATGTTCAGCGGCCTGCTGCTCTACTTGTGTGACTCCTTTGTCGTTTCAAGCCTCCTGAAGAAATTCAACTTCCTCAAAGGTGAGGCCGGAATATGTAAATACACAAAAAAGTACAAAAATACACTTACACTATCAAAAAGTCCAAGAGGTTTGCGGTCAGAAAGGTCTCTTCTGTTTACCAAGGCTGCATTTATTTGATAAAGCATCCGGTAAAAACTCTTAATATCGTGAAATATTATTACAGTTTTTAATAACTGTTTTCTATTTGAATATTTTTTTAAATGTAATTTATTCCAGTGTTTAAAGCAGCATTTTCAGCATCATTACTGCAGTCTTCAGTCACATGATCTTCAGAAATCACTCTAATATACTGATTTAATATCTCACTGTCACTTTTGATCAGTTTAATAAATCTTTGCTGAATAAAAGTCACATTTCTTTCAAAGAAAAATCTTACTAATCCTAGACTTTTTCATTTCTATCATCTCAAACAGAAAACCTTGTTTTTGTAACTAAAATTGCTAATTATAATTTCAAAATGGTCAGGACACATTGTAATCTTAATGGTCCAAAATGCCACTCCATATAGATATTAAATATGAAAGTTTATCAGAACAGTAACAGCACACCTCTCTACGCACTTTGGGGTCCTATAAGAGGATTTGGTAACACTTTAAAATACTTCATTAAATTCCTAATTTGCTGCTTATTAATATTTATTGCGGTAGTTGTTAGGTTTAGGTATTGGGTAGGATTAGGGGTGTAGAATAAGGCATTAATATGTGCTTAATTTGTACTAATAAATGGCTAATATTCTAGTAATATGCATGCTAATAAGCAACTCGTGAAGAGACCCTGAAATAAAGCGTTTCAATCGTGATCATTTCTCTGGCTCGTCTTGCAGGCGCCACACTGTGCGTGATCTGTCAGGACCGGAGCTCTCTGCGTCAGACTATTGTGCGTTTGGAGCTGGAGGACGAGTGGCAGTTTCGTCTGCGGGACGAGTTTCAGACGGCTAACTGCAGCGAGGACCGTCCCCTGTACTTCCTCACCGGACGCCATATCTAACCTCCCCGCAGCACACAGAGAAGAAGATTTCCAGCTCTACATCACTGAAGAGAATAAGACGTGAGATTCTCGTCTCAGACCATGTTTGACGATAGATACTTTGAAGAAATGACAGATACTGTGCTGGATACAGATTTTGTGTTTCCCTTTTTATATTTTGGTAAACGTTGTTTGTTGGTGATTTTGCGCGTCCTAACACGCGAGGACACTGTGAAGGATATGTCCTTCTACATATGATCTCAGGGTTTTTTGTCAGGAGACAAAAGGACTTACTACTGCTATTCTTTCTTCTTGTCTGCTTTATGTACTGCTCATAATTAACACTGTCCACCAAAGACTTACAAACTCCTCAATCTGGACGCTCGCACAACAGCTCATGATGCTTTTAGGTGTGTAGCCTTGGAGCTTTATTTCATTGGGAAATGTCATCAATTTGAAAAGACAAAGACTCTTCTACAATCCTTCATCTTGCCAAAGATGTAACCTGACATACATTCCTCGCTCCTCAGAGCTGTCAGTCGTTGCAATGGACACACAAGGTTAGAAAGCTGAATTAATGTTGTCAGCTCCGCTAAAGAAAGCCATTTATGATCTCCTGGAATCCGGCCTGAATCAGCCGATGTTCTTTATGATTGTAAATGCTAGTTGGTACGTAGCTCAAGTGTTAACCACAGAGGTAAAAGGTCATGTTGTTTCAAATTAGCATGGATTAATCATCAGTGAAACATTCCCTTTATTGAAGTTGCACACTGTAAATGCCTTAAATACCCTGATGACGATGACACAATCCCAAACTCCACTCCAGAAGAGACCATTCATATCAGTGAAACAGTGAAAACAATGACCGATAGCTACCTTGCTAGCTAGTTAGCTCATGTGGTGTGTTTGAGAAGATGCATGTTCTGGATTGGTTTATCTTTTTGGTGTTTTTTTGGATGTTAAAAGAAGAAGCTTTGTTTACATTTTAAGAAATGGCGATATTAATATATATTCAGACTTTGAATTCTGGCTAGTTTTACTGAAGAGTCACTTTGAGCCGTATGTGTCACGCATGGCACAACGAATCTACCTAGGACCCATTAGCTTCTGTTTCGGGTTGATTTATTTAAAATGAGAAAAATAAATCTCTTTTTTGAGGGATTGTTTTATTTATTGAAAAAGCTTCTTGGACTGATAATCATTTTAATATCAGGAATGCTTTGCTAGGTCAAGTCCTTGAATTCATCACCAAAAGCTTTGCACACTTGAAACTATGTACAGATGATGTATTAGAAATGAACTAATGTAAAGCCTAGCAAATACATGGTTTACGTTATTATGAATCAACTGGAGTGTTCAGAATAAACCTGTAATGACACTGATTGTAATGATGAAGACAGCCGAATAACCACTGGACAACCTTTCGATTGTGTCTCATTTGTAGATATTTTGATGTGCACATAAATTATGCAATTTGCTTCTCACAATCGTTGCATCTTTCCTGTCAGCTGTGAATATACTGAAGCGTTTGAAATCATCTACCTCGTGATCTACTGGCCGGCTTTGGTTCAGTAAATATTTGATTTCTGAAAAATGCTGTTGAGATAAATGAATGTAATAAAGTGTTATCGACAACCTTATAGTGTTTGTTCTGATGTTAAAAATGAAGAAGCATGACTTTCTTACATTAATCTTGTTAATAGTCATGTGCAGCTTGAAGCTAACTGTAGCTATCATTTCTCTGTTACCCATACACAATATATTTCATGATGTATTTTATCAAAATAAATAAAGTCATAAGAAAATGTTCTGTTCTAAAAAGGTTTTATATCATTTATATCTGGATCAGAGGGATTTAGGGGCAAGTCGTGTAAAGCCAGAACTTACACATCAGTGTTCAGATCATCTGACAAAATCAATGTAATGTTAATATTTCCATCCGCTGACTGTAAGCTCCTCCATAAGCTTGTGGAGGTGACTCGCGCCTGGAAATTATGAAAATAAATCTAGGAGCTGTTTCATGGATGGTCACTGTAATATTATTACTGAAATCGAATTAGTTACACTACTAGTTAGTGCAAAAAGTAATAATATTACTGTAACTAGTTAACACTGTATATTATGATACCTTACTGTGTTTTATCTGATATAAGCTGTTCTGGCACATTTATAATGCTCTGTTTCCATAACACAGTCTCATATGTTTGAGTCAAATCAACAATCATCAACCATAATGAACCTTGTGTACAGTCACCTCTGTCCTCAATATTGTCAGACTCGTATAAGATCACACCACGCTTCAACCCAAGAGAAGTCATGAACTTTAACCCTGTTAAAGCAGCGTGACAGATTATCAGTCCACTCAGGTCAAGACGTCCTCGTGATGAGTGCCGGAGGGAACGCCTGTGGGTGGATTTCATGTGTTTTTCGAGTGAAGTGTAACCACAGAGTCCAAAATAAACCTGGCAGGCGGTGTTTTGATGCTTTAGTACATCCTATTATAGTCAGAAGAACCCAGATGCCCTACTTACATGCCCAAACACACACAATCACACAGTTTCCTCACTTCGTCTGAGACATATGCTCTGCTAGAAACACACTGGCTAATAATAAAAGGTTGAATACATGCCGTAAATGTATCCTGCAGAAGCAAAAAGAATTGTTCATTACAAAAAGCATGACAGTACCTTGGTAAAGTAATGGCTGCGGATGGTTATACCGTAGTACTTTGCTTTATTCATGTATTTTATGCGTCCAGAAAACCTTGTATTTCCACGTATGTTCTTTCAGGTGAAACATTATGTTACATAAACACTCTTTTGAGGTTAACATATATTTAGCTAATGTTAATGTCACACTCATTATGGTTACTATACTTCTCCATCTGGCTAGATGTTAATACATTAGTCTATAGCAGACTGCTAGATATGCTATACATTAATAAAGTCTGGATGAGACCTAAAACAGAAAAGGACTTGGAATGTGGGTCTGTATGGAGCTCATCTGAAGTCTATCAGCACGGATGTAGATATGCGAGTCATGCTCGCAGCTGGTCAGACGGCATATTTGTGATTTTGAAGACAAAAACATTGTACTTTCATGCATTGGCCATTCTTGAGGTTTTGGACTGTTATTTAGCTTTAACATCAAAAAGAAAACTTTATCTATTATCCACAATTTGTTGATTTATTCTGTATTTTCTGAAGCTTTTTAATAGGGCTTTGTTCATAGATTGATTTTATACAAAAACAATTTCCCAAAATGTATTGTTCTTGTGGCTATTAACAGTATTTTATGATTTATAGAATGATAAAAAGAGTTCCAAAATCCCATCTGTAATAACCTTAATATTTCCACAAAATAAAGCAAGATTTTTAAACCTGGCTTTATCAAATATTCAGATTTTGTTCTGTAAATGTGTGCAAATGTTTGCATATTTAGCTAATGCGTAATTTGCATATCTGTGACGGCGCAAGGAGAACAGAGGACACAAATGCAGAGGACAGATGAATTTGAAGCATTTATTCGCTACGTGAGCAAAACAGAAAATGACAGAGAACGGTGAGCAGTCTCTGGGGTGATGCAGCTCCGGTCGGCAGCGAGATGCGGACCCACAAGCTGAAATAGAAAGGACCCAGCACGAACCCAGGTGAACCACCTGAGAGTGGAGCTAGAAAGAGAGCGGCAGTCCTTCTCTCTACGCGTCCTGGGGTAAGACGAGACAGGCGTGAGTAAACCTAGAGCACAACACGATTTAGAGAACACAAAACAATCTACTGACAACACGGACTAGTCAGAGGAGAAAATATATAGGAGAGGTTAATGAGCTACAGGTGGAACAGAGGCGGTTGACGACAGGCGCAGCCCCACTGCCAGATCAGTGCTGATTGCACCTGTCACGAACCGCTGAAAAAGACATGACAACACAGATGGCAGGGGGATCCAGGAATGCACCCTGACCCGTGACAATATCTACACATAACATTTCTTTCTTTTCTTCTTGCTTTAAGTGAGAGTTCTCTCCAGCATGAAGTAAATCATGTAGAAAATTATTATAATTGTATTTTCTTAGATAGTTGACTACATCAAGTCAAACTCAATTATTTAGCTGTTACTGAAAAATGAGCAATCAAATATTTTTCAGCATATCAATATGTTCAGAAATAACAATATTGAACCCCAAATGGATTATTCTGAATCGCAGATTAATTTAGAAAAATATAACCGTTTTAAAACCTCAAGTCTGGATTTATTCATTTTTTTATTTAGTTTAAAAGGTGATTCAATGCTTGTACAAATCTCATAAATCAGGATTTTAGGTTGTATGTCTCCGAGTGGTGTAAAAGAGTTCAAATTATGCAACTTTATTTAATTAATAAATAATTAAAATCAATATAACATTTAGCTTGTCTTTTTCCTATCTGTTAAAAAAGAGTACAAATGGATCTGCAAGGTCTATGCTATACTGTATTCATGAAAAATGCATTTTAATATTTGACATTTGACTGTGAGATTCAGAATACAACAGGGACATAATTAAATCATTGCCACATCACTAATATATTTCCAAAAAAATTAATTTGAATTCCATAATTTATTATACTTTATTAAGACCACAAATGCACTTATAATCCATACAAGTACATGTGCATATATGTATTCTACACAGACAGATCTTGTATTCAAATCTTATTGCTGCACATGTTAAATACACAATCCTTTTATAAATCTATAAAAGGAAAGACGTCTTCATGGAAAAGTATGTTGTGCTACAGGTTATGCATGTCGGTACAGTTTCTCAAGACACATGCTACTCGGAAACAGACTGGACGGGAACAGAGAGGAACACAGAGAGGAACACGGAGAGGAACACGGAGAGGAACACGGAGAGGAACACGGAGAGGAACACAGAGAGGACACAGAGAGGAACACAGAGAGGAACACAGAGAGGAACACAGAGAGGAACACAGAGAGGAACACAGAGAGGAACAGAGAGGAACACAGAGAGGAATAGAGAGGAACACAGAGAGGACACAGAGAGGAACACAGAAAGGAACACAGAGAGGAACACAGAGAGGAACAGAGAGGAACACAGAGGAACACAGAGAGGAACACAGAGAGGAACAGAGAGAGGAACACAGAGAGGAACAGAGAGGACACAGAGAGGAACACAGAGAGGAACACAGGAACACAGTAGGAACACAGAGAGGACACAGAGAGGACACAGAGAGGAACACAGAGAGGAACACAGAGGAACACAGAGAGGAACAGAGAGAGGAACAGAGAGGAACACAGAGAGGAACACAGAGAGGAACACAGAGAGGAACACAGAGAGGACACAGAGAGGAACACAGAGAGGAACACAGAGAGGAACAGAGAGAGGAACACAGAGAGGAACAGAGAGGAACACAGAGAGGAACACAGAAAGGAACACAGAGAGGAACACAGAAAGGAACACAGAGAGGAACACAGAGAGGAACACAGAGGAACACAGAGAGGAACAGAGAGGAACACAGAGAGGACACAGAGAGGAACACAGAGAGGAACAGAGAGGAACACAGAGAGGAACAGAGAGAGGAACACAGAGAGGAACACAGAGAGGAACACAGGAGCAGATGTGCATGGACAAAAGCAGCACCGTCATAATGACAGACACATGGACGGATTCAAGAACTAACATCATTCCTCCATGAACATCCCTACGTACAGCTATATTCGGGAACAGACAGTTACATCATTTAAAAAGTGCTTCTACTGCCATCGCAATCATACATCCTTCATTTTGGGATCAACTATTGACTGCTTTTCATTTTTTATATTATTTCAGGAGCTGTTTATTGGCGCAGTCATATAAAAATCAATTTGAGCCTGAAGTAAATTCAAAGCAAGCTTATTTTAGTTCAGACAAACAGTAGCTCAAGTCATTTTCACATTCACAGAATCCTTGAAGCCACGTCAGTCCGGTTCTGTACTTACAGGTTAAGTGCCTTCAACTAAAATTAGTGCAATCGTCACATTCCTAGTCCAAAAATATGATTCATTTACAAGGCTGAACTATAACAGTAATGCATGAGGAAAAAGTGCATGCGGTACATTCTTATGAAAAATAAAAACTGATATGATACAATCTTTTTTTTGCCCTAAAACACAAAGAAAGTGGGGTTAGTCCCTGAGGGCTACACACATTTAAGACACTTAAACATCAAGGTAGTGAAGAATGGGAGAGTCTCTATTGGCTTCACACACTTCAGGGATACTGTAGATGATAATAGAGAAATCTTCCTTTCTTACACTATAAGGGACTGGCCTGGATGCAGCACATCAGCTGCTGTCACGGACATGTTCAGGTTCAAATGGGAACCAATGAATGAGAAGGAGAACGTGTTAACGCTGGACTGTGACCTCTTTGCTTGGACGTGGTTTTACGGCATCTTGCATCATTAGTAGATTAGGTAAAGTCTCTGTAACAGGTTTTCAGACGCCCTCCGACATTCTTGACTACAAGCATTTCTACAGAAGTGCAATCTGACAAAATCTCATCAACATCTCCAGGTCTTTTGCATAAAGAAACGGACCTTTTTTTGCATTATTTCCTGATAATTAACCCTTGTTCTGTTGAAAATGCTTTACCTATTTTAGTGTTTCCAGTCAAAACATAAATAGCCTTTTAAATTGCTTGGAAATCTGTCCTTATGTAAGTATTGTTATGAAATATTGGATTGAATGGGATTTAATTGGAGTTTTGTATTTGTTTTTGGAATGGACTGATTGTTCAGAGCTTATGCGCCTCAGTTTATGAGTGAAAAACTTATTCACCTCCAAAAAACAAAAAAAGAGGTGCATAAGCGCAGTTCAGTGATGTCTATAATCAATCGGGATAACGTAAATGCAAAAACTGTACTGATTGAAAGAAAACAAGATGATAAAAGACTGAATCCAATATTTGCCAACAACATAGCATAACAAAATATTCATAAGCCATTTTTGCAGGCAGGTCATTTTTGACAAGGAACACCACAAGTGTGAGTGTGTTGGGGGGGGGGAATAAAAAAGCATTACAATTATCTCAATATTTAAAGAACTTATTTGTGTGAGCAAAATCAGCAAGATTTAGTCCAATCTGATAATATTATCAGACTTTTAAAATGAATAACCTTCAGGAAACATAATCAGGGTCAAAATGACTGGAACACAACATTTAAGCAAACTTAAACAAAACTTGTGAGGAGGGTCACGGTCTATTTATCTACCCACTGAAACACATGCAAGTAATGCTGGGGGGGGGTTATTTCATTTGTAAAGTTGCATTTGCAAAGTACTATTATAAGAATAAATCATTGTACTATTTTGAAATGAATTAATGGTGATTTAATAATACATCATATGCAAAAAGGATGAGGGGTAAATCTACTTAATTGTTATGAGAGTAATGTTACGATTAAAAATGAATTGGTGTTTCTAAATGAAGCTTTGTTTTCTTTATGCAGACACGTATTCTTGTTTTTTTCCTTTAGTGGTGAACCTGGACATTGTCCCGAAGGGGTTCAAGGCTTGCTGTTTTTCTGGATAATCTCATCTTCATGTTGAGTAACATGATTCAGTGGTCCACCTGGATGTTTACTTAAATCACTTTAGAAACACTTAAGCGAGTCATACGCAGACATGCAATTCAGAAACAAATAAGTGCAT
>CM049875.1:30333413-30360913 GCA_027474115.1 Schizopygopsis malacanthus | reverse complement strand
GTGGTTTTACTCATTGTTACAAGTGTTGTACATTGTTACTAGACTGTAGAAACACACCACACCTAAACAAGCTGCCTGATCATATCATAAATCTGCAGAAAAGAGGTGCGTTGATGAGTAATGTGGCACAGAATTAAAGGCTTGTTCGAGTACAAACAATAGTAACAGTGATGCTCTGTATTCACACACAGTGACAGTGCTTGTGTCATCAGATTCTACTCAAAGTCATGTCATGTTCATGTGTATAACTGTCGTCAACTCAATCATTTCCAAGCACATGAGAGCTTTGAAGAGGGCAATAACTGCCCAGTTCCACTGCCTGTTTATCACACACAGCACATGTATGTATCTGATATAACATGAAACATGTAACCCTGTACAGGGCCAGGATCCTGCAGGCCTTGTCTGACTACTTCTAGGAGCTTTCTGCTCTCGTCCTTCACAGGTTTTACATCACTCTCACATTTAAGCTACTTTCTCTCTCTACATTTCATTCTCTATTGGGCACTACTCCACACTCAAACTAACACTGCATGACCATTGCTGTTATCATTAACTAAAGCTAAAACTATACAAAACTGCTTTCAGTAACTGTATGCACCCCCACACACACAATAAAAGCTTTACAGCAGGTGCATTGTGTCTTCCGTGTTTGTGTTCAGAAAGTACCCTGTGTTTGTTGCATTTTAAGTTCGAATGTTTCTGATTATTTGACAAAGATGGAAATATTTGACCCATGTTTAGACATGTTTAGAGAGCACTGAGGCAGCGTGCTGTCATGTTGTTCTTGTTTAGTATGTAACGTTTCCCCTGTTAATATAGTATTAGTAGATATTTGTTCAGATATCGTAGTTCAGTGTCCATAGCTTTAGTATCACTGATTACTATATTACTATATCACTGAATATTATAGTTTTTGAGAATATTTTAAATGAAGTTTTAGTTTTGTGTTTCTGCAATAACTTTAATTATAGTTCAAATTCTAGTACTTCTGATGTGTTTTTGTCATTTAAATATTATTTTAATGTTTATACAGTATTTATATGTTTTTATTATTAATGTTAAGTTTAGTTTTTGTTATTTTAGTACTTCTAATTTAACTAAAAATAACATGTTGCTTTGGCAGATAGCTGAAATAAAATAAGTTTATTAGTTTTTAAAATATGTATTTCTTTCTCTTTTTTAAGTAACTAAAATCTTTTTGTTTCGTTTTTTATGGTTTTAGTTTTAGTTAAACCTTGTACTCAAGGATTGTAATAAACGGCAAACACTGCCAATCCTCTTACCTTTCTAAAGGCATCCCAGGACATATTATGACACACATGTGTGGAATACTTGATTCTGATTGGTCGATCATGGCATTCGGGGGTCAAATATTTTTAAACTGTATAACAGACCACTGTCTCTGTGTTACACTAGTTTCACATCTCTCATATCACTCCGCTGTCTCTTTCTTCTCAAATTATTAAACAAATATTTTTAATTGATTTATTGATTGGTAATTTCACCATCTAAACAGCAGAAATCCCAACATCTATCAGTCAGTACACAAATGACTCCTTGAAACTTCAAGAGGTTAAAATAAAAAGCTTCCATGCTCAGCTGCAAAACAAAGTTGAGATCTATAGCACACGTCACTGCTTGTGTGCTAGTTTAGCAGCTGGTGGGCCGATTTCTGCTGCGGCATGGAAAGTGGTTCTTAGCTAAGCTGCAAAGCTGGTCAAAGCTGTAATTCATTAAGCAGAGAACAGGCCAAAGCAAGCTGCTGTAGCCCCCACGGCCTCACGCCTCCAGAGAATTACAAGAATGAGCTCCTGACAGATGCCCACGAGGAGAAAATGCCCGTCTCTGCATCCCTTTAATACAGAGCTCAGCAGTTTGTCTCTCTCTCTCTCTCTCTCTCTCTCTCTCTCTCTCTCTCTCTCTCTCTCTCTCTCTCTCTCTCTCTCTCCTCTCTCTCCCTCCTCTCTCTCTCTCTCTCTCTCTCTCTCTCTCTCTCTCTCTCTCTCTCTCTCTCTCTCTCTCTCTCTCTCTCTCTCTCTCTCTCTCTCTCTCTCTCTCTCTCTCCCTCTCTCTCTCTCTCTCTCTCTCTCTCTCTCTCTCTCTGTCTCTCTCTCTCTCTGTCTCTCTCTCTCTCTCTCTCTCTCTCTCTCTCTCTCTCCTCTCTCTCTCTCTCTCTCTCTCTCTCTCTCTCTCTCTCTCTCTCTCTCTCTCTCTCTCTCTCTCTCTCTCTCTCTCTCTCTCTCTCTCTCTCTCTCTCTCTCTACATGGAGTGGTAGCTTCAGAAGTGGATTCTGACAAAGATGTTACAGGAGTATTGTAAGCATGCATTGATCTACACCACAGCTACACATGTTCTGGATGTGGTATAAAGCTTACAAAAGCATCGGTTCAAGCCTTTCTGAATCTCACAGTACAAAATATGCACAGCTAATAGAAATTATGTTGCTTTTGAAGTACACTACAGGTGCAGTTAGAATTGAAGGAATTCAAGAATTCAAGTTGAAGGTGAAGGTGAACACAGTTGTGCATTAAAAACGGTCAAATTGTGATGGGCTGAAGCCGTTGTAAAATGTCCAATATAAGCATACCTTTAACTACACATCGATTTATCTATATTAATGTGCTTTAAAGAATTGAAAATTCACAAAAATTATGTGCAAGTCATAAAAAGGATGCAAGAGCACCATACAAATATCACAGGTAGTAGGTTTTTTATTATTTTTTTCACTAAATTATTTTTGACAATTAGAACTCAGAATTGTTTTTTTTTAATTTAGAAATAGGTCGAATTTCAAATTAAGAACATAACTTGTTCCACACTGTTTGTCATGAATGATACCTTGCAGTCTTGTTGAGGAAAGATGTGCTCAGGGTTGCCAAGTTGGTAGTTTTCCCTTGGATAGTTTTTATTTTTTCAGTGACAGTTCGCCCAAAACTGAAACTTCTGCCATGATATGCTCGCCCACAAGTTGATCCAAACCTATTTGACTTTCTATCTTCTGATGAGCACAAAAGAAAAATGTTGGTAACCAAACAACTGCTGGTAGCCACTGACTTTCACTGTATGGGGGAAATACCATGGTAGTCAATGGCTACCAGCAACTGTTTATTTTCCAGCATTCTTCAAAACATCTACTTTTGTGTTCAACAGAAGAAAGAAATTAAGAAGGTATAATATGCGCATATCCACAAACTTTAGGCAGGTGCTCGATCACATGAATACGGTGACGTAGTGCTGCCACACACATAATATTTTTTCCACTCAATTATGTCGTTATAACGAGAAAAGATATCTTTATAACGAGAAAAGATCTCGTTATAACGAGAAAAGATCTCATTATAACGACATAATTGAGTGGAAAAAATATAATGTGTGTGGCAGCACTATGTCACCGTACATGAACACTTCACTGTCTATAAACAAAAATCCAAGACCATAGGGTTGAAACATTTTTAATAAACTTATTTTTGAGAGCAGTAGTGGCAGTGTGCTGATTTTTGTTTATTGACAGCAACAGAAGAAAGAAACTCATTCAGATTTGAAACCACTTTAGGGTGAGTAAATTATGACAGATTTTTTGGATGAACTTTCATAGTTTTGAGATATTTGGGCAAGTTTTATTCACAGACCTGGCAACCCTTGATGCACTATTATTTTTCACAGTGACTGGACTGGAAATTGCTTGATTGTGATGTGTAAATGTGGATTTATGTTGTTTGTTACATGTTTCCATAGTATAACAAGCATTCTTTGTCAAGAGAACAAGTACATTGTAATTCCTCATGACCCTTTTCTAAATTAAAGGCTGCTCACCTGTAGCCCAGATCCCGGCTTTGCTGTACCATATGCAGAATGTAGGATTCGCGGCTTGTGCCCGTCAGTCCCGGGAGCAGCAGTACAGTGGGGCGGGTGGACTGGTCTGGGTGGGACGCGCTGTCATCATTGTCAAACCAATCCAGAGAGATCTGGCCTCCATCTGGTGCTCTAATGAGCTCACTGCCGGACACAGAGAACAGCTTAATTTAGCCAGAGGAACATTCAGTGAAACTGTGGAATTGTGTGTTAGGACTAGCTAAAGAGCTCATGAATAGTACAAAGAGAGAAACTGTTACAGGAATTAAACTTAGCTAACAAACGCACCATGGTAGTACAATGGTTGTACGGCAATCCGTATCACACCACTTAAGCCACTAAACAATTACAGTATGACTGTTATTGGATTTAATTGCAAACAAAATAATGTTCTTTGTTCTTATGTGCAAATGCATTTTAAACAGTTTGTGCTTTTATAATGCAAACTTTAATGCTGTAATGCTAATTTGCAGCTGACTGAGAGCATAACATATTTGGTATTTGTAACAAAACATATTAGCAGATTATATACAAATCAATACAAATATATCATTAAAATATATGTTTGGTTAAAAATAAAGCATAAGTGGAAATTCAAAACGCAGACACATCAGCATTATTGTTGTGACACTCATTTTTTATTATATATGTTATAGGTTGGGTAGGAGATTTCAGAGAGGCTAGCAAAAGCAAACTAGCTTTGAAAGCATAAGATCCCACCCTTCCTGCACAATCAGTCTCCAAAGCCACGCCTCCTCCGAAACACATGATCGCACACAGGCAGAGCAGAGGCTAACTCATGTCTCCTTCACTGGTGAGAAAACAGTACAGTAAAAAGTGCATAATATTACAACTCACTCTGTTGTAACTCGCTTCTCACTCGGTATCGTATCATGTCTGTGAACTGGGTGCACGAAGGGATGCAAATACATATGTTGACAGGCAGATAGGACAGCCTATCATAGCCCTTGGACCGAGGAATATGATTGGACAAACATTTACGGTCCTACGCCTTCCACAGCTGATATAAATACATATAAATACATTTAGAGCACTTAACTTAGTGATTGCTATCGTGATTGAAGAGACTTTCAACCAGCATAACAAAAACATATTTTTGGACCAAATCACCAACCCTGCCTTTAAATGTGGTGCAATTTTAGCAATGTGAATTTCAATTGTAACACAAAAATAATTGTATATAAAACATAGTATAAAATGATTATCACACAATGATTAAAAAATTTAAAAAAATGATTTTTCGAAGCTGTAAATAAAATCTTTTTTGAAGTATGTTTTGCAAAACATCAGTTTTGATACTTTTTTTTTTGGCCTTTATTTAACCAGGAGAGAACCTCACTGAGATTAAAAATCTCTTTTCCAGGAGTGTCCTGGCCAAGATAGGCGGCCCAGTTATACAAATACACGTACAACAAAAAAAACTAGTACATCACAACAATAAAATATTATAGCATTAGAAGCATTTGCTAGTCATTAAATCATTTTCCATTGCACCCAAACGTGTTTTAAATTTACTAAGAGACCAACTGATTTAGCTGTAGTTTCATTTGAAGAGAGTTCCAGTCTGACGCTGCAGCATATTCAAATGCACTTTTACCTAAATTACCTAAACTTCACATTTAAATTAACACTTAATTTAATGTATCACTTCTTTGTCATTATTTATAAGATTTACTAGCAATTTCGGAGTAAAAATTGTTTCTACACTGGTGTTTTCCTTCTTTTTTTTCATAATTATAAATAAGCACTCAATAATTGTCAGTATGTGGAGCTGAAGTGAACAGAGCTAGAGTTGGATATGGTCAGTGTATTTCTCAGGTCTGAAGCCAAAGTCAGTCTGCAGTCTGGCACTAGTCACATCCCACCTGTGCTTTGAGATGACATCACTTCCCCTGCTGGACATTAGCTTGCTTCCAACCTCTACATTATTTATGTTGTTAAATCCTCTAGCATCCTCTATGCTAATGATGCTGAAAATTCAGCTTTTTCATTGCATATATAAATGGTTTTACATTTACATTTATGCATTTAGCAGATGCTTTTATCCAAAGCGACTTACAGTGCATTTAGGCTATACATTGTTCGTCAGTATGTGTGTTCCCTGGGAATTGAACCCACATCCTTTTGCGCTGCTAACGCAATACTCTACCACTGAGCCACAGGAACATCGTTTTTAAGCAAACATATTCAAATAGAAAACTACTATTAAAAAAATTATACAATTTCACAATATGACTTATTACTGTGTTTATCAAATAAAAGTATTTTGGTGAACATTAAATGTTTTTTTTCCCAAATACATTTAAAAACATTGTAAAGACCTCAAACTTTTATTTAGTCATAGTATATAAGAAACTGATTGTCAAACAAACACTTATCTGACAAACTATTTACTCAAAATTATTTGAAATAGAAATGTTCTCTATGAAGGTCAGCCAGTAGGTATACAGTATCTCACAGAAGTGAGTACACTGCTCACATTTTTGTACATATTTTATTATATATTTTCATGTGACAACACTCATGTGACACTTTGCTACAATGTAAAGTAGTGAGAGTACAGCTTGAATAACAGTGTAAATTTGCTGTCCCCTCAAAATAACTCAACACAGCCATTAATGTCTAAACCGCTGGCCACAAAAGTGAAAATGTTGGCTTTCACCCCTAAGTGAAAATGTCCAAATTGGGCCCAAAGTGTCAATATTTTGTGTGGCCACCATTATTTTCCAGCACTGCCTTAACCCTCTTGGGCATGAAGTTCACCAGAGCTTCACAGGTTGCCACTTGAGTCCTCTTCCACTCCTCCATGACAACATCACGGAGCTGGTGGATGTTAGAGATCTTGCCCTCCTCCACCTTCCGCTTGAGGATGCCCCACAGATGCTCAATAGGGTTTAGGTCTAGAGACATGCTTGGCCAGTCCATCACCTTTACCCTCAGCTTCTTTAGCAAGGCAGTGGTCGTTATCATGTTGGAATACTGCCCTGCTGCCCAGTCTCCGAAGGGAGGGGATCATGCTCTGCTTCAGTATGTCACAGTACATGTTGGCATTCATGGTTCCCTCAATGAACTGTAGCTCCCCAGTGCCGGCAGCACTCATGCAGCGCCAGACCACGACACTCTGACCACCACGCTTGACTGTAGGCAAGACACACTTGTCTTTGTACTCCTCACCTGGTTGCCGCCACACACGCTTAAACAACATGAACCACATAAGTTTATCTTGGTCTCATCAGACCACAGGACATGGTTCCAGTAATACATGTCCTTAATCTGCTTGTCTTCAGAAATGTGTTTGTGGGCTTTCTTGTGCATCATCTTTAGAAGAGGCTTCCTTCTGGGACGACAGCCATGCAGACCAATTTGATGTAGTGTGCGGCGTATGGGCTGAGCACTGACAGGCTGACCCCCCCACCCCTTCAACCTCTGCAGCAATGCTGGCAGCACTCATACATCTATTTCCCAAACACAACCTCTGGATATTACGCTGAGCACGTGCACTCAACTTCTTTGGTCGACCATGGCGAGGCCTGTTCTGTGTGGAACCTGTCCTGTTAAACCGCTGTATGGTCTTGGCCACCGTGCTGCAGCTCAGTTTCAGGGTCTTGGCAATCTTCTTCTAGCCTACGCCATCTTTATGTAGAGCAACAATTATTTTTTTCAGATCCTCAGAGAGTTCTTTGCCATGAGGTGCCATGTTGAACTTCCAGTGACCAGTATGAGAGAGTGAGAGCGATAACACCAAATTTAACACACCTGCTCCCCATTCACACCTGAGACGTTGTAACACTAACGAGTCACATGACACCGGGGAGAGAAAATGGCTAATTGGGCCCAATTTGGACATTTTCACTTAGGGGTGTAATCACATTTGTGGCCAGCGGTTTAGACATTAATGGCTGTTTGTTGAGTTATTTTGAGGGGACAGCATATTTACACTGTTATACAAGCTGTACACTCACTAATTTACATTGTAGCAAAATGTCATTTCTTCAGTGTTGTCATATTAAAAGATATAATAAAATATGTACAAAAATGTGAGGGGTGTACTTACTTCTGTGAGATACTGTACACAAAATTGCCTAAATGTGCCTGATATTGCTGAATGATGTATTTTCAGTGCATGGACTCTTTTGTTGTTTTATAAGACCTCATCGTGACTCTGCTGGAAGTGTCTGACTCCTCCAGAGACGCTGCGGACAGAATCTGTGTCAAAGGGCTCTCGTGTTGTTTTACAGCTAGCTTTCTCAGAGATCAGACGTCATGTAGAGCTACATGTGTGCAGTGTGATATCAGAGCCAACATTAAATATGCACTGTAGACCAAGTCTGTCTGCCGTCAGGAACACTGAATGTAGGACATTTTTATAGACATGTAAATCCTACCTTTAAAAACGCCAGTCAGTGAGAGAGCAATCTGCCACAGAGCTTAGCAATGACAATATACTGACTTTCAGAAGCACTTCTGCAGAAGAATAAATGCTGAACAAAACTCAATTCAACAAATATTGACACTACGGCCAAAATACTGACACTAGGGCCGCAGAATTTTGGAGGGAAATCAAATTGCAATTTTTCTGATATGAATTGTGACTGCAATTAAAAATGCTATTAAATTGCTTTAGTTTTGCTGCACTTTTTTTGTAGGGCTTCACAATTTGCCACAAAGATGTGGTGATTATGTATCAAGATGATGATGATTATGATAATAGAAGAAGAAGAAGAAACATGTGTTATGTTTATTATTAATAAATGAAAATATGAAAGAAAATAAGAAATATTAGACTACTATTAAAAACTATTACAAACAAAAATGCTTTTTAAAAAGCTCAAGGATTGCTATACTTTTACATTATAATTATCATTATCCTTATTAATTATCCTTTACAGCACAACTGTAAAATTAAAGTACTAATATTTATTTCATTTCAGTTAAATTTGTCACATAATTAATAAATAAGTATTTTGCCACATTAATGTTTATTATTGCGAAGCTGCTTTTAAACAAACAAATGAATAAAGCAGTAATTAAATGTATGTGACTTAACTTAGAAAATACTTTAGTTTTTATCAAAGCCTTGCCCTGTAGACTTCTATTACAAGCGCTGTACTGCAAACCCAACTCAAACTACTGTCTGTGACATTCAACAACCTAGATTCCTTTGGTACCAAGATTTTAGACAATACAAAGATTGCTGGTATTTGATGTTGCTCTATCCCGTCTGGATCTGTACATCCAGGACATTCTGTTTCCAAAACAGAAGCTCCAATTTCACACCTGACCACATGGCACTGAAGCTCGACTGCGGCGTCAGAGACGGATGACATCACACGAGAGCATTCAGTGCGTCCCAGCATGCATCCTTCCGTCCTAAAGTGAATGCGCAGCTGCCGGGACGGTCAAACTCAGACGCCCTTGACTTCAAACACTGTCCTCGATCCGTAAGCAGATCTGCTCGCTCTGACACATGTGTGTCTCATGTGTGTCGGCTGAATATTGAGACGGACGAGACGGATTAGTGCAGGTGACGAGGTGAACAGAGCGGCAGATGATACTGTTTTAGCATGCATGCTGATCACTGAGAAGAAACACACTGCCTCTAAACTGATTTAGTGAGAGATGCACTGCAGCACTGAATCAGTTTATCCGAATCAATAACTGATCGTATGATAAACACTCTGTTATTGACCCCACAAAACACTGTTTCACCAACAAACTCAAGCCAGCGTTGAGCATTTTTTTGCAGCAAACAATGTTCAAATCCTAGATATAAGCTCAGGGTCAAAGAATCCTGAAATAAGCATTGCATAAAATATATTTTAAAGTATATACAAATTTTGATCAAATAAATGTAGGCTTGATAACCATAAGTGACTTATTGCAAAAATATAAAATATGAATGTATCCAAACTTTTGACCAATTTTTTTTTTTTTTTTTTTTTTTTTTTTCACATTACAACTTTTTTTCACATTTGAGCCCCTGAGGAACTCTCTGCACTTCCCTGTTCAGGTGCCACGGAACACGCGCTATTTTGCGGATTAAAATAAAATAGTAATAAAATATAAGGTAAAGTAGTAAATAAGTGTAGAATAGCACAACTATAAGCTATTAGGCTATGGCTCGAGAGCCTATGGCTTCTGAACAGACTGGAATCAGTCAGTCAAGCAAAGCGCATGCAACCCTTAGCAACGCCTCAGATTGATGGATAGCCTATGAAAAAATTAACTGTAAATGTATGACTTTTGAGCGATTAGTTACCTATATATATTACATTTACCAGACGCTTTTATCCAAAGCGACTTACAGTTGCATTCAGGTTATACATTTTTAATCAGTATGTGTGTTCCCTGGGAATCAAACCCACAACCTTTCGCGCTGCTGATGCAATGCTCTACCACTGAGCCACAGGAACACACATATATATATATTTAATCACATTGCCCCCTTTATTTATTTTATTTGAGCCCCTGCCCCTGAGGAACTCTCTGCACTTCCCTGTTCAGGTGCCACGGAACACGCGCTATTTTACGGATTAAAAATAAAAGAGTAATAAAATATAAGGTAAGGTAGTAAATATGTGTAAAATAGCAGTGTCTGTTTGCTTATGTGCATCAATCCGAGTGTAAACGAGGAGAGATGTTCAGGCAGGTGAAAAGCGTTTGGTTAATGGTGATTATTGACCTATTGTGCGTCCTGTTGCCGAGCCCCGCCTTGATGTAGTGATTGACAGCTGGGGGGTGTGCTCCGCTCGGAATGCATTTTTAAATCCACAATGACTGAAACTATATTCATTGCGGGGCATTTAATGAAAAATAAAATACATTTAAATCACTATTTTGCTTCCCTTTTGCTGCACCTTTGGCTCAGAATGCATTTTGAAACTTACATTTTGCTAAAATTATCCCGCGGTCTCACGATGAAAATGCAATCCCAAGTGTTCTACCTCTTAAGTCTAAATGCATTTAGGAAAAACAGCATTTAAATGATCATTTTGCTACAGTTTTTGCTTGGACATGTTAAACAAATCAAAGCAATTTGGGTAAAACATTTTAATTTTGCAACTTATAAAGCTTTAAAATATGTTTTTAATATGCATAATAAAACTAGTGTAGAAAATGGCAAACTTAAATTATATAACTGAATTTATATTTTCATTTTGCACTAAATGTTGCACATATGTATGAGAAAATGCCAATTTAAATACAGAAATACATTGCCATTTTACATATTACATTGCAAATTGAATTTTGTTATTTTATTGGCTTGTGTTTTTTTACTATGTAACACTACTCTTGTTTATTTTATTTATTATATGATTTATTTTATTTATGTATGATTTTGTGCACAAAAAAACTTTTTTTTCTAGATTTTTGATGACCTGTTGTGTATTTATTATTTAATTTATACATAATGTTTTATTTAAATGATACAAGTGCACTGATTGGAGAGGCTCGTTTTATTTAATAAATGTTTAATTTAAGCAATTGTATGTATCACTTTACTTCTTATTACTTGACTTAGATTTTATGAGATAAAAAAAAAAAAAAAAGAAAGGTAGAAAATCGGCCAAACACATCGGCCCAAAAACTCAGCATCATATATCGGCCATCGGCTGCCCTGATTTCTAAATATCGGCATCGGCCAAAGAAAAACCCACATCGTTCTGTTACATTCTGAAACATTCTATTAAAATATCTTAATTGGCGTGAAAATAATATTGATTTTTTTAATTTTTTATAAAAATTTAATCTATATGGAAATAATAACTATAAGATAAAGTTCTTAAAATGTTTATAAAAAGACTTTTATTAATGTTGTGTTGGTCAATATGGCAGCTGTCTCAGACTTTATTTGATTCATTTATTGGACAACTGAAAGAAGCCGATAATAGGACGAGCACAGATATTTACATTTAATCATTTAGCAGATGCTTTCATCCAACGCGACTTACAAACGAGGACAATATAGAAGTAATCAAAATCAGCAAAAGAGCAAAGATATGCAAGTGCTTTAAATATATATTTTAGATATAAAACTAATAGTAATCACTTGTCATGTGATGTAAACATGTCTTTTATCAGGCTAATGTTTAAAAAAACATATATATATATATATTGCTTTTATTAGGCTACTGTTATGGCTGGAGTCTCAAGCAAGTATGCATGATTTAAAACATTTTTTACATACTATTCATTTGAATACATTTATGTTTTCTTTATATAAGACAGAATTTATTTAGTCACTTTTGATTATGAGCAGAAATATGACCCACTGTTCTTGCATCAGTGTATTAATTCCCATAACATATGATCATCAGAAGAGGAAAACTGATATAAGCTACACTCTCTCTTTCTCTCTTTATACTGCTGAGAACTGGAGTCCTCTGAACACTGAGCTACTCTTTCACTGCATCAGACAATCAATGAAATTAATGCTGAAGGAAGCACTCTGATCATTAAAGGGCACTTTTATATGTTAAAGCAGCCAAGACATGTCCTCAAGAGGAGAAACGGTGGCAACTTCAGTGTAAATGTGAACGCTGCTTTGATTTTGAATGCTCTTAGAAAATAACTAGACTCAGCTTTCTCCAAAATTACCTTCAGACTGCTATTCTTGCTCCCCCAATGGCAAATAACACAGAAGAGATACATACAATGCATGTATTCGTGTTACTACTAATTGTGCATTCCTTTGATAGCATTTCTTGTCTTTGTGGAGTTAAGCAGTCGTCCTGCCACATTCTGACAGTGAGGGAAAAGCGCTCACTTTCTGTAGTTGACCCAGGGCTTGGCGGTCACGAAGGGTCTGAGCAGTGTTTGCACCCGGCTCTCCCAGCACCAGAACGTGGGGTAGTACGTCTCTGAGACCACGGGGCATTTGTCCCTCAGGAACTGATGAAACTTCTTCCCTCCAGCTATCAGTAAGGGTTTCTGCAAAGCAAAGAGCAAAGGGACTGTGTTTATCTCAGAAAGCAAAACTAGAACAGTTCAAAATATCTGTGAAATAGAAAAATAGCCAAACTATTCATTCCTTTACCTCCTTTAATATAGATTACTTAATTCATACATTCATGCATACATACATACATACATACATACATACATACATACATTCATTCATAAATTCATTCATTCATTCATTAATTCATAAATTCATTCATTCATTCATACATACATTTACTAATTTGTTAATTCATTGATTCATACACATTCATTCAAACATTAATTCATTCATACATTCATTTATACATCCATCCATTCATTCATTCATTCATACATACAATAATTAATGAATTCATTCATTCATTCATTTATACATTCATTCATACATTCATACATACACTCATTCATTCATACATACATACAATAATTAATGAATTCATTCATTCATACACTCATTCATACATACAATAATTAATGAATTCATTCATTCATTGATTCAAACACTCATTCATACATTCATTCATTTATATACATTAATTAATTAATTGATTCATTCACTCATTCATGCATACATACAGTAATTCATACATACATTAATTAATTCATACATGCATACACTCATTCATACATATACATTAATTAATTCATACATCCATTCATTCATACATTCATACACTCATTCATACATTCTTTACTTCATTCATACATTAATTAATTCATTCATACACATTAATTAATCGATTGATTCATTCACTCATTTATACATACATACAGTAATTCATACATACATTAATTAATTCATACATGCATACACTCATTCATACATATACATTAATTAATTCATACATCCATTTATTCATACATTCATACACTCATTCATTCATTCATACATACATTAATTCATTCATTCAAACACTCATTCATAGATTCTTTAATTCATTCATACATAAATTAATTAATTAATTCATACACATGCATTCATTGATTAATTAATTCACTCATTCATACATTCATTCATACATATACATTAATTAATTCATACATCCATCCATTCATTCATCCATTCATTCATTCATGAATTCATACTTTCATACACTCATTCATACATTCATTCATTAATACATTCATACACTCATTCATTCATTCATACACTCATACATCCATCCATTCATTCATTCATTCATTAATTCATACATTCATACACTCATTCGTTAATTCATTCATTCATTCATTCATTCATTTATACATACATTCATACACTCATTCATTCATTCATACATTCATAAACTCATTCATTCATACATTCATTCATTCATTCATTCATACACTCATTCGTTCATTTATTCATTAATACACTCATTCATTCATTCATACATTCATTCATTCATTCATTCATTCATACATTCATACACTCATTCATTCATTTACATTTTAATACTGATCCTGAAGAATTGAAACTACTTTTAGTAAATGTATAATAACAGTTATCTTCGTAATAATACTATATAATACATATTTATTAACTATGTTACAAATCTATATGATAAAATAACTATATAAGAATAATAATAATAATAAACATAATATAATATAACATAATATAAGTGTAATAACAATCATAATACATGACATATAATTATAATGATAAGGATTAATACATAATAATACAATAATTTGATAAAATATAAAACATTTATTGTATCGACTTATTATAATATAGAATAAAATTCAATTCAATTCAAACTTCAAGAAAATAAACATATAAGCCTAAATAAACTTCAGTATCTTAAGTCCCGAGTGACTTCATGAATATCCTTTGAATATGTTTTAATAGTTTGCTAAATAATTGATATTTGTTTAGTTTTATATTTCTATGTGTGTCATTCTGATATATTTCATGACTGTTACAAATTATGACGAGAAATCTTTGACTAGAGACAATCACTCAAGTTCTGTCTTGTTGAACAATTTACATTTTAGTGCTTCAAAACGTTTAATATTCACTAAATCAGTGTTTTGTTAGACCACTAGAGAATTATAATACAATATGCAGTGTCATAACCTTAAAAATATATTTTCCCCATCTAAGCTGTAAAAATGGGGGAATATGCTTTTATGGCACTGTTTTTCACAAGTCTAAAAATGCCTGCAAAAGAGTAGAACAAGACTTCCTTTGACAAAACAAAGCTTTAATGCATATTTCACGGCGCATTATGATATTAATATCCGCTCTGCGCACGTGTGGCACTGAGAACGAGACTGACAGCACTAGAATGACGTAACACTGCCTCTTACATTATGCCATCACTAGCCAGCTGTCCTCGCGTGCACGAGCATCCGATTCATCCGTGCATTTGAACATGAACGTGAACGGACGGACAGACAGACAGACAGACACCTTACCTTGGCCACAGAGAGCAGGTAGTAGCAGGCATAAGCGGCGCTGAATCCGAGCACCACTGAGAGTCCCACCCCAGAGTCCAAGAGCCCGACCTTAACTTGGTTTTTGAGGTAATGTGAAAGATCACTGGTAAATAAATTAAAATTAAGCTCCAGTGAGATCATTGCCCTATAAAGCCCACGGTTCCGGCCACTGAGACTCTCGAACAGCTGGATAAAGGATGCGCGTCGGAGTGCAGAGGTGAACGGAGACAGCAGTTTAAAAGACCGGAAGATGGGTGGCGCTCTGTGAGGCGAGAGAATGCAACCCGGCAGAACGGAAAACAGAAGCAAGTCAGAGGGGGCGGGGCTTGCGATTCGGCGTTTCTTATTCGTTGTTTGATTGGATTGCGACAATGTCCATTTAAAGTCACACAGTAGATGTTAAGCGGCAGAAGAACGACACCTGCACATGAAACGTTGTTGTATGTTTTTTCTAAGTATTATAAAAAAAGACTGTCAAACACACACACACACACACACACATATATATATATATATATATAAATATTAATAAAAACAGAAATTACGGAAGGAGGAATAAAAATACATGTGAAAACAAAATTCTAAATTACAGAAATTATTTCAGAATGTATTTATTTATTTATGACAGGTAGGACTCAAACTATTGGAGTGTGGTTTCTGAGATGCCCTTTACCAATAAGGTTGACAGGAGGATCTGGTGGTCTGGGTCTAATTTCACAATAAAATCATACACGTGGGTTGATTTTAGGGTTCATATGTAATGTGTTCAAAATTTGTTTTAAAAAACTATCTACCTTAGGATAATTTGTGAAGGTAAAAAGTACATTTTCACACAATTGTGGGCGCTGAGTATATACGTACGTATTAATTCATTAATGTGTTTTTACCTAAAAACATTGCGAAAATACATTTAAATCAGAGCCCGTACATATTTAATATCTGCACTGCTTACTGTAAAACGGTGACATGTGATGCATGTTACTTTACTCAACGTAGAAGCAACTAACCAATCAGAGTCGTTTATGGTTGCATGAATTGCATGAATATTTTATATGCGGTTTTTGCTTGAACTACTTGAGCGGATTTCCATCTGTGTGTCAGCGAGAAGGCTCTGATAAGTGTGGATTTAGACGGTGACTTTCTGAATTGTACATAATACGAAAATGATTTTAAAATGTTTCTAATGCCGCTCAGCGGTCAATGTATGAACCCTTCTATGCTGCGGTCTGGGTCATGAATATTAATTAGGGAGCGTGACTGGACACTCAGGGAAGGCTGTACTAAGCAACGTCAGTCTAACCTAACTAATATTCACGAGTGTCATCCCTTGTGTGTAATCCAGTATTTGACTATTATTCATTAGCTCGTTTAGCTCGTTATCTGTGTGTAATCTAGTGTGTCTAGTGTAATTTGGTCATTTGCCTGCACGCATGTAAGTTCCTGCTGTGTCTATATAAGCGGACTTAACATCTGGCTTACTCGGAGCACTGGAAAGCAGCATATACAATGAGATGCCACTTTAGTAAGTAATAAGTAGCCTACAGCAGATGTGTGAGAGAGACTGCACGAAAGCTGCAGGATAGCGTCCTCTACTGAAGACAGCATCCTATCGAAGCAGTCTATTTTGTTAATGCAGTACAGCTTGACTTCAGGGAGATGTCTTACTCGTCTGTTGAATTTTATTCGGTTTATATATATATATATATATATATATATATGTATTTGTTCTGCTGAAATGAAAAGTCTGTCACATTGAGCAGTATTCGTTTCTTGTAAAACTCTTTCATCATAGAAATAGAGAGGCATAGTTTATTGCAAGACAAAAAGAAAACGACACGAAACAGCACTGCATTGACAGACAATAACAGAGGAGAAAAAACAACAACAATGACAACCAATCAGTATGAAACACATCGTCATAAGCCTTAATAAACGTGTTATTCTTGTTGTTATCAATATGTTTAAGAGATTTAACAATAAGCTACATTTCTGCAAGAAAGACATCAAATCTAGGCAACATATTGAAAAATTTGGTTTTATGAATAAAAAATGTACAACGCAAGACAAAAACAACAAGATTGATGGTATGGTCACTGCCAGAAAAATACTAAAATATATCTTTCAGTGAACATTTTAAATCACATTTTATAAAAGAAGATGAATAACGACGTAAGTTCTCCCAAAGAGATTTAACCTGGGTGCAATGATAGAATAAATGGAGTACAGTTTCTTCCTTTGCAGAATACACATAAGTTAGAGAGATCAAAAAAGAAGCAATTTGGGAGTTCGTTGGATAAACATCATGCACAATCTTAAAATGTACCTCTCTGATTTTATAATAGATGCAGAATGTCTCAGAGAGTAACCGTGCTCTCTGTAAATAATTACATCTAGGGGATGTATACTGAATAATGTAGCGTTCGCTTTATATATCTACTGTTACTTTTTATGAAGAAAACAAACTCCATCCAATAAAAGTTTGGGCGTAATTGTTTTCCTCTCATTAAAGCATAAGTATGATTTAAATAAACACACATAACATGAAAAAAAAAAACTATACAAAGTGATAAATTCTTCATACTCCAGTATATCTTTAAATACATCCAAAACAAAGACAATAACTCTGTCATACCACTTGTCAATAAAAAGAGACGTTCCACCGATTACAATCCTTGAATTATTCCTAAGAATTTCATTGTGGGGAGAAAAGTTTGCACATAACACAATTCCCAAGTAAGTATTTGGGAAGAGTATATGTTATTTTACATACAGATATTCTTATAAATATATATATTTATATATATGGCCCTTACTGAAAGAGAATGTGAGCATTTCACATTGACATAAAAGTACCATAATCTTTTATGGTTATGGTTGGTGAGAATTAGAGAGAGGAATTGATCATTTAGAAGGGGTGAAATTGCATGTTAAAAGACAATCTAGACAACAGAGAGGCGTAGTGTGCATCACGTGTTTCATGTAAACACGGTGCAGTGAAGAAAATTCAGAAAAGGACAACGGTACATTTTTTTATAGAAAAAAAAAAAGAAAGGTAACATAAAAGTCTCTAACACAAACAGCATTTTTTTACATTTAAACATTTGAATCTGTTCTTTCCAGTAAATCATAGGCTGTCAGCACAATCTGTCATAAACACACCTAAAAACAACCGTTTAAACACACATGATGTTGGAAAATTATTATTATCATATTTATTTTTTGTATATTTATATGTATAGTTTAAATATTTTATCAGACAACTGGATTTGTTCACTTTAATTAACTTCAAACCAGTCAAAATACTGTGTCGGCACATCTACTGCGTTCTTTCTCTTTTAGGGCAGAATAGCCAACAATATTTTTCTTATAATAAATGTGAAATAATAATTTTCAATAATAAATGTGCTATAACAGTTCACACGTGTAAATATGCATTTTATACCAGGCTTTTTTTTGTAAATATTTTTGTATGGCTGTCATTTATTTTGTTATGTTTTTATATATTACTGTTGTACTGTGATGAAATGACCTGGGCTTTAAATAATTAAATATTATTTAAAAAAAAATCTGATTATAGAATATTTTAAAATAATGTTTATTAAACATGCATTATGTTTAAAAGCACCATAGCTAGATAAGATATCTAAAATATTTTAGAAACATAGTAAATGTATTTATTTATCATGATTATGTCTATATTATATCTGTGTGTGTGCGCGCGCGTGTAGTTGTGTGTTTATCACTACGGCCGGTTGGAACGTTGCTTTGGGGTTGTGTCTCAAAACCTAGCGAGCGGCCTGCCTAGACAGCATTAAATGGCACGTTCAGTCATCAGAACAACGTGCGTGTGATGTCGCATGAGTTCCAGTCCTCACTATAGAGTTGTGGATCGCGTTCCAATGCTCGCCAGTGATGTCTAGTTAGGAGTGTCAGTAGGTTTTGAGACGCGGCCATTGCGTTGAGCTCATTCGGGAATCTCCGCTGTTCTCCTCCTCTTCCCCGAGTCTGATATTTCAGGGAGGAGCTGTGACTCTCGGGAAGATCGACAGGCTTTGGCTGAGGAGAGGACAGCAGCAGGTAGAGAGCGTTTGGACTTATTAAAAGTGTTCCGGCTGTATTTTGATGTACGTTATTCTTCACGCAGCGAGAGTTTATTGAGCTGTCAGAGAGGGATGTGTGTTAGCATCAGGCTAACGTTAGCTGGTCTCCGTCCCCTCCCTCCCTGCTTCAGGCTGGGTCTCGATGTGTTCATCAGGGGTGTAGTGTGGCTGTGATGGAGCGGTTCAGTGTGCACTTTATTGGCTGGATGCTGTATTTTGAGGGGTTTTGTTCGCTCTGGCTAACTGCTAGCAGGATTAAAAGCGCTTTTAGTGATCTGAGCCTCATAAAGCTGACACAACACAATGATGCGCTCAGTCTGACAGGCTTTGAGAAGCGGAGTCATACAAACATATACACTGCTTTATTACATCTTAAAAGCTACAATGAAGTATACTTAGAGTTGTATTACAGCAAGCTGCAGTTAAAAGTCGTGTCATTATTATTACATCACTGCACATTTATTATTATCTTTAGCACTTGGCACAACACAAGTACAGACGGGATTGTATGGTGTTGTGTGTGTGTGTGTGTGTGTGTGTGTGTGTGTAACTATAACACATGTAACATCTGTTGATATAAAAGTAAATATTTAAAGATAGATATTTATATATATTTATTTAAAATGTTATATTTAAAGATATTTATTTATATATAAATGTATATTATTTTTTAAGTTGGTGCACATTTGTGTTATACACACGCACACGCAAATATTAAATGTAAATATTTATTTATTTAAAGTATTTCTTCATTATATAATATATTATTGTATATAAATAATATATGTATTTAATATACATTTAATATTTATCGTATGTGTGTGTTTGTGTGTGTGTGTATATACATATCTTAGTAAATATTGTATGTATAAAGTATAAGTTATGCATACATAAATATTAAAAGTAAATGTTTAAATATATCTTTACGTCTTTATTTATGTTTAAAAATTATACTTAATATTTCTTTATTATATATTGTATTATATATTTGTGTGTGTATAAAACTATACATATTTAAGTAATTATTTCAAGATAGATTTTATTGTAAGATTGTATTTTATTTATTTATAATTTAATTTGTTATACAGACATATACATAAAATAACAGTAAATATGTATTTATTTATTATCGTTAATTGTTTATTAAATCATATAGTACTGTATATTAATATACATATTTAAATGTTATGTTTAATATTTATATCATGTGTGTGTATATAAATAAGCTATGCATATGTAAGTAAATGTTTAAAGATGTAAGTTTATATTTGATATATATTCATATTTTTAATATTGTATATATTTTATTCTATTAATATTTGCTAATGTGTGTGTATATGATGTTTTTAATGGGGTCATTTATTTTGACAGTCTTACAGCACAAAACAAAAGCATGCGTGTCTGCTCACAGTGTTGATGAGTGTAATGTTGACGCTGTGGTCTGTCTGTAGGACTGAAGGAGGTTAAATATGGATCCAGAGCAGCTGTCGGTTGTTAATGAATCGGACAGATCGGTGACCGCAGCTGTAAGTCTGCGCCGCTTCCTCTGCTACGGCTCTGAGAGCGCCACCTACAGCACCAGAGAGTGTGCTCTGGGCACAGAGAGCGCCCTGGTCCTGATGCAGCTCATCGAGGGGGGACGGGGCTGTGAGGTGGTGGAGGAGATCAGACGCTCTAATCTGGAGGGACGCGCTGTCCGTGCCAACCCCAGCCTCTTCGCCCTGGCTGTCTGCTCGCAGCACGCCGACTGCAGGACCAGGCAGGCCGCCTTACGGGCGCTGAAGGACCTGTGCCGCACGCCCGCGCAGCTCTTCACGTTTGTGCAGTATAAGAAGCAGCTGAGGCAGGGCTCTGGGATGTGGGGCCGGGCTCTGCGGAGGGCCGTGACAGACTGGTACAACAGCCAGGACGGGATGAGCCTGGCACGGACCGTGACCAAGTGCAAGCACAGAGCGGGCTGGTCCCACCAGGACCTCCTCAGGCTGTCCCACACGAAGCCGACCAATGACAGTGAGTGTTTGCTGAGGATAGTAACCTGCTATAGGCTAATGTTTATTGTTATGGAAATAACCCATATATTGACTTCCAAAGACATTTTTTAACGACTATTTAATTACCTTGACTACCATAACACAAATGGAATATATATGTAAATAGTAGAATTATCAAGAAATATAAATACTATAAATATATATACTGTGTGTATATTTATATACACTTTATATATAATTAATAAACACATGTTAATGCAATGCATACATTCTTAGCATTTCATGTAATTCGATTTTTTTTAAATAAATTCTGAGTCCTCTTATTAATATTTACTATCAAAATTGTTCTTTAGTATTATGCATTATTTAACAATTATGAATAATTAAATTGGTATTTTGGTACTCTTATTGCTATTAATCATCAAAATTATCTTGCCAAGTATTATTTAAAATTTTTAATTGCACTTTTTGTAAAGTAAATTATTAAAATGAATTATAAAGAAGGGTATATTATTAATATGAATAATTGTTAATATTATTATAATATTTATTAAGTGGATATAAATTCTAAAAATACAATGCAGTAATTTTCATCTAATTGCATTAAAACATTTGAATTAATTATCAGCTCTTATTAATATTTATTATTAAAATGATCTCGCCAAGGAATATAGTTTGTTAGTATTATGCACAAAGACATGTTGTATGCATTTGTCATTTTATTTAATTTCTCCATTTTCTTAAATGTGTATATATAGCATTTATAGACTTTTAACTTATAGTTTTAGTTACTTTTTCTTATTTGTAAGTCGCTTTGGATAAAAGCGTCTGCTAAATGACTAAAAAATAAAAGTGTAATCAGTTTAAATCAGTTTATTTTCATCAGTATTCAGACGTAAGCGCTTCAGGTCACGGTGAAAGCTGAGCGTGTGTTCCTGTTCCCTCCAGCGGTCGCAGTTGTTTGTAAATACATCACGAAAGGCTGGAAAGGCGTTCAGGAGGCGTATGGTGATGAAGAGAACCCCGAGGATGTGCAGAAGGTGTTTGTGTATCTGGAGGCTGTGGAGAAAGCCAAGCACTGCACGGATGAACAGGAGCTCATTCATCTCATCGAGGAGCAGAGGCTGGAGCAAGAGCAGATCCTGACCAACCACCTCAGGTCCAAAGAGGTCCGAAGAAACAGTTCTATATGTGATATATATCATATATTTTCAATAGATGCTATTATATACTGCTGTGGGAATCAAATCAGTCTGAAGGATTGCTCCATTCCAAAAGGCCGAAAGCATTTCTTGATTCTTGTCTTAATGTGATGACACTTATTGCTCCTTTTTTAGGTATGGAAAGCATTGCTGAAAGAGATGCCCGTTGCGGTTTTATTGAAGCATTTGGGGAGGCTGACAGCAAACGAGGTTCTGGCAGCGGGAAGTGCAGATGTTACAGCTGTTTGTGAGAGGATTCTGGAGGAGACGGCTCTGAAAAAGGTTGGGTTACAACATCATTGTAAGACAATGGTAGCATCCATCAATGATTCTTGCTTCAGTTTTTCTGAACTCTTCTTATTTATTCTATTTCTATTACATTTAGAAATAGCATTTGGATACTTCAATACATGAATGTCATTGCATTTAATCAGCTTTTCAAGCGGTTTTTAGTGGATGTATGAAGTCAGTTCTGCTCAGGTTCACTCATATGCCTCTCAACATTATAGTAGTATATTTACTGCATTAGAATTATATTCTTTTAAGGTAAACAATGCTCGTTTTTTCTAATTTAGTGGCATTCATACATTACATTTAGAATGGTAATATTCTTGAATATAGAAATATTTAATGTTTTATAGTTGCAAACCTAAAAATGTAAAAAGCTGGGAAAGTGTTACATTTCTGTAATATAAATTATACTTGATTTTGTAGTAGTGATAATAATATTAAACAAAGTGTTTTCTTGTTTAATGGCATTAATTCATTAAGTACAATTTTAAATATCCAAATACTTGAGTACAAATATGAATTGTTTTATAATTGCAAACCTAAACACTTTTTCGTACTGGTTTCCAGATACGTGGCATATATATAAGATAAATGATGTTCGTTTTGTAGTGGTAATAATATTCACAAATATTTTTTTGTCTAATTTAATGGCATTCATACATTTTAATGAATACAATGTAAAATGTCCAAATATTTAGGGGGATAAATTATATATATAATATGTATGTATGTAATAATATGTATAATAGTATGTATATGTATACACACACACAAACCGAAAAACGTTTTAAAATGGCTTGCTATGTGCTAAGTGTTATATTTCTAAGATAAATAGTGCTTGGTTTGTTATTTTATAGTAGTAATAACATTATTATTAAATCAAATGTGTATTTTTTTCTAATTTTGTGGCATTTTGGAATTTTAAGTGAAATGTAAAAATGAGTAAAAAGTGTAAAAAACAAATTGAAATGTTATTTTTTGAAAATCCAAATACTTGAATATACATTTTGACTTTTAAATCACCTGCTTCAGACAAAAACACACCCGCTCAACATTCTGGTGGCGTCTGAGAACTACAAGAGAGGTCATGGGAAGCGTAGCAAACTGAAATGGGATCCGGACAGTGACATTGTTCAAGCCCTGGACTGCGCCTTCAGCAAAAGTATTTCCGTGAGTGTCGTCGTGGAATAAGCTACAGAGCACATAGTTCTTCATTGACTGCAGAAGTCATATTGTGATGTTAAGCTGTGACTCTTTGTGTCTGCAGACTGTGGAGGCCACGGGCAAGCGGTTTCTGGTGGCAGTGGATGTAAGTTCTTCTCTGAGCAGCGTGACTCACGGCAGCTCCATCAGCACTGTGGCGGTGGCAGCGGCCATGTGTTTGGTAAGACGCACCGCTGCAAGCTTACTCCAATACTGTTATGCAGCACAATGAAGGGTGAAGAGACTCAAGTCATATTTGAAGCTAATAGTTTGTCCTTGGAGGAAGTGTGTGTGTCTGGTAAGGTCCGCCCCGCACATATTTCACATTCCATGCATATTCCTTTCCTGATGGGGCGCTCTGGGCCTGTAAACATCGATGAATGGGCTCTCCAGTGCACTCCTCTCCAATGTGACTCATGTAAAGACTTTTCACAAGACAAGTGAAATGTTGATTAGAACAACCAAGAATGTACAAACCCCATGAGATCAAGACTTTTTTGACTTTTGTGTTAGCTTTAAAGGCACAACGTGTAATATTGTTTTATTCAAATATCCACAAACCACTAGAACGGTGTTATATATTTTTCTGACTTGTGTAGTTACATTATCCCAAATTTTCCAAAGAATGTTTAAATCCAGAGAAATAAGCAAACTAGTGAAACGGACCGTGTCCAATGATGTCATACACCCTCGATTTCCGGTTTGTTTTGTAGAAAACATGGAAACACCAAAGATGCTTTAATATGTTATGTGTTTTATTAGACAGGTGACGAACGCACAGAGTAGCATTATAACAGATCTTTCACATGTATCTAGTCTGATAAAACAGCACTGTTTACCTCGCATACGCTCGACAGGAGAGGAAGCGCTCGACTGTGGCATAATAAAAGCTCAGCTGCTTTACTCTGTGTGTCACGCTCGTCAAAATCTTTGTGCTCGTTCAGCGGCCTCGTTTCGCTTCGACACTTTCTGCATCACTCTGCTTCATACTACGATGTTAATAAATCTTTAATACATTATCTCATCCATGAACATGATTTCTGCCCGAGTCCTGTCGGATTGCATCGGCTGTGGGGATGAAGACAACAACTCCCATGATTCCACACTCAGTCACCACGTCATCAAACTACGCCTTTGTTTATTTTGAATGCGCGCCTTCTAGCGGTCAGAAATTACATACTGTGCCTTTAATGCAGTTTGCATGCTAGTCCATATTTAAGAAATGTAGCTGATATACACCTCTGACCCTTTAAAGCATAACATGTATATAAATAACATAAAATAATGCCTCGTTCCAGGCAGATAAGTCACGACTTCAAACCACGACTCACGACTTTGTAGCGTTCCAGGCAAGTCACGCCAAACTGCCTGAGCGCAAGGAATTGGGTGCGTGTATTATTTATTATTATAAATTTGATTGAAACGTTATACTGTCCTAAAGTCTATTTCTCACGTGTACGACTCGTATATAAAAACACCGGATCTGCAGGGTGTTGTTTCGCGGGCTATGTGACGTCAGATACATCGATCCAGTACGAGTTCACGGGTTTGACTGCCGGTCCAGTGCACTTTCACGGGAAGAAGCTTGGAAAAACACGGGCTGCCTGGAACGCAGCATTATAGTCAGAAGAATCTTTTTTTATCATTATTTTTTTTATATGAAAGTTTTTATTTTTTGACATGTATACAAAACATAAACAGAAATCTGAAAAAGTTTGCACGTTTTAAATTTTTTGTGTGTTTGTTTGTTAAATATCATATTTGATAGACCAGGCTTTTATAGCTCATATTGTATGATATAGAGTGAATTTGGAAAAAATACATCTATTTTATTTATTGGCCCAACTTGAGTAATATTTGGTGCATTTGCTGACATTTAAAGTGAGATGAATTTCTGATTATTGTAATATAAATCAACCAAGTCTTTATAATAAATGAGTTGCCAAAAACCAGGTGGCGCTCTATATCCCCCAGTAATATGATGTTTAGATAAAATGATATTTAAATTCCTAGTTTTATGATCAAAACTCTATAGTTTGTATTGTTTGGCAAAATGTACAGTATAAATCATTGCAATACAATTATGCACAAATAAATGCTTCTCAAAAACCTGATGGATCATATTTAATACATAAAAAAAATTTGGCTAATCAAGTAAACCTGAGTTGTTTTATTACTGAGAATATTTAATAATATTTTAATGGTTAGTTTATGATAATCAGTAAAGATTTTATAGCAAAACACGTCATTTTTTGGTTTAAAAGTATAAACTATTGGTCCGCTGACAGAAGGCATGTAGTAGATTGTGTACAACAAGTTTTGATCATGTTGATAATTAAGAGCCTTTCATATTTGCGTATCATATGATTCATATAATACAGCAGACTTTATAGGGTTAAAATATACAATCATTTAATTGTTCCTGTTTAAGACCTTTTACAGGAACATACTCCCCTGTGTGCTTCATCTTTATCTTCTTCTACCTCTTATTTTCTGGTAGCTCTGACATATCTTAAATAAAAAACAGATGAGATCAAGTGAAGCGTTTATATAACAGTATAACAGACCACTCAGATCATTAGGATCGAGTCAGTTAGAAATACCAAGGGTTCACACAAAACAAGGGGAGTCCGCTTTTAGCTATTATGCCGCCCGCAGCTGGAACCAGCTTCCAGAAGAGATCAGATGTGCTAAAACATTAGCCACATTTAAATCCAGTCTCAAAACTCATCTATTTAGCTGTGCATTTGTTGAATGAGCGCTGTGCTACGTCCGAACTGACTGCATTATTTTATGTATAATCCTATTCTATTTAACTGTTTTAAATTTCATTTTAAATCAATTTCTATATCATTTTAAAATTCCTTGTTTTATTATATTTAACTCCTTGTTTTTATTGCTGCATGATTATTTCACTTTCTTTTATGTAAAGCACTTTTAATTACCACTGTGTATGAAATGTGCTATATAAATAAACTTGCCTTGCCTATATTTAGTGACGTGTTTATTGTATTGGCAGGTGATTGCACAGACGGAGCCAGACGCACAGATTGTGGTTTTCTCTGAAGGAAGCGTCCGTCCCTGCGCTGTCTCTTCTGATATGACATGTATGCAGGTAGCAGCACAGCTCATCCGGGTAAGACGATGCTTGTGATCAAGATTTGAGAAATCTCGCTTGCTGTTAATGCTGCAAGACCACAACATAATCACAGAATCCTAAATGTATTCAAACAATAACGAATCAAAGCCCTTTGTGAATGATTAGATCTAGTTGATCTGTAGTCGTAATAATGGATATGTGCTTCTCTAGACACCCGGTGGCAGCACAGACTGTGCCTTACCCATCACCTGGGCCTCGGAGAATGATACAACTGTGGACGTCTTCATCATTTTCACTAATAATCAGACGCTCGGGAGGGAAAGTCCAGCAGACACACTCAAGACGTATAGACAAGTGAGTCAACCTGAC
>CM049875.1:30153413-30328413 GCA_027474115.1 Schizopygopsis malacanthus | reverse complement strand
CCAGCAGCTTGAAAAGGGGAACTTTGGAGATACGATACTGAATGTATCTACTTGAACACACACACACACACACACACACACACACAATCAATTCTCACACTAAATACTTGTAATATCACAGATCATTGAGATCATAATAAATTATGTTCATAAATCTAAGCAGAGTAGATTGTTTCTTGAGTTATGGGATAATGCATATCAAGAAAAGACAAGACAGCCATCTATACTTCTCACCATAATGAAAGGCTGTGCTCTCGTTGATGTCACTCTCTCTCTCTCTCACACACAAACACACACACACTACACAATTGTTATACTCCATATAATTTACAAGCCAGAAACTATTTACAATGTTTTTACTGAATGTAAAAATTACAAATTTGTCCCAACAGGGAAAACCACCAACAACCTATAGTTAACATGATGGGGCAAAAACAGCCAGCAGTAAATGAGGGAGAAAAAATGTAAAAGTTACCAAACAGTTTTTCTGTGATAAAAGTAAAAAAAATTGCTTTTTATATTGAAAATAAGTAATTTTTTGTTTTTTTTTTATATTGCTCAATACTGGATTTTTTTAATTTGTTTAATAGGGGGTTAAAAAAATATTTATCAGATAAATTTTTCATTAGGTTTATTAACGAAAGGGTAGTGAATTTGAACTATTAAAATCATAAAAACTATCTTTAAAGCCAAAAATGCAGTTCATATTGATACGACTCATGACGCTTGCCCTTGGGTTCTGTCTAAAACTACAGATTTTTCTCTTAATAGCACATTAATTATAAATTAATAAAGATGCTTTTGAGAGTAATTTGTTTGTGATGCTTCTTAATTCTGTATCTTAGTAATTGGAAGTCTATGTGATGTTAAATATGAATTTCACCACACTGGATTTATTAATATTAGTTATAGTGATATTTTCTAGTGTTAATGGTATACTTTTTTTAGTTTTTAGAAAGTATGATAAGCTACAAATATTTGGATATAATAATACAATAATTAGAAATCACATAAATACAAGTGATACAATTAAAATAATACTTAAATTAATAAAGTTAAAAAACTGTTTTATGAAGTTACTTAAAATTAAGTTTAAACTATTTTGTCTTTATTAATAGAATAGAAATCCAAAATGAATTTTTCTTCACACAGACATATGTGTATCATATCTCTATGTGTATAACAGTGAATTAACACAGTTGATACTTGAAAGGCGGTACTTCAGGCTGTTCGATTTAGCTGCCTCGGATATGCCTGAGCTATGCATTCGAGTCTTAAATACTTTTTAATACTTAACTTTTACCCACCTATAAAAATCCTTTTACTTAATCTGCATATATTGTCTCCAATGTGGTTGAAGCTCCACAAATACGATTAAAAACTTTTTTTATTCAATGATTTTAGATAGGCGCTATTCGAGGCAGCCCAATGCAGAGAAGTTTCTGGGTCTTAAATAAAACACTCGCATTGAGGAGGCGCAAACATGGCAGACGTGTTGAGTGTTCTTCGCCTGTACAACATCCAGAAAAAGGAGATCGTTGCGAAAGGGGATGAAGTTATTTTCGGAGAATTCTCCTGGCCTAAAAACGTCAAGACTAACTACGTGATTTGGGGGTAAGCGCGCGTGCGCGCGCGTTCGTGTTGTTTTGAGCTGCGCTGCTTTAGCTGCTAATGGACTCGTGTTGTGCTGAACTGTTCTTCTGCAGGATACAGTGCTCTGTATCTGTTCGTGTGTAGACACCGCGAGTTTGTAACTCATAGGCTGGCTGTTGTTTAAACCCCGCTGAGCTGTTTGCAGAGACCACAGTTACGCTGCGCAAACACTTCTGGTTTGTCACAGTGTTGAATCATTATCATCCGCGAAACCTTGCCAGCAAACACTGACTAACTTGGTACCACAAAGTAGGATCTCCAGAGAATGTTTTTGGGCATAATACACTTTCAAGTGCACTTGAATAACATGAAACTACTCCTAAACCATATAGTATATAATACTATTACTTCATGAAAACACAACAATACTTTGTGTTGCCTGGTGCTATAGCTGTTCTGCACACCAGGTTTTGTTGTGAAACCACCTGATCTCACTTTATTTATGTGTCATATTTAAGGTTTATCCAAGGTTTTGTAATACACTTTGATGAAATTTAGCTTTTTATTAGAGGCCCAAATGATTGGCTTGCAGGTTCAGTTAGTTCTTCATTTGTGTTGAAATTAATCAGGAAGAACTCTTGTCAAGTATATGTTGGACAGATGCATATGAATTATGCTGAGTTGATAAATTCAGAATACACTTGAACCGTTTGTTTATGTGTGTATATTTGTTCTTACATGTAATGACAGAACTGGAAAAGAGGGACAGCCTAAAGAGTACTACACTCTCGACTCTATTCTTTTCCTGCTCAACAATGTGCATCTTCCTCACCCGTCCTACGTGCGGAGAGCCGCAGTAAGTACAAAAGCACACATTATGAAGTGTATTACTATTTTTGAGCCCCCCCCTCCCATGATATTCAAGCACATTTAAACCCTCCCTGGTAGTCCACTGTAGTGCTAGTTATATATCCTTATCCGTATGGGTTTCTTTATAATGTAGCTTGTGTGCACAGGTGTTTGGAAAGTAAACATAAGCCTGTTTTTGTGATTCCAGACAGAGAACATCCCTGTTGTCAGACGACCCGACAGAAAAGACTTGCTGTCTTATCTCAATGGAGAAAGCTGTAAGTGTGATATTCCCATGTTCAAACACAATACTAAAACATCATAATTATTGACCTGTTTGTCGTTTAATCAAATTTTACAGCATCATCAACGAGTATCGACAGAAGTGCGCCTATTGAGATTGGTTTACAAAGACCAACGCAAGGTGTGTGAGCGTTATTTCGATTTGAGTGTGTTCTTGTCATTATAATAAACATAATAAGATCTTTATTTTTTATGGCGTGTCATTTTTTAAAGTAGTCAAATAATTGCATGATCACACATTACCTAGCACTAAATTGCAATTGTTTTAACAGTTAAAAGGGCAGCTGATGAAGTGTCTTCAGAGGCAAAAAAACCCCGGGTTGAGGTAAGAGACATAATAAAATGCTGTATAGCGACATGCTTGGACGCTTCTCGTGATGTCTGCATGTGATTCTCAGGATGAAGAGCGTGTGCGTCTGGATAAGGAGCGTCTGGCTGCTCGTCTCGAGGGTCATAAAGAAAGCATTGTGCAGACGGATCAGATCAGGTATGATCTCACTCATCGAACATTTTAACACTGTGTAGCAAAAAATATGAGCAATGTACAATAAGATCATAGAAGACGTGATGCAAGTAGTTCTTCATGACTGACTTCTGTGGAAGATATTTAGAAGAATGTTGGGAACTAAAGTTTCATTTTCCATTGACTTCCATTGTATGCAACAAACTAGTGCTGGGCGGTGTACCGGTTCATACCGAATACCGGTGCTTATTTTTCTTATGATATGAACTTTTAAAATACCGCAATACATCATTTAAATAACAATCGGAACGCGACACTGTTAGAGAGGGGTCTTTTTTCACGATTACATTTTGGCGAGGATACAGCTGTATGTGTTACTAAGCGTGAACGTACTCAAGCCGAAGCACTAGTAGAATGAGATGAGAGAGAAGAAGTCATCCACAATATCCACATCGACCGCCACAAATATACACCGTCCGCTGCATAAGCTCCCACATCTCTCACACACAAAAGTTCTCCGTCGATACTAGGGATGGGCATTTCTGATCATATTTCATTTCGAGTAATCCACAGGTTTGAGAAACGAGTACTCGATTAATCGGGGGTGGAGCTTAAGCAAGGGGCGGGGCGTGTGCGTCATAGTGACAATTTAAATATTTTAATTAAAGCCCTGTTAAAAACGTTGTTGATAAAACAATGAAACATGACAGGATTAAAAAAATAATTAAATTAACACAGATTATAAAACATCACCATCAATAGTGGTTAACACAGTAAACATTTAAAAGAAATAACAGCGTGAGGTGAAGCTGAAGCGCTTTTTCTACATGACGCATTGTATATAAAATTAATCACATAGCCTAGATACACAATATGTAAATGTTATATTACAAATTGTATTTATCTACACAAAATGCATGTGAGCTTGAACTAAGTGCCAACCAGAAAGTAGTGGATGCGCTTCTCCCGTTACAGGGTGCTTTAAAACAATGGCAACTGAAGCCCCGCAGCAAAAAAAAAAAAAAAAAAAAAATTATTTTACAGTATTATCCCATCAATATGTGTCTTATTATTTGTATAAATATTTTGCATCAGTTTTTAAAAAGATAACCTACATTTTTCTATGTTTTATAAAACCAATAAAACACACATGATATGCTTTTCAGTCATTTTATTCAACTGTTATTTTTAACAAAACAATATTTTACTTCAGCAGAATCACAACAGCTGTGGATCAAAAAAGTTTTTTTGTAAAAGGTTCGCAAAAATAAAATTTAATACAACTTCACCAAACGACTGTTAAGTAGCCCATAGCCTAATGAAAATTAGAAGCCAGCATAATTTGGCTGCGCAAATTTTTTTTTTACCTCAGCTATAAAACTTAAAGATTAGGTAACATAACATTTCTTTCAAAATGATCAGTCGGTAAAGGTAAATAAAATAAAGCCGGCATAATTTAACTATGCTGTTTAAACTTAAAACAAAAACAGCCTGAATATTTTACCATGCATGGCTAATAAAACTTAACATAAGGACTACATATTTTTATTTAAAAAGATCAGTCGGTCTACGGGCTCAGATGAAAGCCGAGTGCGCAGTCTATTTACAATTAGACCTGCGGTGGAAAAAACACGCTCAGCAGGCACAGAGAAGCCAGGTACCACTGGGCAAGGGTGCTTAGCTTTGCAAATCGAGACTCATTTACTTTCCACCACAATAAAGGATCCTGGTTTACAGAGATGCATGGCTCCCTGAAGTAGCTTTCGATTTCGGTGTCATGCGGAGAAACATCACTCGTGCCGTAGTCCTCGCCGAAAAGAGTGTCGAGCGCCGTTGCTGAGTCGGGCTTACTTTGTATGGGTCTGACAGGATTTGGGATTGTCTCGCAAAGCTGCTTCAGATTCTCTTTTACTCTCTCCCGAAGCTCTGTCTCAAGAAACTTGAGATGTTTGTGTCTTGGATCCAAAGCCGCTGCAATAAGAGGCAGATACACTTTCTCAGCATCTTCAGCAACTGCGCCGTTTTAGAGATTCGGCTACGGCATTTTTAAATTCAGACACTCTTGGAGACTCACTCCTCTGTGTGTTTAGGTGTCTAGTGATGAGACTGTGTGTGATCGGATAGACCATTGAACTGGAAACATGGGTCTCACTGCACATTGTAGTTGTGGCACACTTAAGAGACTTGAGAACAGGTGTCAGTTCTTCCACAGTCTCCCAGTGCTCATCTTTTAGGTCAAGTGTCCTCGCATCTGCAAGTTTTGTAACATTGCGATCGGACAGAACAGCACACACAGCCCACCTCTGTTCCAAAAGGCGTTCGAACATGTCACACACCGAATTCCACCGCGTGCGACAATGCTGAATAAGCTTATGGTCGGGTATATTTTGTTCTTGTTGTTTCTGCCTAAGTGCGGCTGTAGCTACTGTGCTGTGGTGAAAACTGTGCTGTGGTGAAAATACCAAGCGGCTACTTGCAGCTATTTGATTTTTTACAGTTGCAACATTGAAGCCCTCATTGATTGCAAGCTGCAGGGTGTGTGTGCGAAACAGGGCACTGTTCCCAAAGACTTCGATTTGCCAGAACCATGTTAGCAGCGTTGTCGTGCACACATGCCATTACTTTTTCAGAGCTTAACAGTCACTTTTCTGTTGCATCTTTTAGGTAGTTGGCAATTTTCACAGCTTTGTGTCTTTCCTCGAAACCTCGCGTCTCTAATACTGCGTTGTGAATTTTCCATACATTTATGTAATGACAGGTTAGCATCATATACGATTCAGCGGTTAGCGAGGTCCACGAGTCCGTAGTTATAGCCACCCGCGCTGGCTTCGACAGACTGTCTTTTAGTGAACAAGCGCATTTTTCGTATAGAGCATCAATCCTTGCAGTAACCGTTTTGCGCGATGGGACAGTATAGTGGGGCTCAACGTAATTCATTAAACGTTTAAAACCTTCACCTTCAACAAAACTAATAGGCAGCAAGTCTTCTGCTGTCATTTCTGCTATTAGCTGCGTCATCTTCTCTGCCCTGCCTTTATCGCATTTCTGTCTGATGGTGAAATCTCTTATGCTCGTCTGACTGCTGGTAGTGGCATCGGCATCATCTGCTTTTTTGTGTTTATGTGCAAGATGGTAACGCATCGAACTCGTTGTGGAGTTGTAGACCAGTGTGGCGCTGCACATCTTACACTTGACTGTTTTTTCGTCAAGTTTTTCAAAGTGTTGCCAGACATCGCTGCGCGCTTTAGACGCCATTTTCGCTCTGTGCTCTCGCAGCCATAACCAATCAAATATCAGACTACCGCCCAAATACCAGCAAATTTTTTTTTAGAGCCAATCGATCATTTTCATGCTCGATCCTGCTGATGCGTTCGAGTAATCGATTAATCGAGTACTCGTGCACATCCCTAGTCGATGCGACGGATTCCCGTCAATTGCAGGGTTCCCGCCTTCTTAAATTCACTTTTCATATCTTTAAGACCGTAAATACACTTACATTTCTCAAATAGTGTTATAACTGTCTTGATTTCAGCTTGAATAGGTTTTAAATGAAGGAAAGACGAGGTGCATTCAGTCTGCTGAGGGGGATGTGATCAAAGCCTGGAGTGGATTAAAGCACGTTCCTCTCTCCGCTCTAAGCGTTCTGTAATCACTCCGCTCTGGATCCACTCCGGGTTTTACATTCCCGCTCACGGAAAAACTGCTCCGTGTTCACCATTTAAACGTTATCAGGGATAACTGAGGGGAAAGAAACATGTAGCGCACTGTTGTTGTTCTGCTGGCACACCAAAAATCATCCCCGCCTCGGCAAACAACATAGACACACTCGCATCATTCACAGTCGGGTTATTAGCAGAGAACACAGAGCAGAACTTGAATTTCGGCGCGGGATTGCGGCTATTAATAATAATAATACTCATTCTCGCAGGTTCCGACAGAATGCATCACATTTGCACGTGCTTTTGATTCTTGAGCTCATTCACGCGCTCTCAATGTCTGTGCGCCCAAAGATCGCGATCAGGAGACAGCTTTTAATAATTATAAGAGGAGTTTGCAAATGTGATATATTGATTTAATACAAAAGATCAATAAACAAGTACTGCATGATTTTGCTCTATATCAACGAAATTAGTTCCAAATAAAGTAACAGCTGAGCCGTTGTGCATCTGTAAAAGCTCATTTATATTTAAAACATTAATGTCCACATGAATCTATGAATGTAATTGCACTCATGCCACCCCTGAGCCTCATTAAACGTCTGAAAATGTACGTACAAGACACTTTTGTGTTCTTCTGTGCCACCTCTGTAGTACAAATAATTTTTGTGTTAATACTAATTTTATGATTGGTAACTTATTTGTCTTATTGTAATTCTTATAATATTGTTTTAAATATAAATTTTAAAAAGCTTATTAACATTTTTGAATTTGACAGATGAAAATGATGCCATTGCAAAGGTAAAAATAAAATACCCCTGTAAGTCACTTTAAGGAGTCAAATGTCACCTCGTATTAGGAAGGCACATTTTTAGCAGGATTATTGATCAGAAGGTGCTTCTAAAAAAAATTCATAAGGAGGACAAGCGCTCCGAATTACAAGAAGAAAAACACAGCTCTTAAACTGTGTGTGTTAAACATACGGCTAAGTATGGCTGTGGAATGGGGTTTGGCCGAGGAAATACTTTCAGTCAAAATATTTTTTTTGCTTTAACCCTGTATTTAGTGTGGAATTGTTCTACAATATTCACTCATCATGACACTAAAATATGGCATTCTAAGTCAATCTACTGCAGTTTTTCCTCTCGATCAGCAGAAAATGTGGTTAACACCTGGTCATGCATAATACAAATAAATACCGTCATATACCGTGAAACCGGGAATAATTTGAAAAATACCGTGATATACATTTTTGGTCATCACTACAACAAAGAATAACGAGAACCAATAACTGTCAGGTTATCCACATTCCTCAAAATATCATATTTTGTGTTCAGCAGACGAAAATTATGCATACAGGGTTGGAAGGAACAACAGTAAATGATGACAATATTTGCATTTTCTGATGGACTATATTTTCTAAATGACATTTTAATGTTTCTAATATGTTTGTGTAATTACTCTTCTGTTAATCCAATAAAGATGTGTTGTTTGGAGAATATAATCAATGTTGAAGGAATTGCACACAGCTTGTCATGTCCTAACGGTTTAGTTCTCCTAGATATGAGTTCAGCTGATTATTCTTCTGATCTTAGGTCTCTGTCAGAAGCCATGTCTGTGGAAAAGATCGCTGCTATCAAAGCTAAAATCATGGCCAAGAAGCGTTCGACCATCAAGACGGACCTGGACGATGACATCACCCAGAAGCAGAGAAGCTTCGTGGATGCTGAGGTGGACGTGACCAGAGACATCGTGAGCCGAGAGCGAGTGTGGCGGACGAGGACGACCATTTTACAGAGCAGCGGCAAGGTAAGAGGCGGCCAAAAAACAGGGGCTGTCCATTTGATGCATTAACATGCATTTAAAAACCATAACTATAAATGCCATCATGGACGTTTAACTTAGATTTCCTAAAGTCTCTTCAATAATTTACTTTGCTGCCACAATTTATTTCAATAAATACACATTTAATCAAATTGTGTGTCCAGTTAAAGTGAATTGTTCTAATTTAGCAAAATTTGCAACTGATGCAAATTGTTGGCAAAGAAAATACTAAATATATATTTTAAGTTGGTCCATTGATTTCCTTTCATATATATTATAAACATGCTTTCACATTTGTTTACATTACAAACTATTTATTTCCAAAGTTAAATAATTAAAACTAGGGGTCGACCGATATGTGTTTTTCAGGGCCGATACCGATACCGATTATTACAGATCAAGTAGACCGATAACCGATATTTTGAACCGATATACGTGTCTGGTGTAAAAATGAAAATGAATGCCAAAATTTATAATAACAAGAGCTCTGACAAAAAAACGTTCTTTAAATGCTTTTAAACATGTCTTTAATTCTGAAAACTGTTAATAACAACAACATTAAATAAACAGTAATATTAATAATATTAATAATAACATAAGTACAGAGATCACCCAGAAGTATTCTGTAAACATTTTGTAAAACTTAAAGTAAACGTATTTAGCGTATTGTGTGATTATTCTCAACAAAAGTTGTAATAATTGTTGTAGTTGTATTACGTATACAGTAATATATTCGGCTAAACCGAACTTATATTTTGACAGGTTGCCATGAGGACCTTTTAAGTTTCTGTAGCCTATGTATATATGATATGACGATCGTTTTACTCAAATGAAACGGTCAAATGCTCATCAAGTGACTCTCCGAGCAGTTCTGGGGATGTTGTTCATGTATTTATGTCCTCATTTAGTGAGACGGCAGACGCTGAAGTCACCGCGAGCGTCACGTGCGCTTCAGTATGTATGTGTGCAGTAAATGAAACGCACGTCTGTGTCATTCATTAACAGAGATGCAGAACATGCAGGATTCATATTTAAAGTGTTTTTGCGGCTTAATATTTATAGATACTAGTCAATAGCGTGAGTCGATTTAAGTGTACTGACCTACTTTTGATTAATTCATCCAAACTTCGACACATTCCGTGACATTCCGCGTTATACGGCAAATTCCATTATATGACTGCTGTTGAAAACTTTGTTCTTCTAAAGTGTAGAAAACTCAGAAGAGAAGACCAGGAGACTTCGGATTGGATCGTCAGCAGAATTTCTTTATTCTATGACATGTGTTGTTATCTGCAGTCATCGAAGATCTCCTTTAAGTCATTTTTACAGGGTATCTTATAGGTATTTTTGGAGGAGGGATTCTTAGAGGTGGAGACAAACATCAAACAAAGCAAACATCTGAGGGAGGCGTTAGTTAATTACAGGAACCTTCCCGTGGTCCAATAAACCTAACAAAGGTTGAATCTGACTCCTTGATCTTACCATTAACATAAGAGACAAAAGGCACCGTTGTCTCGAGCTCAAATGGTCAGGAAACGCTCTCAAACATCTGTATTTCCTGACACTTTCTTTAGTCAGGAAGTGTATCTAAATTAAACATTTAAAATAAAATTTGTAATCCTTCAATCCCCTCTTTGAGAGTTCTAATAACTCTCACAAAAATACAAATTTAGACACTTAAAAGTTAATTCTTGTAACTTGTAATCGTTAAAAGTTAATTCTTGTAACTTGTAATCTGTTACAGGCACATAGTACATGTTCTGTGTTGCTTATATGTAATTGCATGCTGACACAGAAACAAAAACATGCAATTAGGGTCCGTGAAGATTTTACGGGTAATAATCTTTTCTGGTTGGAACTGTCATTTCCTTGTGAGAGGCGGGCGTCATTTGCTGACAGAAACACTTGATACTGTGGATGCATAGATAGTACGCAAGTAGGAGAAACAACAGCAGAATTGCTATTTCCTTGATCCACAGCCAGGGTTTACCTAACAAGTTTCCGAACCATGAAGAATTATCTTCAGTCATCTGGTGTAATTTTGCTGAAAGACCAAGAATGTCTTGTTGGATTTTGTTCAAGTTCTCTGTTGGATCCATTAACCCGTGCAGCATTCAGGACCGATAATGGTACAGGCTCCCCCTTGTGTTGCAAGGATGTAATCCAAGGCCACTCTGTTCTGTAAGATCATCATCTTGTGCGAGGCAAGAGTGTCTTTGATGTTGCCCAGGGCCAAAACCGTATCATTGGCCAATTTCTGTACTGAATCCGACAGGCTTCTGACTTGATCGAGAGCCTGCATGACACCATACGATGGGATTAATGCTCCAAGAGTTCTTGACCACCACGTTTGTACACAAGTGAGTCCTGGAATGCAGCCATCTTTGTTGGTAGAAGCTGAATTTTGTAGATGTGGAGAACTTGAGGTGGAGTGTGTATTTTCTCTGATGGCTGGTAGGACATAAACCAGGGTGCACCTGCCATTGAATTGGCTGGGTAGGATGCTGTAGACAGAAGTCCCACATAACCACAAAGTGCCAGTCGGTGGAGGAATCATACACCACTGATTTATGGCAAAAAGTTTCGGTAGGGATGGGTTCCCGTAGAGACACTCTTTTAATTCATTCTCCTCTTTCGTATCTGATGTAGTAACGTACACATCGAATTCGGTTCTTCTTTCAATCACAAAGCTGCAACGTTCACGAGGAATTTCACCCAGTGTAGTCGATGCTGGAGCATGATTTTCCATGCACCAATAGAACATCCTTGGCATGAGTAGATCTGTCATGATGGGAGTAGCTGAAGTTAGGTTGCAGGATGGTAGTCCAGGAATGCAACACGACGAAGCTGGAGGCATTGTTACGTTGTGACATGTATCCTTGTTGTGTAATCCACTGGTATGATGATCGAATAAGGTACACGTGTCACATTTGGAGATAGGGTGTGCCACCCATGGGATTCCTGCTCCTACTGAAGGTGCGTGCGGCATGCAAACATTCTTTCCAGCAAACAAGGCATTTCTTGACATATTCATCAGCTCTACGAATATGTTGTTTCTGGGGTCTACACTTTGCGTGATGTCCATGATGGTTAATAGTACGAAAATCTTGATCATGTTGATGGATGACTGAAGTTCCCGTATGTGAGTCTCTGCGTTGTGTATTTTTTTTTCTTTTTCTTGTGTGATAGTTGGCTCGGCGATGGGTCTAGTTGTTTTCTAGAGGTTGTGGCTTTATCCGCAGGTGAGAAGGGTGGTGCATATGGATCTCAGGACAGCCATCAAATGGTATCTGCACAGAGGAAGAAAGAAACACAAACAAGAGAGAACAACGGTACAGAGCAGTATTTGTAGAGTCTGATCCTCTGTTCAAAATATAGTCTGCTATGGTTGTTCCTTCTTTCCCTATTTCTTAATTCCTGCGACACCTAAAGAACAGTGAGGAAGGGATGGACTAATGGAGGGGAAAGGCCTATGAGGAAATCTTCACCTCAGGGTTGGCCCCCGAAGCCTGTTGCTTTCGGTTCTTCCCTGGGCTCCTCACTGGTTCTTGTGTCTGCCCTATCCTATCCCTGCAGGGGGAGGAACAACCTTAATATGTGACACATGAGTCCAAGTTTTCCTTCCCTGACACAATACTGCAGCTGCTGTAATCAACATCACTTGATGTGGTCCGTACCACTTAGGCTCTAATGGCTTGTTTTTGAATGTCTTTATCATGACCCATTGACCTGGGACGATTGTGTGTCCACCTTCTGGTGGAGTCTGCCAACACGACTCAACTCTCTCTTTGGCACTCTGCACTGCCTTTGTGAGGTTTTCACAGTAAGCGATCAGGGCATCTGAAGCAATGTGCACATCAGCATTTCTAAGATCAATCACACCTGGCATCTGCATTGGGCGTCCAGTAATAATCTCATGAGGGCTCAGTCCTACTGATCTGTTAGGTGATGCTCTCATACTACACAGTACTGCGGGCAGTGCTTCAACCCATGGTACTCCTTCCTGATGCATTTTGCTTAGCCTGGTTTTGATTGTTCTGTTTGATCGTTCAACCTGTCCTGATGCTTGTGGCCTATAGGGACAGTGAAGGTTCCACTTAATCTTCAACATTCTAGACACTTCCTTGACTACCTGTCCTGTGAAGTGGGTACCTTGATCTGAGTCAATGCAATCTGGTAATCCCCATCTGGGAATGAAATCAGTGACAAGACATTTAGCAGTATGTGCAGCTGTAGCACGCCCTGTTGGATAAGCTTCTACCCATCTTGAGAACTTGTCTATTACTACCAAAACGTCAGTTTTTCCTTTACAAGGGGGCAACGATATGTAATCAACTTGCAGGTGACGAAATGGCCCTGGTGGAGCTGGGGTATGTGCTGCTGGTGTAATGGTTGCTGGTACATCATTATTTTTCTGACATGTAACACATCTCTTGACTGTTTCAGTGGCTGCGTTTCTGAATTTTGGATTCCACCATTGATTTGAGAACCTGTGATTCATCGTTGCTGGACCACTATGACCCAAACTGTGTATTTGTTGAGCCAAATATGGCAACAGTGATTCGGGAGCAACATACTTTCCCCCTTTGGTCCAGCAGCCGGATGAATCCACAGTGGCTCCTTTGTCTAACCATGTCCATGCTTCATATAGAGGAACGTCTTTATACAGATCAACGATTGATTCAGGAGGTAGAATTATCTTCTGTGCTGTACTACCTGAACACACTTGTACAGTTGCATAGAAACAAGCCTGTTTAGCCGCTACATCAGCAAGAGCATTACCTTTAGCTTCCGTAGTATTAGTTGTGAGATGTGCTTTCACTTTGATCACTGCTAATTTCTTTGGGAGGTTCATGGCAAACATTAAATCTTTCACTAATCCAGCATGCTTAATGGGGGATCCAGCAGAAGTTAGAAATTTTCTGGTTTGCCAAATGACACCAAAATCATGAATTACCCCAAAAGCATACCTGGAATCTGTGTAGATATTTGCAACCGATCCTGAAGCTAGCGTGCATGCTCTAGTTAAGGCTACTAGTTCTGCAGCTTGAGCTGAAAAATGATCTGAAAGACGACCTGAAGCAACTACTTCAGTGGTGGAAGTTACTGCATATCCTGCTCGTCTGTTACCTTCAATAACTTGAGCTGAACCATCAACAAACAACTCCAATTCTGCGTTCTCTATGGGAGTTTCTGCTATTTCACTTGTCGCTGCATATGTAAGCGTAACACAATCATGAGTCATTTCGCCTTCATCCTCTAACACAAATTCAGTCATTGCAGACATCATACATGAGGATGGGTTCGTGACTGGTGCATGCTGTATAACAATATTCGGGGCTGTGAGAGTTGCTAACTTCTCTTTTATGCTACCTTTCACAAAAATTCTTTGGTCATTGTGTTGGATTACAGGGGAAAGGTAGCTACTCACAGCCCCAATAATTAGTTTTTTTCCTGGTCTTGTTGTGCTCTTAGAAGAGCCTGAACTAACTGTCCTATAGTTTCAGTGGTCACTGGCGGAACTACTTCAGGGTTGTGTGCAGGCTGAGAAGGAGCAGAATTATGCATAGCATTTCTTTTACTATCTTGCAACTTCTTCCTACACTCTTTCTCCCAGTGTCCTAATTTTTCACAGTATTTGCATTTGCTTTCTCTTTTAGACCATCTATTGTCTTGTTTTGTTGTGTTAAACGTAGCTGCTGCTACTCTTACTTTTGCTTTGACATCAGCATCTCTTTCCCATGTAGTTAACCTGTCTAGGTTACTTCTGAGAGTTCTGTTAGACCAAGTTAGATCTAAGAATGGTAAAGCTTTTCTGTATTCGGCTACAAGGCCATCTGACCAGATACGAACCAAGGGTCCCTTGTCATCTAGCACACTTTCAGGGTCATCAACAATTCCACTGTAGATTACAGCTGACTGACAAAATCTCTCAGTATATTCACTCACAGTTTCTTCTTTCCTTTGCACACAGGTAGTAATTCTAGACCAATCTATTTTGGGTCCTAAGATATTCTTTAGGATTTTCAAAATACCTTCTCTTAAATCACCCTTACTGGCATTTCGCAGTTCAGAAGTGACAGCAGATTCAAAACTGTTGAATTCAGATTCAGTTAGTATTTGTGACATCAGCTGCGTGACTTCTGTCAACGACATGTCATAAAGACGCATTTTACTGATCAATGTTCTTCTAAATTTAGAAAAATGTGTGCGTGCTGCTGGTAAACTTTGAGATAGTCTCTCTATATCTTTAGGACCTAAAGCTTTGGCAACAGTTTGTATTTGCACCACAGAAGAATTGAGAGGAACACTATCAGTTTCCTCAATCCCCTGAGATCTCCTCCTCGCACCACACACATTGAAGGAATTTACAGGCACATCAGTTACTGATTGGAGAGCTACATCTGTTTCAAAAAACGCTTGTAAATCAGGGTAAATGTTATCAGGCTGACTTACTTCCACATCAGTTTTTGCCTCTTTCTTGAGGTTCAATTTCTTGGTCAAAGTGTATATTCTAGCACGGAGTTCATTGTTCTGTTTCTCTAGCTCTGAAATACGCTGAGACTGTTGTGTCGCTAGCGTTACACTGAATTCTCTGTGACAACAGATAATGCCTTTCACATTGTTCTTGCGAATACATGCTCCCAGTACCTTTTTACACTCATCTACAGACCAAGTCTTGTCTGGATGGATCTCATATTTCTGAGTTAGTTCTTGTCTAACTTTCTCAGTGACTATTATGTTCATTTGCACTCCTAAAGGTGATTTGAATTCGCTATCTGACCACAAAGGAGTCGCTAGACCACCTTTTTCAGTTGTGGGGATCAGTCTAGCATTCTTTCTAAACATTTTGTGAGTTTCTTTGTTATCACACAATCAAAACACTAAAACTTCTCTGATCAACAGAGGGTACACTTGTTAACACAGATCAACTATTGTTAACCTTCCCTGGCAAAGCAGAGGATAACACAATTCACTAGCACTTTACGCTAATCTTCCCTGCATGAACAGAGGATAACCAATTCTTCCCTGCCAAAACAGAGGATAACAAATATTAGCACGTAATGCTAAATCTTCCCTGCCTGAACAGAGGATAACAAATATTAGCACGTAATGCTAAATCTTCCCTGCCTGAACAGAGGATAACAAATATTAGCACGTAATGCTAAATCTTCCCTGCCTGAACAGAACAGAGGATAAACCAAAAATTAGCACGTAATGCTAACCTTCCCTGCCTGAAAGAACAGAGGATAAACCAAAAATTAGCACGTAATGCCAACCGTCCCTGCCTGAAAACAGAGGATAACCTTTAGTTAAACGAAACCCTACAGATGTATGTTAACTCTTCTCTGACGGCACAGAGGATACAAAAATTTGTACTGGTCTTAGGTTCTTTCGGATTAGAGACAGCACTCACCAGAGAGAAAATTTCAGTCTGGGAATCCTTGTTCAGTTTGAAGTTTCGCTGGATTCCAAAAGATGCAGATCTTTGTTTGAGCTTGAAGTCTTTCAGGTGAGAAAGCTGGAACTCTATCCGGGTTCACGGCAGCATCTGTTGAAAACTTTGTTCTTCTAAAGTGTAGAAAACTCAGAAGAGAAGACCAGGAGACTTCGGATTGGATCGTCAGCAGAATTTCTTTATTCTATGACATGTGTTGTTATCTGCAGTCATCGAAGATCTCCTTTAAGTCATTTTTACAGGGTATCTTATAGGTATTTTTGGAGGAGGGATTCTTAGAGGTGGAGACAAACATCAAACAAAGCAAACATCTGAGGGAGGCGTTAGTTAATTACAGGAACCTTCCCGTGGTCCAATAAACCTAACAAAGGTTGAATCTGACTCCTTGATCTTACCATTAACATAAGAGACAAAAGGCACCGTTGTCTCGAGCTCAAATGGTCAGGAAACGCTCTCAAACATCTGTATTTCCTGACACTTTCTTTAGTCAGGAAGTGTATCTAAATTAAACATTTAAAATAAAATTTGTAATCCTTCACTGCATTCCGCGATTCCGCCCGCATTTTCCGCATCGCGGACATCATGGGTTATATTGAGGTGTTTTGCAACTTCAGCAACGTCTGCTGCTGCTTTACCTTTGAGAGACAACTGATGCGTGATCACTGAGGCAGCTCCAGTTAGCATGTGCTTTCGGTGTGAGACTGCCTTCAGTTTTCCGCGTTGATTGGTCGGACTCGTGACTCTCTACATATCAGATGAGCGGTGGGCGGAGATTGCTCTCAGAGATTGAGAGATCGCCTCACTCTCACAGAGTGTTGAGCTCAGACAGGCTGCATCGAGCCAAATAGTGCATTTAAACATTAAATAGTTTCACCTGTATTATTTATTCACCAATAAATAATGTCACCTGTAAATAGTATGTTTGTTTGCATAAAAAAAAAAAAAAAAATTTAAAAAAAAAAATTTTTTCGGCAAATCTGTTTTTAAAATGGCCGATATCGATAATCGGTCAAATGCTTAATATCGGCGCCGATAATCGGCCAGGCCGATAATCGGTCGACCCCTAATTAAAACTAATGAAATACATTTTTATCATAATAATAAGAATTGCAACAATTGTGAAATCCAGATGTACATATTTTAATTGGGCAATAAATTGTTACATAAATATGATACATATATATTTTAAACCATTTATTGGCTTATTAAAATGACGTACATCTGGATTTCACACTTGTTGCAGCTAGTGTATTGGTGGTTATGAAATATAAAACAGGGCCTGCAGGTGGTGGTGTTTCATTGATCAAACTGCTGTTGTCTTGTATTTTGTTACGGTTGGATTTTGAATGCTTGGTTAAAAACTTGGTTAAAAGTCATGTTTGAGATGTTTTTTTCTTCTTCCCTGCTATACTTTCTTTTCAAATCAATTGTGCACAAAATAAGGTAAATGTTAGCTATATTTAAAGATTATGAACTCCTGAACACGATGTTTTGATTTGTAGAATTTCTCCAAAAATATATTTGCCATCCTACAATCAGTGAAGGCGCGGGAGGAAGGTCGAGCCCCTGAACAGAGACAGACCCAGAACCAAACTCAGGCGGTGAGTACACAACAGAGCCGCTTTATTAGTGTGTGGATGTGTGTTCCTTCTCTTATCAGCTGTCTATTCAAATGATGTTTCTGTTTGTTTTTTGAACAGTTGCTAGGACACTAGCAAGGGCATTTCTCAATACTTCACACTTTTTCAGAACTCTTCTAACCAAGTTTCATCTTTACACAGCAGTTTATTTAACATTTCAAATTAGCCTTAAACCAACAAAACACTATACATGTCTCAAATCAAGCCATTCTTCCAAAACACTAGCAAAGGTTTTCAACCATTTAACACTTTTTCATTCATAAAATAATAACAGCAGGTTGCATTTACAACGATTTCTTCTGTAAAATGTCATTACAAAACAAGAATGACGTACTCTACTGATTAAAATTCACTGCAGTATATGATACAAGTCCATGTTTACATTAGAGACCCACATTTTTCCTAATTTGTATAGATATAAGAATCATTTTGCATACTGTGTGGTTTCTACAACTTCCAATTGGGAGCAAAACATCTGCCTTAAAACTTGAAAGAAAAAAATATTGTACATTTATAGTGATAATTATCTCTATCAACTGATGTGAAAAAAATGAGAATTAGGTTTTTTTTGGCCATAACGCCCAACCCTAGTTAACAGTTTAGAAAAGAGTACATAACATGCACATTTGTCTGCGGGTATGTGAAGTTTGGCTGTGTTTGAGTCTGACTGAGGAGAATTCATGTCATTTGAAAGCTGAATGCATTTTGTGCCAAAGCAATGATAAACGAGTCCCGGTTTAGTCCACATAGACTGCTGTTGCACTCACTGTGGGAAGAGTTTAGAAAAAGTGAGAAATTGTGCTTTTAGCGAGAGAGAAAAAAACCTAATGACAGCAGAAAGTGAGCTGCATGAAGGCCACGCACGCAAAATCTCAAGATCGTGTTATACAAATAAAGCATGTGTATGACATTACATTACAAAATCTGTCCAATACTGCGAAGTTCAATAACTGTCGCCACTCTTCCAAAGTATTTCTCCGTATGTATTTCTAAATTCAGGAATGTCAACTTCTTGATGGAATGCTTTGAATGAGTTGAAGTCCTTCAGGGCTCTTTAGTTTGCTCTGATGCTCTTTAATTAGTCGTTAAACTGAAGTGTCGAGTTGTAGAGGACAGCACTCAGTGAAACTAGCCCCGAGGACTGTGTTTTGTTTGGCTGTGAGGGATTTGTTTCTGTTAGGCAGTGTAATGGCTTGATTTGGATAGCAAATTAATCAAGTTATCTCCTGGTTTATTTTTTTTATTTTTTTATAATTTTCATAATTTAGTATTAAATTCAACTAACACAAAATGTTAAATCTAAGCCAGGGGTCCTCAAATAGCAGACCTAATGACAACAACAGAACCATTTCAACAGTTTAAAGTGTGCACAACAAACTTCAGGCTCGTTTACGGTAATGATCTTTCTGTGATATGTTTTTTTTCTTCATCTAGAGCCTAACACACATTTTTTAAGTGCTTTCTGTTTGCTAAGGCCAGAGAGCACCATGATAAGAGCTGCGAATGATGCAATGATTAAACCACAGCAGCAGACACACATGAGCAGCAAAATTGGTATCACAATATAGGCCTAGTTATTTTTGCTTTAAGTAAGGTCTTTATGATATCAAAATTATTGATACCATAGAAATGTAATCATTCTTGTCACTATCGTGTCAATATCACAAACTAATACTAGCCTAAAAAAAACACTTCATGCTCACTGAAGTCAACTGTCAGCGATTAAAAATGAGGAACTAATTACAAGCAATTAGACAAAAACTACAGTAGAACAAATAAGAAATGCTACATACAATGTATGAAGCAATCAATCTTGTGTAAACTAAATATGTTTCTTAAGAGATTTAGTCGAGCAGTGAGAGATTAGATCTAGTTTGATAAACATGAATATTGGACTGCTGTCACTTTAAGAGCAGCCACATCCAATATAAACGAGTTTGCTCTCGTTTAATGTCTGTGTAAAGGCAATTTGGAGAATTGTTTCTAAACACATTTGAAATGTATTGCTGAAAACAAGTTACAAAGACTGTTAATTATGTAATATTTAATTTATTTGCGTTGGACCATTAACCAGTTTTTCACCATTTTTTGGTTGGGTCTCGACCCACGGCCCGTCCCCTAACACGAAGTGTGTTCGACTCGAAGCGGCACAGATCAATCGGTGTGTGACATCAAAGTACAGTGAGAGCAGACGCTCCTTATGCTACCGAATCGCTCTAGCATTACTTTGTCATACGCCGATCGGTCTGCGCACATTAGTGTCAGTATTTCACCCGCTCGATCACGAGTTACTGTCATTATCGTTAGTTACTACAGCCTACAGTTTGCTTGCTACCTATGCCTTCATCGCCTTATTATTACCTGCTTGTGATAATTTACTAAACAGCTTGCTCTCCTCGTGTATATTTATTGGTATTTGTCAGTTGAGGGATGTGTAAGCTTTCCTGCGAGTGGGCGTGGTTTCAGCACCAACAGCATTTAAGAGCAATACTTTTATCAAGAAATGTATAACTTATTTTATTTAATTGGTGTTTTTTTATCATTGGTTAAATGGTATTGGTTAATAAAACATTTTTCTGTGTTGCAAACCATTTTAGCACAGCGATGTCACATGAGCCTTAAAATTAATTTCCTCTTTGATCAGTTCGTTCATTACTATAAATAGTTTTGTGATTTAATATAAAAAATAAATGAAATAAATATTTATTCTAACATGCACTCCAATGGTTTTATCCCATAGGATCCAGCAATAAGAAACAAACAGCCAGTCCCAGCTGCCTACAACAGATACGATCAGGAGCGATTCAAAGGAAAAGAAGGTACGTTGGGTTTTATTAGCTTTGGTTTTGACCTTTGATGAAGCAAATATGTGTTCAGAAAATACCTGTGCAGATGATTTTTAAAAAGTTGCTCTTTAGTTGCTTTTAAATCTTTGGCTTGACCACCTGTATGAGAACTCGTTTGGGGTTTGTGACCCACAGGTTAGGAAACGGATCTGGGGAATGTAATTCTCTACCATTCATAATATCTTGCTGCTATGTAAATACCCTGTAATCTGTTTGCACATTCCTGCTTACATTATTATTTATTAAGTCTACAGTATACTGTCCTGCACATTTTATTTTATATATATATATTTTTTTTTTTACTTCATTTATTTTTCATACCAGTATTTATGGTCAAGGTTCAAGGTTTGTTTATTCGTCACATACTAAATTATACAGGGTATAATCAGAAGTGAAATGCAAATCAAGTCAGGTCTGCTCAGTGGACAGTGCAAAAATAAATACAAGTAACACAGGAGCATATATATATAAATATAAGTAAAAAGAAATAAAGAGTGCAATAGAATAAAAAAGTGCAAAACAAAATAAGACGTGCAAAAAACAGTATACTGGGACTTAATAAATAGTAATTGTCTATTCTCTTGTGTTTGTATTTCATATAATTGCACTGTCCATGGAGCGGACCTGACTGACATTTCACTGCTGGTTATATTCTGTATAATTGAGTATGTGATGAGTAAAAATCTTGAATCTAGAAGTAGCACTTTTAGAAAAGACGTAACGTGAATATAATAAATTCTAGTTTTGTTTAATTGTATTTTTATTTTGTTACAACCAAGCTGTTTTTGTTGATGAATCTGTGAAGAGATCGTTAAGTGTATCATCTTTATATTATGATGTTGAAGTTCCCCAAAATGGAATTGAGGCTTATTGGAAGGCTTGTCTTTTTTTTTTTAAGAACTGTTATGAGTAAATGATTTAGAAACTTTTTTAATTTCATTACATTTCTTTTTACAGAAACGGAGGGCTTCAAAATTGACACCATGGGCACTTATCACGGCATGACGCTGAAGTCGGTGACGGTGAGTTGTTTTTTGATACATCTGTGCCGGAGAACAGTCAGCAGTGAGTAAACAAACTGGTTTATTCTTTGGATTGAATTATTCCAGTTCATTGGAAAGTAAAAAAAATCAAGGTCTATGATCATCAGAAACCTGTTTGTGTAGACAAGCAAATCTGTGCTATGCCTGTTTCTTTATTTGCTTGCAAGTTTGTTTTTCACGCTATATTTGAAAATGATTTGGTTACTGTTAATCAATGCCCCCGTGTATGACATGTGACATATGACAACTGGGTTGTTTTGTCTGTTAAAATTGCAGCTTGGTCCCATTGCACTCTAACAAACGTTTCATGGTTACGCAAGTTGTAATTGTCGTTGTTGGTCTAATTTCTCTCAAAGCAATTTTTTTACTGCTGTTAAACATCAGTGAACAGCGAATATTGTTTGGCCTCAAGTAGGGATGTGTGAGTTAACTTGTTTCCCACATTTGCTTTGCTATATATTTTTATATCTTAAGCTATGTTCAAATTACTGTCATGTTAATGGTACATTTGCACATTTGTTTCCATGTTATTCGCGGCAGGTTCAGAGAAATGTTCACTTACAAGATGAGCAAAAGATAAAGCTTTGCTTACAGGATTGTTATACTACCAGTTATTAGGGACAATACTGATATTACATTTAATACAGTAAATATTTTATAATATTATGAATGAAACTTACTTAACAACATATCCTAGATCAGTAGTATCCTAACGAATAACCCTAAATAATGTAGAGATCCTGCTAAACATCAAGCTTGTCATTTTTATTATTTAAATTTTTTACTTCCTGCCATGTGTACAGATACTTTGTTTAATACACTAGAAGTACCTTTAAACACGAATGTAGAGAGGTGGCAATGAACAAATATCTTGACGTGTCTTGCCCTCAGCAAAGTGTTTTTTTCTTCGCTCAATGGTAAACAGAAGTTTGAAATGCCTGAACAATTATATATTGTTTTAAAACATTCAACACCTCCAAAACGTCAGGAAGTGGCATTTTAGAGGAATGTAATGTGCGACACGCTGTCCTCTCAAATTACACAAGATGACTTGATGAGAAAACTGCCTAACCCTAACCTGAATCAAATAACACACCAAGATGTTTCACACATGGGGAGACATAAGAACTCACATCACCAAGTTCACCTAAATCATAGAAATTACTTGGACCAAACAGTACTATTTCGGTTTTATTCTCGTTTAAGGCCAGAACATTGTGTAAGCCATAATTTCGCTTCCTTTAAACAGGCCAGCAGGACATCTATGGAGCTTGAATCATTGTTTAAAGGGCAGGTACAATTGGGTGTCATCAGTGTATAAATGAAAAGATACGCCATATTTTAAAAAGATGGAGCCCAATGGCAGCAGGTATAAAGAGAAAAGTGTTGGAGAAAGAATAGATCCCTGCGGAACAGCACAGCAGAGATGTGCTGCTGAGGAAGTGTGTTTTCCAATGTGTTCTTTTTAATATGTGACTCTAGTATCGTTAGCATCAAACTGAGTCACTGACATCCTGAAGTAAACTTCGAATCGCCCGTTATAATCCCGCTGCTCCTTAACAAGGAGGCGGAACTCTCCGTCCTCTCTGTATTTTAGGTTTTGATGGGCCCAATACTTTATTTTTTTTTTTAGTAGCGAGAGGACAAACAAATCCTCCTCAATGATTCATCCTCATTAGTGTTTTTAATACCTTAATTATATGTTGTCTACACTATGTTTGTTCTTTCTGTACTGGAAGCTCCTAACACAAGACGGATTCATTTTGTGTACGCAAACACACTTGGCAATAAAGCTCTTCCTGATTCTGATTCTGAATGCTTGAAGACTCCATTTAGTAGGCGACTGTTTTGTGAATTTTTTCACAACCGATTAATCCATACGCGTCGGACCCAGTGTGCAAGGTTTCTGTGCGTGATACATTTTTAGGATTATGAATACAAAAACACACATGCGAAAATTTCAGACTCAGTGTGCAGAGAGACCTTAACTGTAAAGTGACTGTAATGGGGTAATCAAAATAGCCTTTTTACTCAATTAGCCTAGTCTGTGCTTTATTTATTTATTTATATTTTTTTTTGTCAATTTAACTTTGCTTTAAAAGCATTATTTTTAGATTTCTAGACAACATAGTAACACTCGCATCATTCACAGTCGGGTTCTTAGCAGAGAACACAGAGCAGAACTTGAATTTCGGCGCGGGATTGCGGCTATTAATAATAATTATACTCATTCCCGCAGGTTCCGACAGAATGCATCACATTTGCACGTGCTTTTGAGTCTTGATAACACTGTCGCGCTCTCATTTTCTGTGCGCCCACAGATCGCGATCAGGAGACACCTTTTAATAATTATAAGGGAAGTTTGCAAATGTGATATATTGATTTAATATAACAATCAATAAACAAGTACTGCATGATTTTGCGAAAATAGTTCCAAATAAAGTAACCGCTGAGCCGTTGTGCATCTCTAAAAGCTCATTTATATTTAAAACATTAATGTCCACATGAATCTATGAATTTAATTGCACTCATGCCACCCCTGAGACTCATTAAACATCTGAAAATGTACGTACAAGACACTTTTGTGTTCTTCTGTGCCACCTCTGTAGTACAAATAATTTTTTTATTAATACTAATTTCATGATTGGTAACTTATTTGTCTTATTGTACTTATTATATTGTTTTAAATATACATTTTAAAAAGCTTATAAACATACATTTTTTAATTTGACGTAGATGAAAATGATGCCATTGCAAAGGTAAAAAGAAAATACCCTGTACGTCACTTTAAGGAGTCAAATGTCACCTCGTATTCGGAAGGCATTTTTTTATATCAGAATTTGTTATTATTGATCAGAAAGTGCTCCAAAATTTGTTTAATTAGGAGGACAAGCGCTCCTAATTACAAGAACAACACAGCTCTTAAACCGTGTGTGACTGTAGCTGTATTAAGGGGTTTGACTGAGTAAATACTTTCAGTCAAAATATATTTTTTGCTTTAACCCTGTATTTAGTGTGGAATTGTTCTACAATATGAAGTCAGTAGAAAATGTGGTTAACACCCGGTCATGCATGAAAAAAATGAATACGTGAAACCGGTATAATTTAGAAAAATACCGTGATATACATTTTTGCTCATACAGCACTATGATGACATTATTTGTTAGTCCTTTATAGGTTATCTCCATTTATAACAACTAAAAGTTTCATAATGTAGGAAAGCAAACACGTATTTAAAAATAAAAAGGACATTAAATTTACACTATATGGCTGCAGAAACTTATTAGCTTGTAGGTTTATTAGCCATGTCCACTCCATATATATTAATTAATTTATCAAATGATATTTAGACATTATGGATGACAGTAATAAAAGTTAATTTGATCTGCATCTCAACTACCCAGACAGCACAAGTACATCTGTAAGACGTCTGCTAAAGATCTTGGAAACATCTGCTGTGTAATCTAATAAACATCTCCGAAGCAGTTTTACATGCATTTAATAAACCTCTATTTGACATCTGACAAGAAACGTCTTCGAGACGTATTGTAGATGAGCAAACACCATAAAATACCTCTTGAATATGTAAATGCAGACATCAAATAGACCTCTCCGAGATGTACATGTGCGATTAGGGTGAGTGCTGGTTCTGTATAACTTAATGGCACCGGTGTCCTCAAATGTTAGTCTGGAGCCCTACGATGGTTCTCGAAGTCAGAAAAGTTATAACCATGTTAGAAGAATGTTGCCCATGGTATATTTCACTGCAAAACAATAAGAAATGCCGCAAATATCACCGCAAATTTTGAGAAAAGCCGCAGCAAAATCAGTAATTTTAGGCCACAAAAATCAGAAAAAGTCCCACGAAATCCTGGAGGGATAATTAGTTTAATTTCATTTTTACAAGTTCATTGATTTTCATCAACACACAACATACCCCCTGCAGTTCAGTCACCTGGCATACTGTAATGTTTAATGTACTTCATTGTCTTAATAACAAAGAATATAAATGGGCTTAGGTCAAAAGTAATCTAAACGTAATCATAGTAGTTAGAATACATTACCTAATGTGTAATCCAGTAGATTAGATTACAAACTTCAACTTCTCTCGTGTAATTTGTAATCAGTAACAGACTACACATAGCATGTAATCCACTATCCAGCATGGAGTACTTGCATAGTCAAAACATTGTATTTTGAGATTAAATGGTTTACTACCTTGCATTATTTTGACTTATGTTTAGCCATAAGATATTATTCATTACCCATCTTAATGGCATATGTTCTGCCAAAAGACCCTACAGTCATCATTTTGTTTTATCAGTTTACTCTTTTTAAATTATAAATGATACACTTGTGGTCCTTTTAATGAGTTGATTGGACCAAAAACAATTGGCCTAATTTTCATTGCATTGTGGATGTAATATTTTTCAATATCTTGTTTATTTACAATCCTGTAAGATTTATCATGAAAAACATTTAAACCACAACGGAATACTTTGTACCCATTTAAACTATCAGGCTTGTGAAGATCTTTAAGATTACAGTAAGAGGAAAAAAATATCATATAAATAAAATCCAGGTAAGTTTGTCCAGAACCCTCAGAACAAGAACTTTAATCTGTTGTATTTGGCAGAATGTCTTTTCAACATGATGACCTCGAAAGCAGAAGAAATCTGTTTATTGAACCTTCTACCCAGTCGTTTGGCAGGGATTGTGCTTGTTGCTCTGCAGGTGCTGCCAGTACTGGATGAGCTCATTGGGTTGAAACCAGTGAGAGGTGATCAGGTTGCTGTATCTACAGCTAGAGTAGGGCACTCGCCAGTGATTGAACAGTAGTTCATTTGGTGGTAGCGATGGCTCTATCTTCAGTTTAGCTAGACACATACCCACATAAACATCTTCTAAATGCAGTCGGGGTATGGTTAGAGATGCCACGTATATCCTTCGGGCCACATCGCCTGAGAAGACATACCCAGTCCCAGAACAAAAGGTGGGGTAACGCTTACCAGGGTACACTTCTGGGGGCATGTACCATTTACTCTCTTTGTCTCGGTTTGGGGAGAAGTCTAACATGTGAAGTCCTGTGAAATACTTCTGTGTTAGTTGCCCTTTGGGCTTTAGGAGTTTTTCTATGAGGTATTCGGTATTGACAAACATGTCACTGTCTGTCTTCATGACGTATTTGGCCTCGGGACAGTACTTTGTTATCCAGTACATCCCCATCAGTGTTTTTAGAGTAAGGTTGTTGTAAGTATCCCTGTAGTCTTGCTGGATGATATCATGATACCGATGGCTTTCTTCCTCTATTGTGCGCTGCAGTTTGCTGCCATTTTTTTGGGTGTCTTCATTTAAACCTATGAAAAAAAGGCGGACGAAACCCAAACCCCCTCCCACGCTTTCATTAGCCCACGTTTTCCTGATGGCGTCCCTGGCGTCTGTGTTCTTGGGCTCAACTGAAATCAAAAGCACTAAGAAAGGAGCTCGCAGCAGACATGCGTTCTGCTCGTTGAGGATGTACTCGTACGGCTCCTCTTTAAGTATCCTCGCCACTCTCAGCTCTTCGCTCGAACTGATGTTCGAAAATAAGGAGTTTTCCAACCCCTGCTGCAAACGGTCATCCAAAGCTGAGATGACATTTTCATCTGAATTTATTGGTGAAGAGGACTCTTCAAGCTCCCTCAACTTGGTTGGATTCATCAATTTGGAGAAGGTGTTCATGGTTTGGTGCGCTTGAGCAGCAAACTTCTCCTGGGTGATTTTACTAGGCCATTGACCCTGAAAAACAAAACCTCCCGCAAACACGATCACAATGAGGAAAAGGGCCACACTGCAGTATCTGTGCCTCCGCTTCCATCGCATGATCTCTTTGGGTTTGTTAGATTTGTCAAGCCTTCCAGAGTAAACAGCAAGTCCAGATATGTGGAAACCTGCAAATAAAAAAGGAACCATATTTTACTTATAGCCTTGTTTTAATGTATGCATATAATGGATTTAATATTTGTGATCTCGGTGTGATGCGTTCTCCTTGGTAGCTGAAGGTATGGCTAGGTTGGATGACGGTAAATACTGCAGGGCTCGCAAAATGGCACTAAGGGCAGGAACGCTTTAGATTTTTGTTGGACGAGATTAATTTAATTAGCCTGAATTAAAAAAGACCCCTATAATCCTAACCAGCTGCAACAGCGACACACAAAGTTTATATTTTAGAAATGGCTTCCATTTCTGCAACGTCGCGGGTGGAACAAAAACAGACGGTTATAATCTCAGGTATTGAAGATGTGCTTTATTCAATGTTAAAAGTGTCTAATGTGAGTTGAAATGTCATATGGCGTGAAGTTTATAGCCATACTGAAAGCGACAATAGATAGTTTACCTCAGATCCTGAAAATAAATTAAAGCCAACATGCAAGTTAAAACTGAACTCAATGGGAACCAACAAGTGTTTTCAATGACAAAGATGGTATCAGTCACTCAGTATGTAGTTTTAACAATGTTAAGATGTAATATTTCTTAATTCGATTATAAACTTTTTCGTTTCATTGGGAGAGTGCAATGCACTTCTCGTTTCTGAATGGCTGTGATATTTGAGTGATCCTCTCGTGTTGCGGTGTCGTGTAGTGTCTGGTATGGACAGTTAAATTACTTGTCTCTTATCGCATTATGTCTGATTAGGACAAGGTTTTGGCTGGTTTACGAAGATGCTCCCCTGTCGGTCACCGATCACGGAAAGTAAAAATTAAATGTGTAATTTATTTACACAAATTAAAAATATTTTTTAAAAGCTTTGTGCTTTTCACATTTTTATTTACATCATTATTATAGGCTGTAATTAGTGGTGGGCATAGATTATTTTTTTTTAATCTAGATTAAAATGGCTCATTTGAATTCTGCCGAAGGCATTCAGAATATGTGTGCTACCCAAATAATGACTAAAAGTAAGTCTTTGAGAACGGGTTTCTCAAGCCAGGTGGCGCATTAGACCAGGGGCTCATCTCCTGTTTCCAAAATGCATCACAAACTTTAATCTCTTCCCGTCCCAATCCCACGAAAAAACTGGAGGAAAATCCCGTTCCACTCCCGGAAGAATGACTCCCATTCCCTCCCACTCCCGTGTTGGGTTGTTGTTGTTTTTTTTTTGCCGATAACTGTCAATTACAGTAAAAATATAGTACAGATCACAGCGTGCCCACCTTATTAGTTGAATAAAAACCCCAAATGTCGTTTTTTGTTATTATATTGAACTGAAAGCCATTTTATGCACAGTGTTGCACAGATTAAATTTCATGTAAATCATCCATGCTAACACACACGTCTTCTATTTTTATTTTTTAGACATTTCACTCTCTATAGATATATTTTTCAAAGACGGAGTTTCGAAGTTTCTCGCTCAAGTTCACATGAGACCTAAAGCGCATCCTGTTTGCTTAAAAGCGCAACGTTTCGTTGTTATTCTGAGTGCACACAAATAAACGTAGAGTCTTTACAGATTCGAAAGATGTATTAGGCTACTTTTATCTGTATGACCAAAAATGACGGAGATGTAAGAGCAAGTGAGCGCACCGGAGCCTGTCCTGCAGCAAACGCGCTTCCACACAAACACTTCAATAGCGCACATTTCTCTAGGTTAACATCATATTGAGCGGCCATGTAAAGTTGCTACTACATACATCTTTCAGATGAAAAGCCATATTTGAGGTTGATGAATGATAGGTGAGCGTTTGGATGTCCTGCCCGAGTGTATTACCACATAGACCAGCCGTTAACAATCTGTCCATCACGGACTGCGAGCCTCTAGTTCGAAGACTCGTTCTCGCCCCCTACAGTGCAATTCGGCTAGGTATACATCCGCGCTAAAATATCAGGGTGAAAGTCATCATAGCTTGCGTAGAATAGACCCAGCTCCCAACCCAACTTTGAGAATAGATTAACGGCGATATTATTTTATCGCCGATAAGAGTCTCACGTTAACGCAGCACGTTAACGCCGATAACGGCCCACCACTAGCTGTAATATTAACTTATTGGGAGCAAACCAGTAGTTCTATGTGAAATCGGACATTGAGCACCCCCATATAGCCAAAATTGCATGATCCTCATTTCATAACACCTCTGTGAAGATTCGACTGAGACTGGTAGTTTAATTGCGCTCATCGTTTTGAAGCATGTAATCTTGAACTATTGGGTGTCACCCCTACTAAAAATTAATAAAGGTATAGCGCATCTACTTACAATTATATATAAATACATCCGTTTTTACAGATGCATATATGTTCAAAACGATGCATCGTGATGCAAATGCCAACTTGTATCCAATGCACACTTTTAAATCGATGCATCACATCGTTAACTTTTATACCGACGCACTAATGCCAATCGGTGCATCATACCATCTCTTGTAAAGAAAGAACAGTAGTATGTTTGCTGTCATGGCTGAGAGGACGTTAACATTAATGGTACCAGTATAAAGACTGATAATGGCTGAATAAAAACTGATTAATTACAGGCCATGACTGTGATTAACGCGATTACATTTTTGAATCGATTGACAGCACTAATACATATCTAATTTTAGTGTTAATTCCTGGCCATCTTTAAAAATGACTGTTTAGATTTGTATGAATTTGGTGACACTTTACAGTAAGAGTCCATTTGTGACATTAAATAAGGTTAATAAATGCTGTATAAGTTTGTTGACTGATCCACCCAATCATTCTGGATGGACCAGTTCCACCCTGGTGCTGTGCAATCAACCCCTGAGCAATTGCTTCCAGATTAACCACATTTCAATCTGGTTAACCATTCATATAACCAAATATTAATAACCAAATAACCAAATGAATATTCTCGCCATCGTCATAGTATCTGCGAGTCACCTCTAGCGTCCCATGTTGGCAAAGGAATGGACCCGCCCTACTATGCCTCTGATTGGCTTACCTTAATGTTCTTTCCCTCATCCAACCAATCTCACTCCTGAAGCTTAACTTAGACGCTGCAGGCAACTGTCATATAGATTAGTCAGTTTGTAGCTAGCTAAATTAAGTTTGCCGTAGAGCAGGATGGAAAGCATTTGTATCTGCTGTAAATTATGGTGTTCCAGTTTAAATGGTGATTACCGCGTGAGGTTTTTGTTTGTTTGTTTGTTTGTTTTGTTTGAGGCTGCTGTTGCGATTAGCTATGGAGCTTGCAAGTTACGTTATGGCTACATTAATTTGCTACCCTTTGCAAAAATGCTCATCAGTCTCAACCATAACATTTGTCTCGCATATCAGCCATTACTCTGACATGATGTAGATTTGAGGACTGTTCGACCTACAAGTAAAGCATAGCGTTTAATGTACAGTAATATTCGTTTCAGCTAAAGTGGAGGCAGCGTTAGCCGCTAAGTGTCAGGCTGTTTCAAGACGGAGAAACGCCTCACGTTTAGCCCTTCAGCTGCTTCAAAATGTTGAGTGCTGAAATGAAGATTTACAGTGGTTTATTTGCCCTGACTCATGTTCATGTTACATCTTAACAACGATCTTTGTTGATTGTTTTGTTTCTAGTCCAAATATCTACAAATGATTAAATCAAGAAGGAATTTCTAGACAAGTAAAATTATTGTCTTGTTTTCAGAAAAGTCCAATTTCAGTGAGTTTTTCCTTAAAACAAGCAAAATAATCTGCCAATGGGGTAAGCAAAATCTTATTTCAAACCGGAAACAAAGATTAAGATATTAGATTTGGACTGAAACAAGACAAAAAAAATAAAATAAGAAAGCATTATTTGCAGTGTTTAACATTTTCTCCCTATAAAGCAGTTTAACTTGCCATTGTGTGTGAAATGTGCTGTGAATTAACTTGCCTTTTACCTACGTTGGCATTTAACTAGTTCAGGTAGCCAAACTTTACTTTGAATGTTTTTTCAGAGTGAGGTAATGAGAGCGTTTGAGGAGAAGGATGCCCTTACTGTGGCTTAACTAGAGGCTGGAGTCAGGTGCAAATGGAGCTGGTCCTGGTTGAAGTTATAATCAAAGTGTGATGTGAAGAGAAAGGAATGTGTGTTTCAATTGTGACAGTTAAAAAAAATAGAGAAACCAGGCCATGCCAGATGCAGCCTCTGCTGCAGAGATCAATAATGCTACTCAATGCCCTTTTGGCACATTGTAAAAGTTGATTGTAGTCCAGTTTACCAGATAAAAAATAGTGTGATAAAGGATTTTTGGGGGGGGAGTGTAGGTTGTCACCTTTCTTACCCCTGACGAGTTGGCACCCCTGCAATCTTTAAATTAAAAGTTGGTATTCATCATCTTTGGTGGACATCATAACATATTCTCTCATATGATTTGGCCAAATTAAAAATAAACTGTTTCAGTGGCTAATAGCATCAAATTGGAATGGTCCACTATTACATAAATGCATATCTTCATGCACCTTGCAAAAAGGAAGTATACAAATTTCCACAAAAACGGTCGCGGTTGTTTACCAGAGGTTGTACATGCCACCTTTGGACCATGCTGGCAAACATTGCTGACAAGCCTTCTAACTAGTTTAAAATGATTTTTTTTCTTTCCTGACCGGACAAATAGACTGATTAAAACGTAAGTAACAAAAAATAACCAGTGAAGCATCGCAACCCGAGAATGATTCTTCCGATTTTATTACATTGAACTTAAACAGCGATTGATAATGTATAGTGTATTTCTGGTATCAAGGTCGCGCTGTCCGTCTCTTTGTGAGAGACTTCATAACAAATGAGCTTAACAGCCCACAAAGAAACTCACTGAGGTGAAAATTCAAAATGTGTAGTTTGTTGATAACATGATTTAGTTAAGAAACATACAATTAAAGGAAGCTATTTTGCTGAATAGTATCTCGATTGCAAATGTCACATTGATTTTAGTTAAGTAGTCAAATACTTACTAAGTTACTTACATTTTAGACACAATATTTACTGTTTGTGTTCTATTTCACCAACGAAAATAAAAGTATGTAAAACTAAACAGAATATTGTCTGCTGATATGAAAAGTTCACTGTATATTGTAATAATAAATGGTATTTATGAAAGCTATTTTTTTCTTTTTAAATTTAACACATTAAATATTACATATATCCATCCATCACAAGTTTAGGTCTTTAATTTCATATAAGGTGGCATTGAAAGTCAAACACTAAAGTCGTGTGGTAATTTAAGTGCTGTCCGAATCCGAGTTTACGTGAAGAAATTGATTGTGTAATTTGCATTCATATTTATTTCTGAAGTGCTGGAAAGTATTTAAAAGAACAATAGTTCATAACTGCTCCCCCACAGCGACTGGGAGCTGAAAGAGAAGAAAAGCATGTAAATCTTCGAAATGGGTCTTTATTATGGCAGCAGCAGGTATCCAATGCAATTAAAAAAATCTGTATTATAAACGGATAAACTATATAGGGCATCTATTTTACTATTTTTAAACGGGAGATTTAAATAATCAAACCATTAATAGGATTTTATATTATAAAATATGCTTGGAGTATTAATACATTTTACACAAACGCGTTTCCGGGTACTGTAGGATCACAGAACTCGCTCCTCCACTGTAAATAAATCTATAAAGTTTTATCACTGATATATGTAAATTTATTTTAACAGACGTCCATATGAGAAGCAGTTACCGTCCGAGTCGGGCTTATGGCTTTCTTTTTTGGCACATGAAAGAAACTTCAGAAAAACACCAGAGACGTTTCTCAAAATGTTTTTTTGTACTTGATCAAAGTCCTCTTCTAATACGAGCTGTAAATATGACTAAAGGTTACTGTTACTTTTTCCTTGTCTGCTATTTCTCGATTTATTGTACACTACAGCCTTTGTGTTGCCATTAGCTAATTGTAAGAAATGCTGTTTCGTGTAGATTCTTGTTTGCATCCGGATCATCAAAAAAGAAAAAGCACAGGCAGGTTGACGTTTGTTTAGATAGCTGCTCTGAAACCAGGTTTGCTGGGAAGAATGAATCAGCACAGCTTCAGATAGAAATGTGCGGATTTCTGTTTTGACGTACCTTTCTCTTGTACTGAATGAGACGCTTGCAGTTTGTCAGTCCTGTTGCAGATAGATGCTCTGTTCTCTGCCATGGTACCTTTTTATATGCTCTGTTCTCTGCCATCTCTTTGGTATATTTACATTTCTCTCCCAGTTTATAGGCTCCTGCCATTCTAGTGACTGTTCCTCCTCCTACAGTTTGCCAAAAAAATGATTTTTGCTCTCAATTTCATTAATTTGCTCATACAATAACTCTTGGTAAAAATGGTCCCAACTTAATTTTATTAAATATAAACAATGTAATTTAAAAACAATTAGGTTTACACTTTTTTTTTTAATTGAGTCAACAAGAATATTTTTCGTTCGATTTTACTTGTGTAACTAGGAAGTGGATTTCCCTTCCCATCATGCTTTGCACAGGGCTGGATAAGGAGAGTAAATCTTGAAATAAAATGTTATTTTAGGCATTTTGTATTTAGATGATAAAATTGGGAGACTTGTTAATGTTTTATGTTTGTATTTAAAAGAGTTTCTGGTATGTTAGTGTTTTGGGGGGTTACCATTGTGGTAAAGTGTAGAGCATGTGCTTGGGTTGAGGACCAGCTAACATGACACAAAGTTGTTTTATTAACAAAGAAACAATTATGGGCATGCCATGGATGTAACAATATCATCATATGCTATGCCTAACAAATTGGCTAATGCCTAAAGTTAAGTAAATCCAACAAATAATTTATTTTGAGTGTAGAAACAATTTATTATCCAGTTAAATGTTTTAGCAAGCATAAAACATCACTTCATCAATGTATCAATTTAACAATTTAACTATATTTGATCAAATTGAGTTGGCCCAACTCAATTACAATTCATCCAATGACTGAGATGTGTGGCTGGATTGCAACTATTACATATATAATTTGTGCAGAGCTAGACTAGCCGACCCACTCCTATACCTCAAAGTCATTTCTTTCATGCACGTAGAGTGATGCTCTGCAGCTTCCTCCTTTTGTGGTGTGCTGCTTTGCTGTTCTAGAGGAAGTGGGCATCTTAAAACACACACACACACACACACACACACACACACCCGTCCATCCATGTGACCCGCTTATACGAGCGCCCTCCCTCCTGACACCCACTGGACATTATGCTGCTAACACAATTCCTGCAAGACTTATGATCATTAACAATTCCTGGTAATGTTAAACAGGTTTATTTTGCAACAATTTGTTTTTCTTTTTTTGGCAGCCAGTTGTTAAGGAGTGTGTACTTAACATGTGCTTAATATTTGTGTACTTAATACTTAATATTTGCTGCCTTACTTTCAAACATCTCTTGCATGCAAAGTGTTGAATTCCCATCAGTAAATGAATGGGAAGTTGAAGAAAGTTCAGTGGGATTGCTTTTAATTTAAACTAGGGCTGTCAATCGATTAACATTTAATCACATATTTATTATTCGTTATAAATGTACCTTAAATTAATACTTTTCAAGTTTTTAATACTCTAATCAACATGGGCATGGACAAATATGGATGCTTTATGCAAATGTATGATTATTATTATTGAAACCAGTCAACATAGAGCATGAAAACTAGACTCGTTTCAAAGGTAATAGATGTTTTTCAAAGAACTTGTTCATGTCTATTAGACTCATGGGGAAAAAAAGCAATACAAGGTCCCATTACTTCTCTTTCTTTGCACTAAGCAATTTACTTACACAACCCTGTTTACATGTTTACAGGGCAGCTCACTTCTTCTGAACATGCAAAATGTACATAGCCTATATTGTTTATAATTACATTTGTTTGCCTCTCTGTGCCCACATACTGTATTTTGATGCAGCTAAATTCTCAATAAAACAGTTTTCATTGATATATTCTACTGTTTCTGTTGTCAGACAACGGAATGGATATGAAATAGTGACTGAAACGTGACCCATTAAGACTACATAACTAGCTCTCCTTTACAAGATGTTAATCTGAACAAAAATCCTGATAATTGAGCCGTCGTCTGATTAAATCAAATTATTGCGTAATACTTTTCATTAAGTTTCAGTTTGTTAACCTTGGGGGTGTTTCTGCATTTAATAATTATGATGTCATGAACTAACAATGAACAACCATTTTTATTGGTTTTATTTATTAATGGGAAATTCACAGCTAGGTGTGCTACGTGGGTGAGGCACATTGTGGCCAGGGTGCCGCTGGGTTATCCGTTTCTCCTTGTACACACTGCCAATTAGGGCTGTAGATATCGAATATTTTAGTAATCGAGTATTCTACCAAAGATTCCATCAATTAATCGAGAAATCGGATAAGAACTACTTTTTCTTTATAAAGAGCAATCCTAAATCTACAAGAGAAAATAAGACCAGTCTCAATGAACAAGTCATTTGTTTACTTTGTATAATTTTTTTTGTATTATTGCTGAAATAGCATATATTAATAACTGAAAACTAAACCCATTTAGTGCATTGAATTGCCATATTACATAAAAATGCTAGTACAAATAAGGTAAACATAGTACAACGTAAAACTAAGACACAAATCAAAATAATAGTATAAAATATTATAATAAAACCTAAACATGGTGCAACTTAACTTCCACATTTGATCCTAACTAAAGCTCAAGCATGACAAGCCTTTACTGTCTTCTTAGAATAATTGTGGCTTTTGTGAGAGGTAAAAATTTGAGAACAGGAAGCTAATGTGGAACAAAAACAAGAGTTCATACACATAATATTAACACATTTTTCAGCAACATGAATTTAAAGTTATTTGGAGAATAAACCCTCGTGCGTGTGCGTACGTGATTTAAAAGATTTAAATAAAAAAAACAAGCAAATAAAATAACCACTTTTATTGAAAGAAAATTGGACAGAAAATATATTAAATATCAATGTATTATTTTTATTCAGTTATTTGCAACAGAATCAGACATAACTGTTGTTGTTTTTGACTAATTATCCAAATAATGTATAGTCCTGCAAACAGGGTTTTTTCTTTCTCAAAATGCTGTGGAGGTGGAGGTGGTACCATCCTGATCATGTGCACACAATGGACACCATTCAACACTTTTTACATGCAATTAGGGGTGGGCGATATAAGTTGTCTGAGCAGTACAGCCAAACTAAGTTCCCTATTATAAAGCCTTTCAAGGTAATAAGAAAAAGGGGGAAAAAAAGAATGGCAGATATTTATATTTCTACAATAATAATAATTTGTTAAATTTATATAGCGCTTTTCTGGGTACTCAAAATGCTTTACATAGAAGGGGGGATCTCCTAAACCACCACCAGTGTGCAGCATCCACCTGAATGATGATGCGACGCAGCCCATAGTGCGCCAGAAAGCCCTCCACACACCAGCTACAGGTGGAGAGGAGAGAGGGTCATAGAGCCAATCAAGTGTATGCGCTCACACACACACCAGCTACAGGTGGAGAGGAGAGAGAGTCATAGAGACAATCAAGTGTATGCTCTCACCACACACCAGCTACAGGTGAAGAGGAGAGAGAGAGTCATAGAGACAATCAAGTGTATGCTCTCACCACACACCAGGTGGAGAGGAGAGAGAGCTACAGGTGCTCACCACACAAGAGGAGAGAGAGAGTCATAGAGACAATCAAGTGTATGCGCTCACCACACACCAGCTACAGGTGGAGAGGAGAGAGAGACATAGAGCCAATCAAGTGTATGCGCTCACCACACACCAGCTACAGGTGGAGAGGAGAGAGAGAGACATAGAGCCAATCAAGTGTATGCGCTCACCACACACCAGCTACAGGTGGAGAGAAGAGAGAGTCATAGAGCCAATCAAGTGTATGCTCTCACCACACACCAGCTACAGGTGGAGAGAAGAGAGAGTCATAGAGACAATCAAGTGTATGCGCTCACCACACACCAGCTACAGGTGGAGAGGAGAGAGAGAGTCATAGAGACAATCAAGTGTATGCTCTCACCACACACCAGCTACAGGTGGAGAGGAGAGAGAGTCATAGAGACAATCAAGTGTATGCTCTCACCACACACCAGCTACAGGTGGAGAGGAGAGAGAGTCATAGAGACAATCAAGTGTATGCTCTCACCACACACCAGCTACAGGTGGAGAGGAGAGAGAGTCATAGAGCCAATCAAGTGTATGCGCTCACCACACACCAGCTACAGGTGGAGAGGAGACAGTGATGAAGTCAATCAGTGTATGGGGATGACTAGGAGGCCAAGATGGTCAAAGGCCAATTTAGGCCAAAGTGTGCAAAGGTAAAATTTTTGTATCTTTATTAAAAAATAAGAACAAAGATACAGATTATAAATACACATAATATACAAGTAAAACAAACAGTGCTTTAATTCCAGGTACAATAGATGTATTTAGCAGGAGCATTCAAAAAAACTGAATGAACAAATGTTAAAATAAAACATTATATAGACTGATTCCTAAAGCAACTGTATTAAAGTTTTTCAGTCAGGAATAGTGAGTGATTTTTCTCTGTTTTGTTGTTTTATTAATGTTAAAGAAATAGTTCACCCAAAAATAAAAAATAGTTCATGGCGTTGTTTCCCAAAAGTTGTTTTAAAAAAGTTTCTTTCTTCTGCTAAAAATTATGCCATCTGTCTGACTTCCATATTTTTCCTTCTATCGATTCTGATTCAACAAAATATCATGGCATTGTTTCATGTCAAATGTTAAAAGTAGTTTTAAACCTAATTTGTCTCGGCTGTGAGTTTCTTTCTTCTGCAAAAGATAATTTAGTTGATGCGCTGTTTGAAGTAAATGTACAACTACTTCTATTTTGTACATTTTTCAAGGAACAAGGTAACTTTTACTTTTAAAACCAAACCGTACTTTTTACTTCACTACATTTCATAAAACATTGCTGATCCTCCGAGACGCAGAAGCGGTGACTTCCATATTTTTCCTTCTATCAAAGTCAATGTGGACCAGCAACTGTCTTTTGATTACCCAGATTCACCAAAATATCGAATTTTAGGATAAATTATTTTGAAAATAATATTTGTTCAGCACAAGAAAGAAATGAATACAGGTTTGTCAAAAAACAAAACATTAAAATAACACCGATTAAATAAAATAACTGACAACATGTCAGTGAGTAAATAATGACAGAAAGCCTTTGGCGTTCCTTGTTAGCGCCCGCCTCCCGCGCCGGAATTCGGAGCAAGAACGAGTAGGGTGGACCCGGGGGAGAACTATCCCTTTAATAACAGTCGGCTGTTTTTATATTGTTTATGCATGTTTAATACTGTCCCTGAAAATAAGTAAATATTTTAAGACCTGCACGCGTCTAAGTTGAGGAAATTTTTAGATATAAAGTAATATACATGTGCTGAGGGAAAAAGAAAGGATGTGATGTTCATAGTAATCCATTTGTCTCGGCTGTTTGCTTGAGAAGAAAAAAAAATCATTTTAGATTTTCCTTAAAACATGACCAACTGAGTTCTAAAACACTTTTTTCTTCTATATGTATCTGTTTTCTCTCAACCTTGTGTGAACATTACTACATCACTTTTGTCCATATCAACAAAATATATACTGTATTAGCAGGTATTTTGGGCAGTAGGATTATAAAAAAGTCCTAATATAAAATTAAATAACTATATAAAATTTAGTTCAGTACTTTTTTACTTAATCAGGCTTTTGCTGTTTGTACTTTTACTTTTACAGTAATATTTTATTATACGGTTTTAGTGCTGGTTTTAGTGCACGTGCTTCTGGTGTATGCGCTCAGAAAAAGCGGACGTCAGACCAGCGCGCGAATGAAACGTTTAACCAGCAAGGCTTGAATGCAAATGTACTTTTGCGATCGCGAATAAGTGCAGTGTCCTGTCAGAGTAACTCTACCTCTGTATGTCGTGCTGTACACTATATAGACACGAGGCTCCAGAACTGTAACTGATAGAATGTGTGCTGTAGCACGATACTACGATATTTCTTCAAAAGCAGATCGTGGAGACATTTTTATCGTCCACGATCAAAAATCGTCATATCGCACACCCCTACATGCAATATATTTTAGGTGTTATAATAATTATATGATTGAAGAAAATGAAAAATTATAAAGTTATGTTTTATTTTCTCTCACCTAGTGTTTTATTTTATTTTTTATTTATTTTTTGCCTCATGAAAGGTTTTCTTTTTCCTCAGAAATTCAGTGTTGTGTAGTGCATAAAACATCAATTTCATTTATCTTTCAATTTTTTTATTTTATTCAAACAAAGGGAGTTTTATTTATTTTTTGCCTCATGAAAGGTTTTCTTTTTCTTTTATTTTGACTCAGAAATTCTGTTTATATGATATGAGTGTTGTGAAAGGAAAACGCGCGTCTCGTGTGTGTGTGTGTGTGTGTGTGTGTGTGTCATGTGTGTGTGTGGGGTTCCATTCATACAGAGATATGACCGCGCACTTTGAGTTAATGCTCATCACATCAGATCGCGTAAATCAGTTGGAAATGAATATAAATGATGATGATTCGGTGTAAAGAAACATCAAGTAAACATTTATTATCAGCGAATGTGAGCAGATCAGTGAAGGAAGATTTTACCAGCGTTGCCCTGATCAGCTGTACTGCATGTCACAGCACAGCAGCGCTACTGCAAACAGGTACAAGTATACGAACATTATTCTTATCGGTGCGTTATTTGAGCGGACTCTGCTTTTCCGGTTAGCATGAGCGGTAACGGAGCAGACTGACGGCTGCTGGATGGTACGGTGCTGCGCGGTATATATTTTCGCCTGCCAACAATTCAGTGCATCCCTAGTAAATGGACAAAACGATTCCTCGAGGCACATAATTTGCCTCAATGATTTTTTGTATTCGAGTTACTCGAGTTACTACTTGTTTCAGCCCTACTGCCAATAGAATTTAATCACCATAGAAGAAAATAATAGTAGTTAATAAAAAGCTTACTCGCCATTTTCAGTCTCACCGCCACGTGCACACACACAGTCGCATGTAAACATCTTTTCGCATGAGAGTGATTCTAATTTTAATGGCATTCAGTGTCAAAGGTGACTGAAAATGTATAACGTCGTGCCAGATGAGGCTTGCACAGCCTGAGTGAGTGTGTGAGAGAGACAGCACACACAAAGTAACTCACAGAAATGTATAGGTGTATACTGCGGTAGAAAAAAAGAGATTTACAAAATATGATTTCGGTAAGCAACATTAGACGGCCATGATGTTTCCCTGAATAACAATATCAGCATGATTGCAACGTGACTGATTTTATACAGTAGTTTTTCCATAAACAAGAGGTTAAAATTAAGTGACTTAGATTTTAGACAAACTATTGTTTTTACATTTAGTCATTTTGCGGATGCTTTTATCCAAAGCGACTTACAATTGGGGAATACATAAAGCGATTAATCTTGAAGAGGCAAACAGAGGAAGTGCTCGTAACACCAAGTCTCAGGCATTGTTCAAATAAATACAAGCTAGCAAGAGAAGGAGAGAAAGGTAAAGAGAAAGATGAAGATATAGAAAAAGGGAAAGGTTTTTTTTTTTTTTTTTTTTAAAGATGAAGTCAAGTAGTGTTGAAAGAGATGAGTTTTCAGTTGTTGCTTGAGGACAGGGATCCAGTATGAAACAAATGTGTTTTTGCTCATACATGAAACATAAATAAGTGTTTTTGCTCAATTGCACTGATGAAAATAGTTGCGATCAAAGCCACAGCAGAACTGTTGTGTGTCTCTGGGCAACACACAGCGGCGTTTCGTTACTTAATCAATCCACGTTTTTGAACGAATCGAGTGAGTCAGTGATTCAGTGGCCCATTCATAAGGACAGCCAATTGACTCGTTTCTGAATGAATCAGCCATTTGAATGAATCGAGTGAGTCAGTGATTCAGTGGCCCATTCATAAGGACAGCCAATTGACTCGTTTCTGAATGACTCAGCCATTTGAATGAATCGAGTGAGTCAGTGATTCAGTGGCCCATTCATAAGGACAGCTAATTGACTCGTTTCTGAATGAATCAGCCATTTGAATGAATCGAGTGAGTCAGTGATTCAGTGGCCCATTCATAAGGACAGCCAATTGACTCGTTTCTGAATGACTCAGCCATTTGAATGAATCGAATGAGTCAGTGATTCAGTGGCCCATTCATAAGGACAGCCAATTGACTCGTTTCTGAATGACTCAGCCATTTGAATGAATCGAGTGAGTCAGTGATTTAGTGGCCCATTCATAAGGACAACCAATTGACTCGTTTCTGAATGACTCAGCCATTTGAATGAATCGAATGAGTCAGTGATTCAGTGGCCCATTCATAAGGACAGCCAATTGACTCGTTTCTGAATGAATCGTTTGAATGTTTCTGAATGACTAAGAACAGCTAATTGAGCTTAATGAATCATTTGAATGAATCGAGTGAGTCAGTGATTTAGTGGCCCATTCATAAGGACAACCAATTGACTCGTTTCTGAATGACTCAGCCATTTGAATGAATCGAATGAGTCAGTGATTCAGTGGCCCATTCATAAGGACAGCCAATTGACTCGTTTCTGAATGACTCAGCCATTTGAATGAATCGAGTGAGTCAGTGATTTAGTGGCCCATTCATAAGGACAACCAATTGACTCGTTTCTTAATGAATCAGCCGTTTGAATGAATCGGTTGAATGAATAAATGACTCTCTCATTAAAACAGACATTTGCCGCCGCCTACTGGTATAATTTTATTTGTTCAACATTTATTTGTATGTTTAAATATATATAAAACATTAATCTTATAAAATTATTTAAACATTTGAAATGTTGCAGTGTAAATGCATCTAATACCACTTCAGATGCATCTTCAGTTTCCTCAGCAGTGGAAAGATAGAGTTTGTTAATACTAATTTAATTTGAATGGTAACAACAACTCTACAGTTTCTTATAATGCTAACTGAAACAAAGTAAGAATTTGGTGTGAAAGATGATCCATTTAAAAAGGTTAGAGGGAAGAAATTATCGTTTATAAACGGTGGTAAATGACATGTTTTGTTACATACAGAAATTAATTTTAAGTTAACTATATCGTCCTCTTTCCAGTCACAGAGCACTTTATTTTAGAGTTGTTTAAGTGAGAGAAAATCTGTAACTCAGTCCAGATTGGGGGAATTGTAATGTTTAATAATTTATTTTATGTAAATAGTTTTTTGTTGAAATATGCATCGATTTTTGTTTGTATATGCTGTCAATTAAAGTTCTTAGAAAGAGAATCGGCACATCGGTATCGGCAGGTCACACTTCCAAAAAATAGGAAATCTGAATCGGCCAAGAAAATTACAATCGGTGCATCTCTTAAAAAAATAATGCTTAGCTCTGACAGGCTGTTGGGCTCATTAATATTAATCACATTGTCAGTGTTCACTCAAAATGCTTTGTTGAAATCAAAATGTGGACTGTGATAAGTGGGCAACAGCAAATATGACCTGCTGCTTGTTCATTAATTTGGTACAGTACCAAAGGAATCAATCAGCAATGCTTCTGCTTGGTCTTAAAGGCACAGATTTTGGTTGAAATAATGAATAACTGCAAATTAACTCCATCCTGACAGAGGAAAAACAAAGAGTACCATTTACATGTAGATTATATTTCTGCAATTAATCCAGAATGAGTCAGGAAGAGTTGTCTTTAATGAGCCGAAAATATCATGTCACACCTCTGTCCATCTATTTGCACTGGCTACCAATACATGCTTGTGTACAATTCAAAGCATTGATGTTTGCCTACAAAACAACCACTACCCTGCACCCCTTTATCTAAATGCACAGTCCCACTTTATATTAGGTGGCCTTAACTACTATCTACTTAGTTTTTAAATTAATCATTTGATACAATGCTCTTATGGTATACATGTTTTTACATTGTACTTATGTTTTTTTAAATACCTATGTTGTTACATCTGTAATTACATTTATAATTGCAGTTGACCCATCCCTTACACCTTAACCCACCCTTAAACCTACCCATACCCCCAAACCTGTCCCTAACCTTACCCGTATCCCAACTCAGTTGCAGCAAAAGTGTTTTGCAATACAATATGAACACAAAAAGTACCTTGTACTTATTTTTGATGTAAGTACATAGCAGTTAAGGCCACTTAATATAAAGTGTGACCAAATTCACTACTTCAGACCCCCCCAGAAGCTTGTATTCTGCAAGTGAACGGCACATTGTCATCCCAAAGAGGCACAAATTCACTTTCACTGCCATTTACATTAAATGTTCTCTCTTAGTGGAATGACCTTCCCAGCTCAATCCGAGCACCTTTTAACACTAGCATTCTCAATTATTTTTCTATTCTATCTACTTTTTAATTGTATTTATTATAAGAAATTGTCTATCCAAGTCACACTATCACAAGTCTATCCATAACGCAGCTAGGTGACTCACGCCACTGTGACAAGAAAGACACTTAAATTCAATTTATGCAAATTCACAATTAAATTGTATCTTTGGATGAAAGTATTGAAAATGGCTTTTCAGGGACTGATTGGCCTGTGAACTAATTGAAATGCATCTGACTCACCGTTGCATCTTCTCTTGTGTCTCTCTTTCTCTGTAGGAAGGTGCATCTGCTAGAAAGGCCCAAACACCAGCTATGCAGCCTGTTCCCAGACCAGGTATGGTCTTGAAGATTACAGGAATATTTTGTGCAACATGATGCAGCTGTAATATTGCAAATGTGGCATATTATTATTCCCTTATATTTTTATGAAGGATTATTATTATATTAATCCTGTTAGCCATAAAAGCAGCAAGACAGAAGTTGGTGTTATTTTTTAAGTTGGGGGAGGTTTGGTTAGTCCAGCGGTTCTCAATTCCAGTCCTCGCGCCCCCCCCGCTCTGCATATTTCGTATGTTACTCTTATCGCTTCAGATGTTTGTTCTATTCGAACGTAAGTGCCCTGCGAAGTGGACATCACAGGATATTCCTCCATGATTCCAGTTCGAAGCGAACGTATATATTCCATTCAAAGTGCATTGAAGTGTGCAAGACGTGAATTAAAATTGTATATATTTACAGAGGTATATGATGTCACACTCGTCCGTGCGTGAAGACGTTGCGCAGCGCAAATCCATGAATGAATGTTCTGAAATAAAGTAAACTTCAGCGGATTTCCCTGCTCAGGAGTAGGGAGCAATGGACCCTGTGTAGGGAGCAATGGACCCTGTGTAGGGAGCAATGGACCCTGTGTAGGGAGCAATGGACCCTGTGTAGGGAGCAATGGACCCTGTGTAGGGAGCAATGGACCCTGTGTAGGGAGCAATGGACCCTGTGTAGGGAGCAATGGACCCTGTGTAGGGAGCAATGGACCCTGTGTAGGGAGCAATGGACCCTGTGTAGGGAGCAATGGACCCTGTGTAGGGAGCAATGGACCCTGTGTAGGGAGCAATGGACCCTGTGTAGGGAGCAATGGACCCTGTGTAGGGAGCAATGGACCCTGTGTAGGGAGCATGTCAATCGGAACACAGTTCATGCACGGAGCGCACTTCTAACAAGCTGATTATCTGAATCAGGTGTGTTAACAAAGAGAGACATGCAAAATATGCAGAGCGGGGGGGCGCGAGGACTGGAATTTAGAACCTCTGGGTTAGTCTCTGAGAACAGTTTATGTTCCTGAATAAACGCTAAAGGGTAATTCTGTGTCAAATCAACCAAATTTCTAAAACTAATTACCTAAATAAACTGCGAAAAGAAACATCATGGATTGATTGGTCCTGAGCGCGCTGCACAAGCTCGCGGCACCATCTGCAGGACAGTTAAAAGCGTTCAAATGATTCACAGCGCCAAACACGAGTAGCTCCCTACACTGAAACGTGTTACTCGACCCGGTGACTTTTTATGAATAGCGGTGAGAATTTTAGATTGTTAGTGCTATCATAAAATGTGCAACGGTTGTGATGTAATTATATAATTTGCTGTAGTCTGACGCGCTACATATTTGCTGTTACAGTACATGAATGTTAAATGCTGCTTTTAATTTTTTTACAGGACAATATGTATGTTTACAATATAAGATGTATCTTTTAATGTGCTAAAATATGTATTTTTAATAAGTTCTGGGGGCGTGGTCAGATGTTCCTTTTTTGTCTCTAGTGAGTTTGTTGTTTAACTAAAACTCACGTAGCATAAAACCAGTTTACATTTACATTTACATTTATGCATTTAGCAGACGCTTTTATCCAAAGCGACTTACATTGCATTCAAGTTACAGTTTCTACATTTTTATCAGCTCTTTAAAGTTTAGTTTATCTCTAGTTTAAAGATTATTAGATTATCTCTAGTTTAAAGAGATAATCATTCAATTTTTTGGAAATTACGCACTTTACCTTCATCTCTTTGTGATCTTTGTGACCTTTGTGACTATTTAAGATCAAGAATGTCTAGAAACATGATCTGAGCATTCACTAATCGCTCATCTAAAGCACTTACGCACCGACACAATCCAGTGTTTGTACAACGCTTTGACACACTCCGTCATCTTTGATAAACGATCAGTGTTTTTTTAGGCTTGAGATGGCATTGCAAAGCACACATTTTAGACACGCATATGAAATGGTAAACAAGTTCATCTAATGACTACAAGTGTTCATAGTAGTAGCATGTGCATAAATCAGTTCAAATTTTCTTTTCAAATTCTGAATAAAATGTCCTTATTTGGTGTTTGTTTGTTTTTCTTTTCTTTAGTCTCTCAAGCAAGACCCCCGCCTAACCAAAAGAAAGGTACGTGTTTTCAGCAAGCATATTTTTTATATTTTGTCTATTAATTAATTTATTAAATATTTTTTGTAAATAAATATGTAGTGTAAAAAACAACCAAAAGAAATGTGGACATGGAGACAGAATAAAGTAAATATAAAAAGCTCTAAAGTAAATGTACATCTTTCTCTAGAATATATTTTTAGTGTGTGTGTGCGTGTGTGTGTGTGTACAGCGGGTAAAATAAGTATTGAAAACATCACAATTTTTCTCAGTAAATATAATTTTAAAGGTGCTGTTGACTTGAAATCTTCACCATATGTCGGTAACAACCCAAGTAATCCATTCATTCATTTGAATCAATGATTAAAAACCTATATTTAAAGTCTTATTTTTAAAATGCATTTATTATCCATTTGTCATTCTGCTCGATTACTGCAGTTAGTGGTTTTATTTTTAACAACAATAAACCATGTCTTCCAGGTTCTAGAACCCCCATTATCATTATCCCTGCTGCTACAACGTCTTTAATCACAATGCTCAACTCCAAGGATCTCTTACAGGACCTCAAGTAAGTGCTGATTAGATGATTCATAGGAATGTTAGCGGGCAGGGTTTATATGCTCCGAGAGCAGACACTGCACTAGTGGTACAAACACACAGGTCTGTTAAAGAATGTCATGGGAACAAACATCCCTCATTCTTGTTAGAGTATTGCATAAATTATCAAAATTGACATGAAACCATTCTTCGTAGAACATGAAGTGACAGGTCACCATGAAAGATTAACCAACTAGTTAAACCAGTTGTTCTTGGGCACCAGAGTCATCTGATTTAGCTGGCTTTATGAGAGTATGTTCCCTCGTCTTCCTCTTTCATAAAAAAAAATCTATTTCAGAACTATTAAGAAATGAGGAAGTTAAATGAGAATACTTGGACTGATAAAATGCTTTTTGCCAAAATGGTGATTAATGGAAAAAGTGAGATGATAGTCTGTTTGTGAGGGTGATTTCCTGAAAGTGATCCAAAACTATCTCTGGTATGAGCTTGGTTTGGATATTTAATCGAGAATGAAATCTAGTGTCTGCAATTCCGGTTATCTAAATACGTCTCAAAATAGAAGGTTATTTTATTACGCACATTTGTTTATCTACAATATTGCATTCCACCTGAACTGCCTGTGTGAGTATCAACTACCACCACACACATACACATTTCTTCTGTGAAGACACGCTTAATTTATTAAACCATGCATAAAGAGAAAACACACTAGTTTACATCTAAACATTTTATTGGGTTGCACTAATTAGTATTTATAATAATAATAAAAACTAATTGACTAGTCGACTTGAAAAAAAACACAGTGCTCTGCCATGACGCAATAATTATTTTATTTAAGCTTTAGGGCTGCAACTACAGAAAGCTAAAACGATTATTTTGCACAAACATTTCATAATCGTTAAAAACCTTACATAAATTAGTTGGCCGATTATTCTTTCGTTCTCAATTCCAGTCCTCGCGCCCCCCCGCTCTTAATCGTTAACACACCTGATTAAATACAATTATTTTATTGACAAAATACACACTATTCCACATTCTGCTCAATGTCCTTCAAACTAATTGAATGCTATGCTCCCTACACAAGCTCCCTACACACATACAGTGCTTAATTTATTAAACCACCTGTCATAAAGAGAAAACAAATATTTCAGGAATCTGTCAAAAAAGTTTACATCTAAACATTTTATTGTCATGAGCAGGGAAATTGGTTTACTTTATTTCGCAAATTACAAACAGAAACAACTAATTAGTATTTATAATAATAATAAAAATGGCCTCATAACAGCTTGCAGAGCGGAGGGGCGCGAGGCATTCTTGCTGGTGAGAGGAATGTTTGCATTGTTTATGTACTTTTTGACTGTAATTGTAATAATTTCTCCCTTATCTCCACAGAAAACGAAGAAAAACTTTCCCCTCGGTCCCACTAGCTCCGTAAAGTGCTCATTGAGAAGGTTTGTGCCTTTCATCGAGCGAAAACTTAGAAAAGAATGAAACAGAGCTTTGCCCTTTTGACAGCAGTAATTATATTATAGCACCCCCCTCTCTGTGTTCCGTCTGTCTTAGAAATAGCCTACTACTGTTACTAAAGAGCTTACGCATTTTGGCCTTTACACTAAGCATTTACTTAAAGACTAACCAATACAGTTTCCTCCACTATTTTTAAAGCTAAAACATGATTTGAGCCACCGGCTGGTAATCACTAATAAATAATGAGAATCAATGATTTTTCATAATCTGTTAGTTTAGAGCAGCAGTGGCAATAAATAAATTCACAAACCTTACATAATCTGTTAAAAACCTTACATAAATTGTAAGAATTGTATATAGTGAATATAGTTTAAATCTCTATTAAAAACGTGGAAATGTATGAAATAATAATAAAGCATATATTTCTTAATAACTAAATCCCACATAATAAAGACTCAGTCACACGCAACCGTAAACCAGAGTAATCTTTACTGTTCTCAATTCCAGTCCTCGCGCACCCATAAAAGTTGACTTTTGAAAAATCACTCTGCACACTCACACCTCAGCCATGCCTCGCCTCCACGCCGGTTGTTTCTCTCATTTAACACTCAGTTCCCCTCCTTCTGTAAACATACCCCTCACAAATCTCACATCCGACATCATATACCTCTGTAAATATATACAATTTTAATTGTACTTTGTTTGATATAATTTATGTTTGTTTGTCTTGGTTTTTGTGTGTGATCGGGGGGGTAGTCCGTCTTCCCCGTTGCGGATGCTGCACCAGCCAAACCAAACAACTTGACTAAACATTATTTGTAGCGTTTCTCCCTTCCAATAATCATACTAAGCTTTGGTTTTATATCGAATTTGATTACAGTAATGTTATATGTTGAGATTTACAAGAAATAGTTTAACTGCTACTATGTCAAACGAATACCGCTGTAAAAAAAAACACCTTAGGCGCGCTGCTTTCTCCTTTGTTTAAGCGCTCGGGCGGTTGCGCTCCGGAGGGTTTGCAAAGCTGCGCTCTCCCAAATGTATGCATTTACATTTAGTCATCCGGCGCGGACGCGCCTGGAAAAAACGAGCGCGTAGCAGACGCTTTTATCCAAAGCGATTTACGAATGAGGACAACCGAAGCAATCAATTGTAGTATTAAAACAACTAAAAACAGATCCATAACAAAAAATGTATAAATGCTACACATTTTAAAAATAAATTAAATAAATGATAAATTCATACAACAAAATGTCTAAATGTAACATTTAAATGAAAAACAATAAATAAAGCTAAAACAATTCAGAATATTAAAGAACAAAAGGTAAAGAGTATAATAATGATTCTAACATAACACTAAGCCAAACACCAAAAAACAACTACGTGTGTGTATGTACAACCACACACACACATACACATTTATATAAAAAAAAACATATATACATACATACATACATATATGGTTTAATTTCCATTTAGTTTGTTGAAGTATTAAAATAACTCAAATTAAACTGTTTGTAAAATATTATGTGTAAAACTTATTTTTTCATCAAAGATATAATACATTCAGACATAATCTAACTAAAATTAAAATAGATAACAAATACAAATCAAATGACAGTAGTTTATCAGTAATCCTAAAAAATAACGCCAAACACATGAGCCAAACTGTGATAAAACAAAAATGGTTATGCTAACAATAGGAAATTGAAGAATTTTTGCCATCGCCCACTTGTGTCCCTGCCCGAGGAGTACTTCGACACATGACCGGTTTTGCACACGAGGAGGTGTACCGCGGTAAACTAAGCTTTGCTATACCCGTCTAACAAAATATTAATTGAATTCAGCTGGACACACTTTGCTTATTTTTTTAGCACACGACATGGACAAGATATGCAATACAGAACGAGACCAAATGTTATAAACTAAACGTTATTGCACTTGTTTATATAGCAGTGCTTTTAAATGATCAAGTGCACAATACACTACTTTTAAATTCATTATTGAATTTTGGGTGCATAATGCGATTAATCACAATAAAAAAAAATGTTGCCCAGCATTACTTAAAACAAAAAATAATTGTTAGTAGCAAAATGTTATTATGGTGCACATAGTGCTGAATCTTAAATATCTCTGAAGTATTTTGTTCATAAAATGTGTTTTAGACTTGAAAAATCCTATAGTTTGAGTGACTATATCCCAATAAATTAAAGCCTGTTCTATTAAATACTTTCTATAATAATCAGATGACTTGGATACAAAGCATAGATGTAACATCACAACTTGAGAGAGAGAGAGAGAGAGAGAATCATATCATAACAGCGTGTTGAAACAAAGGCAAGGACAGAATTTACTATAGATTTCAATGAAGGTTTCATTATAATGCTGTCTAGAGAGAGAGAGAGAGAGAGAGAGAGAGAGAGAGAGAGGCAGATATGTGCAATATTTTCATCTACATTATCTAGTGATTCCTGAAATTGCCTGCACTTTTCAAAGCCATATGCAGTACGGAAACTATTTTATTTGAAATATGCCTTCTGTTGAACAAATATAACGAACAAAGCACTGCTGCATTATTATAACATCGGCATAAAAAAACAAAGACACCCTCTAAAAGCAATATGACCGTCTCAAATAACAGTCAATATCAATTCGGTTTACCAAGTTGAAAATCTCCATAATGCAGAACAAACAAAGCGGTCATGGGCAAGAAAGGTGAAAGGGAGGGAAAGAGTCACAAGGACTGAAAGGAGAAGCTCATAGTTTGTCAAAGCCGTGGATTCAGTCCTGGAAGCGAAACACTCATTGACATGCCGGCAGCTACAGCAGAGAAAGATCAGCTTTTCCTCCGCAGCAACAAATCTCACATCCGCAGCACTTATTTTGATCTGTTAGATCTTTCCAAGCTTAAGGTAGGGCTTGACGGTATTGGATTTTTCCTTACCGCGGTGAAGCAGCAACAAATAGTTAATCGCACGAGTAAAAAAAATGTTGACGTGGTTGCACGCTGCAGAGCCACAGCACATTGTAGCAGGAGTCAGATTTCACTGATCACGTGAAGAGATGCAATTTTTGCGCGAGCGCTTTGTGGGTAGAGCCTACACTCACTGCATCAGCACGCGAAGGTGCACCAGCCGGACTAAGCTCAACACACTGGAGGAGTTTTCAAACTAAAGTAAAAGAGCTTCTTAAACCAGAGAAGGTGACACAAATAATACGATGAAAAAGAACGGGTTGAATGTTGAACACTTTCGTTACATATAGCTATAAACTAGATTAATCAATGCATGCTGATTAACTTTTCTCATAATGTTGTATCAAAAAGATAAAGTTGCGACCAGCCCTGAATGACTTGATCAACTAATGCAGCTTGAAATGAACTTGGAAATGAATAATAATAAAGTCGTCTTTATTCTTAAAACAGCAAATTATTAATTAACAATAATAAAATAATATTTCTATAATAATTTTGTCTAGTTTAATATTATGGAACAGTCTTTGTCATCGTTTGTAACCCATTCTTTGTACAAATTATTAAAAGAATTCTGAGCAAGCTGCAGAAACAACAAGCGAGCTTAACATGCCCCGTGCTTTGTTCTGGTGATTTGTGCTAAACTTCGATTCATATTTCTTTAGACATTGTATCGGGTAAGACTCCGTGGATATAAACGCACTTGTCCAAACACAACACTGTGTTTGTTGAAACGGATAGGTTATAACAGCAAATTAGGATGTAATTAATATTATTTGACTATTCGTTAGGCTACATTTATAATAACAACCTTTTTATAAGTGCATGTTTTTTCTTCTTCCTGACCCGACCGTTCCCGCGAAATATATCTTGTTTCCAGAATCTCACAATGACATTTCCTCTACTGAAAGAGAGAGATAACAAATACAAATGTAGTCTGCACATTTTATTGTAAGCTATTTATTTTATTCGTCTTGTCCAGAATCAAATTAGTTTTAATTTTGTTGTCAACGTAATAAGTGTCGCAGAGAGAAAAAAATTATAATACTGTAGGCCAGTTTGTACAAAAATGTAAAAATAGCATGTTTATTATTTTTATTCTTCTTGTCAAAATACTAAATTTGTTTAACCTTTTGCTGTCAACACGGAAAAGTGTCGCAGAAAAAAAAAGACATCTGTCATTTAAATGTATATGTAAAATATGAACAAAACCGTTGGCTTAGACATTGCTAAATTAAATCTCTTTTTCATGAAACCAAACTATTTAACTTCCCTGAGAAGAATGTCTCGAGTCAGACTTGCCTGAGATGGGTTTCTTCGCAGTAAACTGACCATTTTGCAGTCGCAGTGAAGAATCCACACTTGCTACACTTCATCCTTATTCTGCTCTGTCACTCATGGAAAAGGCTTTAGGCAAAATTTCACTCAAATAGGATTTTAAATATCTGAAAGATTGATAAGTTTATTAACAACTACATTAAAATAAAAGCAAGCACGGGCATGTGCTATTAGCAGTCAGGGCTTAATCTGAACAAACCCGGTCCGGATCGGCACCTCTGAACTCCGATCATCTCATCTGGCGGATCCTCTTCCTCCAGAGAAATACGTGTGTGTCAGGGTTATTGTAGTTTTGCATTTTTAAATTCGTTTTTATTTTAATATTGCTTTCAATTTTCGCTAAAAATTTAAGTTTCGTTTTTATTTTTGTATAATTTGGTTAATTTTAGTGTAGTTTTTATTTAGTGGAGTTTTGAGTTGTAGTAATTAAAGTTTAGCAGAATTAACAGAACACTTCCAGAGCACAGACCAAAGACATTTTAATTTAAACGTATTGACGCAAACCACTAGCGACACTAAATTAAAGCATGCTGAGATTAGAACATTTTTAATTGTATTATTTTATATAGTCGCTATTGGTTTCGTTTTGTTTGAGCTTGTCATTGTTTTTTATTCTTCTTTCTTTCTTTCTTGTCTTAGTGCCTTTATTTTTGTCAAATACAGTTCTTAATACAACATATTTCACCGTTTAAACATGTATACAACATTTCTTATTTTTTAATTCGTTTAACAACATTTTAGAAGTAAAAATATAACTTTCATAGTCGCAAAAAAACCTGATGTGGCTCGTTTAGGTGACTTGGTTTGCTTTGCATAAAATAAAATAGTTTACTGTTTTATAGATTACATGAAACAAACCTGTATTTGACAAAAAAAAGTAAGTGGCTGAGAACTAAACCCGAAGAAACTAAATAACTCGATGCAAACGCACTCTGGACTGTCATAAGGATATGGGTTACACAAAAACTACCCAAACATTACAAAAAATTTTTTAATAAAATAACCGTGATTTTTAGAGTATATGCACACAATAAAAGCAACTGATGCAAGCTGGTAATCACTTAAGTGGGTCAACGGAATTGCGCGAATGATCTCTTACCTCTCCATCCTCTAATGCCGATCGGTCACCCCGCTTTATTACACAAATTAAACACTGTATATGATAAACGCTCCACTTCGCTAAAACACAGCAAAACACGGTTTTGGGTGTACATAAGCCAAAGATAATATTACACTTGTTATCTCCACCGCGCGTTCTCTCTCACACACATACATTAGCTATAATCTTACCTTTTAGAAGCGCGTGTCTGACTCATCAGGCACCAGCAGCAAAAGGAAATGTCTGGATAGTTTTATTCGATTTGATGACATTTATGAATGAACATTATAATGTTTTGCATGTAGAAGCCTATTGATGACGCTCAGTTGCTATGAAGCAAAGTTAATTTAGATGTAGAATAACTAAGCAGTGATAACGAATGCCCAAAAGATAAACTACAAATATCTGTCCCTTTGCCCCCCTGACTGTGTTGCTGCCGATGCGACTGCCTTGTTCGCCTATATGCACATGTAGAGTTCTGTCAGGGGGCCGTTATGCACATGCTGCGCACTGTGCGCAATAAAACACATGACGCAGAAGCACTGCCTGCAGCGCGTGAGCGGTAAGAGGGAGTAAAAACACACAGATATGCTGTTCTGAAAGGATGTCGGGAACGGGATATTGTTCCGCCCACTCCCACAAATTACAAACAGAGTTACCGACCGTTACCGTGTTTTATATTCCCGCTTTGCAAGACATTTGGTCGGATTCCCGCGAAAAACAGTTGATCTGATTCGACACCGCGGTCGCATCTCATTACCGCGGTGAAGCGGTTATCGTCACAGCCCTAGCTTAAGGTTGATTCAGTATTACTCTTAATGAAAACCACACAACATCAGCAATACTACACTGACAAAGTAGCTTATATTAAACAACACTTTTATTAACAGAATTAATTACCCACGTTGTAACAAATGGAGCACAAAAGCGTCTGTAAGTCACTGGGGTATATTTGTAGCAATAGCCAAAAATACATTTCACCAGTCAAAAGTATCGATTTTTCTTTTATGCCAAAAATCATTAGGATATTAAGTGAAGATCATGTTCCATTAAGATACTTTGTAAATTTCCTACTGTATGCATCCTAATATGCATTGCTAAGGACTTAACATTAAAAACTATTTCCTCAATATTTCAACATTTTCACACCCTCAGATTCAAACCACACATCAATGGAAAGCTTATTTATTCAGATTTCAGATTGATGTATAAATCTCTCTTTCAAAAAATTGACACTTAAGACTTACTTAAAAGGAATGCTTAGTTTGGCTCATTATTATTATTATTAATAATACTAATAAAAAAGGCTATGCAATAAAACATTACAATGACAAATTCACTTATAGTAAACTTTGAACATTTATTAACAATATGAAATAAGTTAAATAAGTTTTACCCGCATTGCAACACAAATAAATAAGCAGTCTTTGGATTTCTCTTTTCTTTAAAACAATCGTAGTTTGTGGTTCATTATTAACCTATTAATTAAAACACATCAGCCATAAAATAGTACAATGGCAAATTTGCATATGCCTATATTAAACATCTAACATTTATTAACAAAAGGAATAAGACGGAGATAGCCTACCTGTGTTGTAACCCAAATAAATAAGCTATTTTCCCTATTTTAAAACAAATGCTTAGTTTGTGGTAAGTTCGTTTTTATGAAAACACAGCAACAATAACTATAACACAAGTCTCCATTAAATGAAGAAATTAAACTTTTTATTAATAAAAGTTACGTTTTTGAAACATAGTGTCTCGCAGTCATCCGACAGACTCTTATTTCAGTCAAATAAATGTTTAGCTCATTGCTAAAATATATATAACCGGAAATAATTTACGTGGTATTATTTCAAAAAGGCTCAGTGTGAGTAGTCCATTCATTGCCTGTGTACAGATGTGAAATGCATTTCCAGAAGTATATACACAAGGCGTAGGTTGATGTTTTAACATTTACAAATAACTATTTAGGATCAGAAGAGTGATTCTTGCAGTGTCTGCTAATATTTCCTCCGCACTGACGTCTTTTGGGGTAGAACGTGTAAAGTTTAAGCTGCTCTCAGGCCTGTGCTCGTACCTTCAGAGGTGCTTCACATGGGAGTGAGTTTTATCCTCTGTGCATGCAGTTGTGTGTTAGACCGTGTCTGAACACATTCAATGATCAAATGAATTTGATCTGACAGGTTTGTCACACCAGAGGAGAAGAAGAAGCAGGGCATTCAGAGGGACAACGAGGTTCTGCTGCAGAGACGTAAGGATCAGGTTCAGCCAGGCGGTGCCACCATCAGCGTCACCGTACCCTACAGAGTGATCGACCAGCCGCTCAAACTCGCCCCACAGGACTGGTGAGCTCATCTATCAGTGTCTGGAAGCAGTGCTTCTCTTCAGTGCACTGTTCTTTCAACAGGATTTGCCTGCTTCATTTGGGACATTGTTAATAATAGATCCACTCCTAAACCAAATTTTTTTTTTTTATTAATGATAAGGAGGAGCTTAAAAAAAAAAAATTGCTATTCATTCAAATCAAAATTATTTTTTTGCCAAATTTAAAAAAAAAATAAAATTTTGCTGTGTAAAAAATCAATGTTTCATAAGAAAAAATTTGCTATTTCCTTGTTTAAAACTGTGTACCTCACTTTATCACAAAGAGGCGCTTAATGAAGAGCTCTTTTAAAGCCTTTGGCGTTCCTTGGTGCGAGCGCCCGCCTCCCGCGCCAAGCCAAATTTAAAAAAAAAATGAGTTAGTCATATTTTGCTGTGTACCCGCTCGGAACCTATTCACTGTATGGTGCGACCCGGGGGATAACAATCATTGTTTAAATGTACCTCACTCTCCTGACCTCACAAAGAGGCGCCACATTTTAACTGACGCTAGAAAGCCTTTGGCGTTCCTTGGAATAAGCGCCCGCCTCCCGCGCCGAAAAACCCGCTCGGTGTGATGGTGCGGACCCGGGGGGGTATAACAATCTAGGTAAAAAAATGTAACATTTTCACTGACCATTTTAACATGATAAATTGAATATTAACAAAATGTATGGGTCTAGGTAAAATGTCATTTTATCTATTAAAATGGATTTATAGCGTTTTGGAAAAGAGCTCTTCATATGTTGTATTGAACATTATTGGAGCAACAGATGTGCAAATAAATAAATAATTCAAGTTGTTTTATTTAGTTAAAATAATCTGATAAATGTGCGATTTGGCAAGAGGGGCTTTTTACCCCACACACGGTATTGATACGAGTTCAGCTTAAATAATGTCTGTTAATACTTGTTCAAAACAAGCACTTAAGCAAAGGTTGTACTATTTTCTGCTTATTTTGAAAAATAAAATGTATGTTTGTTTAATAGGTATATTGTCATTATAAATGTTAATATAAAAATGTATTTTAAAATACAAAAACAAAATAATTTTAAAAAGTATAGATTCTGAAGCTATTGGATATCCAATAATAATTGAATATAGATTTACAGTAGTTACAACAAATGATATTTGATTATATGATATTATTAATATCATGATTTTAAATATGATGGTTTCATTCTAAACATGGTGATTATCTCTAATATGGACACCCAACATAATATATGATATTTATAATCTGAATCTAACCATGTCATGTCAACAAATGGAAAAGTCAACATCTATTAATTATCATGTTAATTACTGTGTGCCTTTAGCCCCAACAGCGGGGGCGCTTTTTACCCCAAATACCACTTTCACATATTCTATCATTATTTAAAAACTGTTGCTTTAATTATCTTAAAACTGAAATTCATAAAGAAGACCTTTGTCTCAAAATATCTGCATTAATCTTCACGCCATCTAGTGGCTTAGATGAAAATAATATCAAAGATGTCTTTTACCCCGGGGCACCTTTAGCCCGTTGTACAAATATTTAAACCGCACATTGAGACTGTCTTTGTGTACAATTTATTTCTAAATATTTTCTTCTCCAATTCGTTGTGGTTATATAAACATTAAACTGTGTCTGTAATAATTAGTTTTCATGACAGATTTATTCAAACATACTGTAAATAATGCAGACATCCCTAACAGGTTAAGTACAGTACAATGAATATGCAATATAATGCATATTTTTAGCAAAATCCTGTAAAGGTATATTGTTGTCTCTTTGCGGTTAAAAGACTTTTATAACAAAAGGCCCGAAGCTTATTGCAATTATTTGATGGTAGGTGTGCTATGAGCAATGCTTCGTGTTGTTTTTATCACTCAACTTTAAAGATCAATGTTATGGTTTTTAAGAATCAATATTGGTTCATCAATATTGACCGATCAGCTCTAACATCCACACAGCAGACTTGTTAAGCTGTTGAAGTTTATCCGTGTTGTTTTCATGAAATAGACGCTCAGTCAAACGTGGCATCGGAGAATTAAATGAATTAAATGCCACTGGTTTGTCAATGCTTTCTCCCACAGTAGCTTGGGGCCTAACCAGTCAGTTTGAGACTGATGTTGTCATTGTTTGTTCACAGGGATCGTGTAGTGGCCGTCTTCGTCCAGGGTCCTGCCTGGCAGTTCAAGGGCTGGCCGTGGCTGCTGCCTGATGGATCCCCCGTGGATATATTTGCCAAAAGTGAGTTTGGTCATGGAAAACGCAGCACATTATTTACAATAGGCAAGAGTGGGTTTCAATTCATGCTGATGTTCATTTAGTCCGAGCCTTTCACCTGAAGTACGACGAGGCACGGATGGACCTGAACGTGCAGAAGTGGGACGTGACTGTGCTGGAGCTGAGCCACCACAAACGACATCTGGACCGGCCCGTCTTCCTCCGCTTCTGGGAAACACTGGACAGGTCAGGTTCTTTAGTCCACCTGTAGCATGGCACACGCTGGAGAGGAACACGTTCTGACAGTGTTTTTGATGTGATGATACGTGTATCAGAGAGTGAAGCTAATGATTTGTGTAGAGGTACAGGCTCCATCTGCACGGTTAATGAGTGCTTCATTAGTATTGACCGATGTTCTCAACTACATGAAAATGTGTTTTAGATTAATTCTTACAAATGTGAAATCAGTGTTATTTTTATGAAAGATTTGATTTATGCCTAAATCTCAGAATTCTTCTGATATGCTGAATAATGATTCAAATTAATTGCATTTTTCTGAGAGGACCCTGCCAAATAAATTCAAAGACATAACTACGTTACAGCTACATGTTTTTGAAAAAAAGTCTCCTCTCTCTAAGGATGCATTTATTTGATAATAAAATACAGTGAAAGCAGTAATGCTGTGGAATATTGTTACAATTTAAAATAACGGCATTATGAAATCTAGAATAAAAAACTATTTATTTCTGTGATCAAGGCTGAATTTTCATTACTCCAGTCTTCAGTGTAGGGCTGCAGCGATTCGTCGATGTCATCGATTACGTTGATTATGAAAATATGTCGATTAGCATGGAATGCTTCGATGCATTGCACCTTTAGCCACGCTCATTGCGCGAGCCTGCAGTTATCCCTACTTAAGACTGTTTTTCTGCCATGTTTAACACAAAACAAGACTCTAGAGCAGAAGGTGAAGGCTAGTATGTTATTATACGACCTTCAGAACCGCAGATAACGTTATATAGCCGCACTGACGCCTTTACATTGTCAGGATTCACAACCGCATGCAAAGCTGTGCTGAATGAACGGAACAGCACGGGACATTGAGTTACCGATATAATCATGACGGGTTCATCTTTCCACCGGAGCTGCTGTCATTGCTGTGGGCAGAGACGGAGAAGGAGAAGCTCTGAGATTTGTGTTCACGGAGAAGGAGAAACGCTCTCTCTGAGCTGCCTTCAGTCTGTGTGTGTGAGTAAATCGCGGGAGCCTTCTTTGTTAGTGCTGTGTGTGTGCACCAAGTGCGACGCTCTCTCTGCACTCGCTTTTAAACAAGCGCGCATTTAAAGTCTTTGTTACGCTCTCTCTGCACTCGCTCGACTGGGCTCGCATTTAGTCTTTGTTAGGTTTAACTGAGTGATGGATAGCCTCGACATTTATTTAAAAACGGGCGGTCAGCGGTGTTATGACTGGGCTCATTTATTTAAAAACGGGCGGTCATTTTTGATTCTGTTGCTCTCGTGTCCTGAATGCTGTTGTGACTTCAGCTGTTCATTCATTCTGTCTCTCGTGTCCTGCAGATATGTATTCAAGAAGATTTTAATCTGCTGAATAAATAAAACATATCAAGTCTCTCACATATCAAGTCCAAACAGAACTGTGAACTGCTGTCGGTCCCAAACAGCCATAATGTGTCCCAAACAATTGCATTTCTATGTGCACCGTATCACTGCCCTGTAATTCTAAAAAAAAAAAATTTCTTTTTTTAAAAAAAAAAAAATTCTCGCTTTTCTTTATTTTTCTTATTTTATTTCTCTTTATTGTTATTATTATTATTGTTATTATATTTATTTGTTTAAGTATTATGAGAAAACGTTTGAATAAAATATTAATAGATTAATAAAAGTTACTGTTATTATTTATTGATAGTTTAACTAAAGAATTCATCAACTGGTAAGAAAATAATAAATATATTAATTAAAAAATAATTGATAGATTAGTTGACAATAAAAATAATCGTTAGCTGCAGCCCTACTTCAGTGTCCCATGATCTTTTAGAAATCAGTCTAATATGAATTACTGCTCAAGAAACATTTATGATTATCAATGTTGAAAACAGTTGTGCTGATTCATATTTTAGTGGAAACTGATTTTGTTTTTACAGGATGCTTTGTATAGAAAGTTCAAAACAACAACATTTACTTGAAATAAATCCTATGTAACATTATAAATGTCTTCACTGTCACTTATGATCAATTTAATGCTTCCTTTAATGCATGTCAAATGATTAATCGCATCCAAAATAAAAGTATTATATTATGTGTATATATAAATACACACACATGCATGTGTAAATATTTAAGATATAAATATATTTATATTATATAAATATTTACATGTATGTGTGTGTATTTATTTATATATACATAATAAATGTACATGCATATATTACATAAACAAAAACTTTTATTTTGGATGCGATTTAATCATTTAAAAGCACTAATTGAAATATAATGGTTTTCACACAACAAAGGAACACTAAACCTTTGTGTAAATCATTTGTATGTTTTAATTCCATCTTGTTGAACATGGTTTTTTCTGGCCTATAGCCCTGAAATAAATATTTTTCAATGGTGTTTTGGATTTTTGGTGTATGATGCACGTCTTTGATGTTTGTTTAGTCTTTTGAAGTCTATCATGTGACCCCGTCCCTGGTTAATTAAATACTCGAGGAATGAAACTTTGTGTATTCCAACCCTAATAGTAATCTCAATAGCGTGATCTAGCTCATTATCCCTTCGTCTCCTCTACAGATACATGGTCAAACACAAGGCCCATCTGAGGTTCTGAGACCGCGGGCCGTCCACCGTCGAGATCTTCCCTCCCTCCAGAGACCGCCCACCCTCTCAGCTTCCCTGAAAGCACTTCAGATTTCAGTCTGCTTCACCCGCTGCTGACACCAGTTTCATTTGTAGTCTCTTCCTCCACCCGTAGATGAACGGGTCAGGCCGGGCGAGAGGAAAATGTGGATGTTTGGGTTGGTCCGTGTCATGTTTTCTCAGTATAGATATGCATTTTTCAATTGAAAAGCGGTTGGTAATCAAGGCAGATTCAAAAGGGGATATTTTATGTTTTTTTTCCTCTCCTTTTTTTGTAAAACACGAGCTGAACCATTGAAAATGCTGACTCGCTGATCTGAATAAAATGACTGTTATGTCTAAAACTCTTGTAATGATAGATTCAGTTTGTTCCTTTCTTTCATTTGTCTTTTCCCCCTTCTGTTCTATGAAGCGTAGAGTAGTGCATTGAGGATCACTGCACAATGGTATGAATGGTAAATCGAAGTCCGATTAGAGGAAGGAGATGACTTTCTTCAAAACCAGCAGGCATTTAAATGACCAGAATTCTACGGTTATATGAAATCTGTACTTCAGATTGTTGATGGTGTATATGTTCTGTAATTCTGCAGTATATTGGAGATTTTGTTCAAGTTTTATACAGAAACCCAAGTACTGCTTGCATCCAATTACTATTTTTGAAATGGAAAATGCAGTTGCTTCCATAACACAAAGTCAGGTTATCGACAGGGGTACACTTTTTTTTTTGGTTGGTTGGTTTTTGTATAAATGCGTTTTTTTTTTTTTTTTTTTTTTGAGGGGGGATGGTTGGTTTTTTTTGTATAAATGCATTTGAAAGTAATGTTGGTTTTTAAACATTTCTGTTGAATGTGGATTATTATTAAAAAAAAGTATATAAACGAATGGCGACGTATATTTTTCTTTTTCAGAGGAGCCTCTGGCAACTTTGTAAGTTAGTGCGGTCACTGTAGTGAATCATCATCTGTTGTCCGTAATAAAGCACCGCTCACACAGAAGTCACTTTCAAATGAATCCGCTTTCTGTTGGTCAGCACTGTATTGAAGTGACACACTTGAAAATGAAATTGAGAATTTTTTCACGTGAAACCTCAGATCGCAGGCATTTATTTAGAAATAAATATATTTCACAGAGCATTGTTAAATGTGATCGCACCTTCACCATGTCTACTAGGACATGAGAGACGTGACACAACAAAAATGTAAGAGAACCAGTGTGATCGGTGATGACATCTACTATCTACACGTACTTTACCTTGATCGAGTTTTGCAAATGTATTACTGTACTGTACATGGCCAGATGTGGACACCTGCTTCTGAGCAACTGGTTTGGCTGGTTTAACTAATAGCAAGTGCATTACATCAAGCATGCTTGATGTAATTGCTTTCATAACTGAAATCATTGGCATCCAACACCGATATAAGGAAGAGAGGTGATTTAATAAAGCATGGTCTCTCAAGTGTACAGTTTTTCACAGTGACCATTTTAATCTTGTCATTTGACTTTTTCATAATTATGGCCACAGCAACTTTGACTTGCCAGAATTATGATTCATTTAAACTATTATTTTCCTTACGTGAAGGAAATGGTTTTCCGTTTTTTGTTTCATAATTATGGCATTTTATCACATATATTGACTTGGTCAGACTCATACTTTTGACTGTCAATTATGACTTCAATTTAGACTGTTTAGATCTCAATCTAAAACTCATAATTGACTTGTAATTTGACATCACATACTTACAGGACTTACAGTAGCATCTCTTTTTAACTTTTGAATGTGAATTTTAATTTGGTCATAAATGACTCAACTTAAATTTTTTTGTCATTGAATTTTATCCTAATTTTGAATTTTCAGTTTAAACTCATCTCAATTTCAAGCGTCGTAATTTTTATATTTTTTATTTTATTTAGTTTGCCATGTAAAACTTGTTATACCATAATTATGACCAAAGTTCCTAGCATACTTAGTCCGAAATTTTCGTATGCATTTTTTTTCTTCATTTTTTTTTCGTATTTGTCTCAATAGTATTTGGACAGTTGACCAAGAAAAGGTTAATTGACCAGGTGCTGTCCATTCCCTTGTTACGTCAAGACAAATTAAGCCGATAAAAGATGTGGAGTTTATATGAGGTATCAAATTGGCATTTGGAAACTGTTTTGACTAATGCTACCAATATGAAGTCCAAGGAGATCTCGATGAAAGTGAAGGAGGCCGCCATTAAGCTGAAAAAACAACATACATCTATAAGAGAGTTTGCAAAACTTTAGGTGTGGCTAGATCAATGGTTGGCTACTTTCTTAAGAAAAAAGAAAACACTGTTGAGCTCAACATCAAAAGGCCAGGAAGACAACTAAAGAGGACGATCGCAGCATCCTTTACTTGGTGAAGAAAAACTCCTTCATAACATCAACAGAAATCAAGAATACTCTGGAGGATGTAGGCATATCATTGTCAAAATCTACAATCAAGAGACACCTTGAATGCAAATACAGAGGGTTTACAACAAGGTGTAAACCACTCGTAACATTCAAGAATAGGAACACAAGATTAGACTTTGTCAGAAAACCTCTAAAAAAGCATCCCATATTCTGTAATAAGATTTGGATTAATTAAACCAAGATTAACTGGTGGGGCCAAACTGATGGGAAGAGAAACGTATGGTGAAACAACGGAACAGCTCACGATCCAAAGCACACCACATCAAGTGTTATGGCATGGGCATGTATGGCTGCCGATAGAACAAGCTCACTGGTGTAACTACTGACAGAAGTAGTGGGGTGAATTCTGAGGTCTTTAAGGCTATTCTCTGCTCACATTCAGTCAAACGCTACCAAACTGATAGGTGTAACAGATGTGTATGCCAGTAAGGGCGGTGTGTAAACCTCAATCTCCTGACCTCAACAAAAAAAAAAGAGGCGCTCTAGCGACTGACGCTAGAGGCGCCTTTAGCCTCCTTGGTAGAGCGCCCGCCTCCCGCGCCAGAATCCCGGGTTCGAGACCCGCTCGGTGTGATGGTGCGGACCCGGGGGAGTTACTTTGGTGCCGTGACCCGGATGAGAGTGCAGTTTAGGGGGTGAGTGTAACAGATGTGTATGCCAGTAAGGGCGGTGTGTAAACCTCACTCCCCTGACCTCAAAAAGAGGCGCTCTAGCGACTGACGCTAGAGGCGCCTTTAGCCTCCTTGGTAGAGCGCCCGCCTCCCGCGCCAGAATCCCGGTTCGAGACCCGCTCGGTGTGATGGTGCGGACCCGAGGGAGTTACATTGGTGCCGTGACCCGGACGGGAGTGAGGTTTAGAGGGGTGAGTGTAACGGATGTATGCCAGTAAGGGCGGTGTGTAAACCTCACTCTCCTGACCTCAAAAAGAGGCGCTCTAGCGCTAGACTTTTTGAAGGCAAAGAAATGGAATTTCCTTTCAATGGCCAACTCAGTCGCCTGATCTCAATCTAATAGAGTGCTTTTCAGTTACTGAAGACGAGACTGAGAACAGAAAGACCCACAAACAAGCAGCAGCTCAAGGTGGCTGTAGTGAAGACCTGGCAAAGCATCTCCAGGGAGGAAACTCAGAATCTGATGTCCATGGGCTCCAGACTACAGGCAGTCATTAACTGCAAAGGATTTTCATGCAAGTATTAAAATGTTGTGCTTCTATTTACAATTATGCCACTTTGTCCAAATACACTTGAACCCCTGAAAATGGAGGTACTTCGCTTAAAACTGTAACTCATTGTTACTTGACTGTTACTCCTAAATGGTAAATGTCATTTTTGTGGAACCTTTTAAAATAAAGCTAAAAGTCTGCGCTTCAATCACATCTTGATTGTTTTATTTCAGATCCATTGTAGTGACGTACAAAGGCAAAAGCACAAAAATTCAGTGTCCAAATACTTCTGGACCTGACTGTATCGGGTGTTATGGGAAGAGTTCCCAGTTCCAGTTGACCTAATTAATGCAGCCTAACAATCCTTTAATGGATTTGAGTTATAGAAATGTGATCTCCAAGCTCTTCTTCGCCGCCTCCTGCACCTGAACGAACAAATACAAATCGCAGTTTAGGCAAGGCAAGGCAAGTTTATTTGTATAGCACATTTCATACACATTGGTAATTCAAAGTGCTTTACATAAAAGAATGTGAAATAATCATTCACAGCAATAAAAACAAGAAGTTAAAAATAATAAAACAAGGAGTTTTAAAATGATATAGAAATTGATTTAAAATGAGATTTAAAACAGTTAAATAGAAAATGATTATACATAAAATACAATGCAGTCAGTTCGGACGTAGCACAGCGCTCATTCAACAAATGCACAGCTAAATAGATGAGTTTTGAGACTGGATTTAAATGTGGCTAATGTTTTAGCACATCTGATCTCTTCTGGAAGCTGGTTCCAGCTGCGGGCAGCATAATAGCTAAAAGCGGACTCCCCTTGTTTTGTGTGAACCCTTGGTATTTCTAACTGACTCGACCCTAATGATCTGAGTGGTCTGTTAGGTTTATATTCAGTGAGCATATCTGCCATATATTTAGGTCCTATACCATTGAGTGACTTATAGACGAGTAAAAGTACTTTAAAATCAATCCTAAATGTAACTGGAAGCCAGTGTAAGGACCTGAGGACTGGTGTGATGTGCTCAGATTTTCTGGTTCTAGTCAGAATCCTGGCAGCAGCGTTCTGGATGAGCTGCAGCTGTCTAATGGTCTTCTTTGGAAGGCCGGTGAGGAGACCATTACAATAATCCACCCTGCTGGTGATAAAGGCATGAACAAGTTTCTCCAAGTCATGACTGGAAACAAAACATCTAATTCTTGCAATGTTTTTGAGATGATAGTATGCTGATTTAGTTACTGCTTTGACATGACTACTAAAACTAAGGTCTGTCTCCAGAATCACCCCAAGATTTCTGACTTGATTTTTAGTTGTTTGACCCCTAGAATCAAGGTATGCATTCACCTTGAGAACTTCATCTTTGTTTCCAAATGCAATTACTTCAGTTTTCTCCTTGTTTAACTGAAGAAAGTTTTGGCACATCCAACTGTTAATTTCATCAATGCATTGGCAGAGGGAGTCAATGGGGCTATAATCATTTGGAGATAAGGCTAGGTAGATCTGGGTATCATCAGCATAGCTGTGATAGGCAATTTGGTTCTTCCTCATTATCTGACTTAGTGGGAGCATATACAGGCTAAACAAGAGCGGTGCAAGAATTGAGCCTTGTGGGACTCCACATGTCATGGACGTCCACTTAGACTTATGCTCTCCTATACTCACATAATAACCTCTCCCGTCTAATGACCTGAACCATTTGAGTGCCATCCCAGAAAGCCCGACCCAGTTTTCCAGTCTCTCTAGAAGTATGTTATGATCGACAGTTTAAACATGCAAACAGAAAAAGATGTGAAAGAGCCCAATTCAGCACCAGCGTGCGGTGTTCTGTGTGCACAGTAATGAAACCTCAGGAGGTTCAAGTGTCTCCTAATCTAAAAGTGTATATATTTTGGGATTGGAATAAAAGTAAAGAAACCTCATGAGGTTCAAGTGTCTGAGCATTTCATAAAGTCTGCCATTTGTCTCAATGCACAAGTCCTCCTCTGTGATACTCTGAGATGTAATGTAATGTGTCATATTTTAACACTGCTAAAACAACATCAAATAAACGCATCTTATAAAAGTCATTAAGATGCGGATGTGGGGAATGAGCTAATGTTAAAAGTCATACTTACAGAAAACCAGATTTTGGCACTTATAGCACAATAATTGACAAATCTGTCCATGATTTTCTAACAGCAAGAGCAAACACTACCTTTAACAAGTTTTTTTTTTTAAATGTTTTTGAAAGAAGTCTCTTATGATCACCAAGGCTGCATTTATTTGACCAAAAACACAGTAAAACAGTATTGTTTTAAAATGATCACAATATAAAAGGAGTGTTTTCTATTTTAATATTTGATGTAATAAAAAAAACGTAAAAATGTAATTTATTCCTGTGATCAAAGCTGAATTTTCAGCATCATTACTCCAGTCTTCAGTGTCACATGATTCTTCAGAAATCATTCTAATGTGCTGCTCAAGAAACATTTTAAATGATCAATGTTGAAAATTGGGATGTTTATATTTTTTCGGTAACCATGAATTGTTTTTCAGGACTGTTTGATTTAAAAAAAAATCTATTTGAAATAGAAGTCTTTTGTAACAATTCAAGTCTTTACTGCCTCTGTGTTTTCAGCAATTTAGCAATTTAATGCATCCTTGCTTAAAAGTATTCCTTATTGAAAAAAACCCGGAAGTGTGTGGTGCTGCTGGTGTAGAACACACATGCGCTACACCTTGTTTACGTGCAGAGGAAAGCATGCACATGTGTCATGGTACTCTCCAAAATGAAAACAGAGGGGATGAGGAGGAGAAGAATCGCTGAATAAAGACATTATTATTGGGGGTTTTTTTTTGCACAAAATATTCTTGTAGCTCTCAGATTTCATCATAAATATCTTAATTTGTGTTCCAAAGATGAACGAAGGTCTTACGAGTTTGGAACGGCATGAGGGTAATTAATAACAGAATGTTAAAAATTATATGAACTATCCCTTTAAAGACCTTTTTTGCTGTATGTTTACAATCCTATTTATCATAAGAATTCATATTCAAAACAACTTATGTTTTATAACAATTAAATCAGTCAGATTTGTAAAGATGACCAATCATAAAGATTACAGTAGTGAAAATAATAATAAAAACAGGTAAGGTTGTCCAGAACCCTCCTGTGCTTTAATCTGTGCTTTAAACCACCACCAAGCATGAAACATTGTCACAACTAGATAAAACCTTCTACCCAGTCGTTTGGCAGGGATTGTGCTTGTTGCTCTGCAGGTGCTGCCAGTACTGGATGAGCTCATTGGGTTCAAACCAGTGAGAGGTGATCAGGTTGCTGTATCTACAGCTAGAGTAGGGCACTCGCCAGTGATTGAACAGCAGTTCATTTGGTGGTAGCGATGGCTCTATCTTCAGTTTAGCTAGACACATACCCACATAAACATCTTCTAAATGCAGTCGGGGTATGGTTAGAGATGCCACGTATATCCTTCGGGCCACATCGCCTGAGAAGACATACCCAGTCCCAGAACAAAAGGGGGGGTAACGCTTACCAGGGTACACTTCTGGGGGCATGTACCATTTACTCTCTTTGTCTCGGTTTGGGGAGAAGTCTAACATGTGAAGTCCTGTGAAATACTTCTGTGTTAGTTGCCCTTTGGGCTTTAGGAGTTTTTCTATGAGGTATTCGGTATTGACAAACATGTCACTGTCTGTCTTCATGACGTATTTGGCCTCGGGACAGTACTTTGTTATCCAGTACATCCCCATCAGTGTTTTTAGAGTAAGGTTGTTGTAAGTATCCCTGTAGTCTTGCTGGATGATATCATGATACAGATGGCTTTCTTCCTCTATTGTGCGCTGCAGTTTGCTGCCATTTATTTGAGTGTCTTCATTTAAACCTATGAAAAAAAGGCGGACGAAACCCAAACCCCCTGCCACGCTTTCATTAGCCCACGTTTTCCTGATGGCGTCCCTGGCGTCTGTGTTCTTGGGCTCAACTGAAATCAAAAGCACTAAGAAAGGAGCTCGCAGCAGACATGCGTTCCGCTCGTTGAGGATGTACTCGTACGGCTCCTCTTTAAGTATCCTCGCCACTCTCAGCTCTTCGCTCGAACTGATGTTCGAAAATAAGGAGTTTTCCAACCCCTGCTGCAAACGGTCATCCAAAGCTGAGATGACATTTTCATCTGAATTTATTGGTGAAGAGAACTCTTCAAGCTCCCTCAACTTGTTGGGATTCTGGATTTTGTGTGGAAAACTCCATTGACCCTGAATAACAAAACCTCCCACAAACACGATCACAATGAGGAAAAGGGCCACACTGCAGTATCTGTGCCTCCGCTTCCATCGCATGATCTCTTTGGGTTTGTTAGATTTGTCAAACTTCCCAGAGTAAACTGTAATTCCAGATATGTGGAAACCTGCAAATAAAAAAGAGAACAATTTTTATTTACTTATTGTTGCTGCACAAAATTTGCTATATTTTAATTATGTATATGATAGATTTAAATGTGGCATTTTCAAATGGAGCTCAGTGCGCTACACTCTTCTTGATAGATACAGGTGCATCTCAATAAATTAGAATGTCGTGGAAAAGTTCATTTATTTCAGTAATTCAACTCAAATTGTGAAACTCGTGTATTAAATAAATTCAATGCACACAGACTGAAGTAGTTTAAGTCTTTGGTTCTTTTAATTGAGATGATTTTGGCTCAAATTTAACAAAAACTCATCTCAATGAATTCGAATACTTCATAAGACCAATAAAAAAAAACCATTTTTAGTGAATTGTTGGCCTTCTGGAAAGTATGTTAATTTACTGTATATGTACTCAATACTTGGTAGGGGCTCCTTTTGCTTTAATTACTGCCTCAGTTCGGCGTGGCATGGAGGCGATCAGTTTGTGGCACTGCTGAGGTGGTATGGAAGCCCAGGTTTCTTTGACAGTGGCCTTCAGCTCATCTGCATTTTCTTTTGGTCTCTTACTTTTCATTTTCCTCTTGACAATACGTCATAGATTCTCTATGGTGTATTGCCAAGTGATACCCCATAGGTAGTGTGGGGTATACTACCCAGCACAAATCATCAATGACTGTGGAAACTTCACACTGGACTTCAAGCAACATGGATTCTGTTCCTCTCCACTCTTCCTCCAGACTCTGGGACCTTGATTTCCAAATGAAATGCTAAATGTACTTTTGTATCTGATGTATCTGAAAAGAGGACTTTGGACCACTGAGCAACAGTCCATTTCTTTTTCTCCTTAGCTCAGGTAAGATGCTTCTGATGATGTTTCTGTTTCAGAAGTGGCTTGGTAGCTCTTTTCCTGAAGATGTCTGAGCGTGGTGACTCTTGATGCACTGACTCCAGCTTCGGTTCACTCCTTGTGAAGCTCTCCCAAGTGTTTGAATCGGCTTTGATTGACAGTATTCTCAAGCTTTCGGTCATCCCTGTTACTTGTGCACCTTTTCCTACCCAATTTCTTCCTTCCAGTCAACTTTGCATTTAACATGCTTTGATACAGCACTCTGTGAACAGCCCCCTTTCAGTAATGACCCTCTGTGACTTACTCTCTTTGTGGAGGGTGTCAATGATTGTCTTCTGGACCGTTGCCAAGTCAGCAGTGTTCCCCATTATTTTGTTTTCAAAGAACAAGAGACCCAGAATTTATTCTGTATGGATGGTCATTAATTGAAACTCAAATGTAAATATTCTAATATTTTGAGATACAGATTTTTGACTTTCACGAGCTGTAAGCTCTAATCATCAAAATTAAAAGAAAATGTTTTTAATGTTTTAATTAACATGTAATGAATCTAAAATATATGAAAGTTTCACTTTTTATAATAAGTTACAAGAAAAAATTAACCTGTGTGTGTATATATATATATATATACAAGGGCGTAACCAGGTGGTATAGATATTGGGGGGGTCCAAATGTGAGCCCTCCCCCAGGCCAGGCCATCAACGAATGAATAGAGGCTTATCAATGGAGTGGGAAGTGCGGGAACTCCTTGGTCTGTTACTCCAGCAGTTCATTATTCAGCCTATACACTGAGGCTGAAAGTATTTGGTGGTTACGCCCATGTATATATATATAAACATTGTGGATGGACCAGTTCCACCCTGTTCCTTATGTGGAATCAACCTAATGCAAGTGTGTAACATCTTTTTTTGAGCTGCTTCCAGTACTAAAATATTTATATGATCATCTCATGTGGTTTGCATCCATCAGGCTTCAAATAAAAACACAAAGCAAATGAGACAACAATAGATTGATACAAAACAGGAATGACCAAGTGACAAAGGTCAAAATTTCACCTACAGTATATCAGGTGCTACAGCTGAAAATCCTTAATATCACAACATATGATAAGTGAAGTTGAAAATCTGACAAATCTTTCTTAGTCAAATTCTCAGACATGATTAAATATATTAATATAATTAATATATTTTTTTTAAGACAACTTCTAGTACAATATTTCAGTATTATAGAAGTGCATTTATTGTTTTACTACCCTTATGTGCTAAAGTGCAGAATTTAGCTTATCGTAGTTCATAGTATTATAATTTTTTCACTGCAGTATTGCTTTTTTATAATTTATTCAAATAATATATTATAAAATATATTTTGCAGGCATAGTGCACCAATCAGCAACTGCTTGTTTTTGTACACCAGAAAGCAGTTGTATGTGTCCTCAGTGCACAAAAACTAATGCTGTGAACACTTTTGAGCTGATATATTATTAATAGTTTAACGTATTAACTTGTATTAACTGTAGTTTTAGTTCTACAAAACATTGCAATTTAGAGTTTAAACAAAACTGTTCACACAAACACTTTTAAAGATTAGAAGGAAAACTGTTTATTATAGAAATATTATTATTATTGCTGCTACTTTGTGTTGTCTGGTTTGACGTACCTTTCGCTGGGACAGTGAGATACTGGCTGTTCGTCAGTCCTGCTGCAGATAGATGCTGTGGGCTTTGTCATTCTATCTTTATAACTCTTGTCATTTAAGTCTCTTCCTTGTCCTAGATGGTTTGCCACTCCTTTGCTTCAAGTCTGAGTGAACAGAAGATATTTTGACTTGAATAATGATCAGCGATGCACACTTGACTCAACATCAAGGTCCCCAAGTAAATTGCAGGTTTAGCCCCAACACACCATTTATGTGCTCTTTTATATTTCTAATCCTTATTATCTCTCTCTCTCTCTCTCTCTCGCTCTCTCTCTCTCTCTCTCTCTCTCGCTCTCTCTCACTCTCTCTCTCTCTCTCTCTCTCTCTCTCTCTCTCAAATTCAAATTTTCAAATTCAAATGAGCTTTATTGGCATGACTTGCACAGTATTGCCAAAGTATTGTCCATTACATGAATAAGGAACAAATTATTATATAATACATAAAACAAGAATAGATCTATGAAGTAAATAAGTACATGCATTTTCTTTCTTTCTTCCCTTTTCCCTTCACAACCAAGAAAAATATTTAAGACATAAAAAAAAAACAAAAAAAAAACATATGTATATATATCTATCTCTCTCTCTCTCTCTCTGTCTGTCTCTCTCTCTCTCTCTCTCTCTCTCTCTCTCTCTCTCCCCCCCTCTCTCTCTCTCTCTGTCTCTCTCTCTCTCTCTGTCTCTCTCTCTCTCCCCCCCTCTCTCTCTCTCTCTGTCTCTCTCTCTCTCTCTGTCTCTCTCTCCCTCTCTCTCTCTCCCTCCCCCCTCTCTCTCCCCCCCCCCCCTCCCCTCTCTCTCTCCCCCCCCCCCTCTCTCTCTCTCTCTCTCTCTCTCTCTCTCCCTCTCTCTCCTCCCCCCCCCCCCCTCTCTCTCTCTCCCCCCCCCCCTCTCTCTCTCTCTCTCTCTCTCTCTCCCCTCTCTCTCCCCCCCCCTCTCTCTCTCTCTCCCCCCCCCCCTCTCTCTCTCTCTCTCTCTCTCTCTCTCCCCTCTCTCTCCCCCCCCCTCTCTCTCTCTCCCATTCCCCCCCCCTCCTCTCTCTCTCTCTCTCTCTCTCTCTCTCTCTCTCTCCCCTCTCTCTCCCCCCCCCCCCCTCTCTCTCTCTCCCCCCCCCTCTCTCTCTCTCTCTCTCTCTCTCTCTCTCTCTCTCTCTCTCTCTCTCTCTCTCTCTCTCTCTCTCCCCCTCTCTCTCGCTCTCTCTCTCTCTCTCTCACACACACATTCAATTCAATGTGTGCAATGTCTTCTTAATTTACAGTCTTTCACTGTACTGTTTCCAATCGGATGATTGATGCTGATGGTAAGAATCCAATTGGACTTTTGCTGAGGACATTGTGCTCTGTAAGGAAGTGTACAAATCTTGTTTTGATGATGCTACAGATCAGCTTCTGTAATTGTTTGGGTCTTAATTGTCTCCACTCTTGAATATGGGCATTGAACTAATCGATTGTATTTTATTAAACACGGGGTCATTAATGATGCTTACATTATAACATGTGCAAATTCACACACAACATGTCTTTAATTTGGCCAGAATTGCAGGTGTCTGTCTTAACATCCAAGAAGGTTGAGAGAAAATATGAAATAAGTTTAATGAATTTTGGCCATTTCCACCACTGGGCGTGACACCAAAACCCCTCATGTGAAAGAAGAAAGCCGTCGTGTTTACAACTGTGATGACGAGCGCTTAGCAGGATCAACTAAACGTTGGAATGAAACAAACTGTGATTGGTTGTTTGTGATTGGTCAAATGGCCTCATGGGCGGGCCTTGGCCAATGAAAGCTGCCATGGATTCCAGACCTTCAGCCGTCCGTCTGAACGTCTCGCTACATGAGACTACTTTCAAATTAACCAGCTTTGTGTTGGTGAACACGATATTAAGGTGACCAACTTTAAAATGAGCGAAATCTGCATGGGGAACATTTTCGCTCTCACATGAAACATCAGATCAAAATTATTTCTATTGATTTTGCCTGCAAAGTACTGCAGAGCAATGGTAGGCCTACAGTAAATGTGATCACACCTTTACATCATATCTGTTTGGATGTGAGTGGTGTGACATGACTTGAAAAAAATGAAAGAGAACCAGTGTGATCAGTGATAACATCTACTGTCTACACCTACTTTACAAATGTATGGTATTACTGTGGACCTTCTGATCAACAGGTTTGGCTGGTTCAGCTGCTAGCAAGTGCATTAATTCAAGCATGCTGTCACACAGTGTTTTTTTTTTTTTTTGAACAGAACGACTTTAAACGGCTCTAAATATTCTTGTGAATGTTGTGCATCTTGTGTTTGCTGATGAACTGAGAGGGCTTATTATTATGTCTGTTTGTTGGCATTAAAATGGCACTGGCAAAACTATCTATCAGAATGCCAGACGAAAACTTTAATGTGCTTTCTCAGGGAAAAAAAGAAGGGATGAAATCATTGAGATCCAACACTGATATAAGGAAGAGAGATGATTATTAAAGCATGACCTCTCTAGTGTACAGTATATTGCACATTTTGGCAAATACAGTTGGTCATGTAGAAAATGTTTATATTGCACACAGTATTCTACAGAGGCACCAATAAAAAAAAATGCTTTAGTAATCAAACCTTACTAAGATAAAAGAGATACTAAGATTAAAAAATGAAAATTACTTTTCCCTTATAATTCTGACTGTCATTTATTATGTCAGCTTAAAATTTTCTTGACAATTTCAACTTGCCATAACTGACTTTTGTCAACGGAGTTATAATCTCATCATTTTAACTTATAATTATAATTCATTAAACATTTTTTTTTTATTATGGATTGGAAATGGTTTTCCACTTTTTTGTCATAATTGTGGCTTTTTGTCCTGTATTTTGATTTGGCTGTACTTTGGCTGTACTTTGGCTTCAATGTAGACTATAACACTTAGGATATTTTAGACGCTGTTTTTTTGAGTGACAACTCTTTTGAAAGTACCATTCTTCAATCTTCAATCTATTTTTGATGAAGGATAAGAACTATTATCTCCACCGTGGCATGAGTGGAAAGCTTACAAGTCAAATTTGGCCTAAGAACTATTTACATAGCATAACGTTATCTGAATATCTTCTTGATAAGACAATGGTGATTTTTAAAGGCTTGGACTGATATCTTGGAAAGATGTTATTTTACATTTATGGTGGCGATGATTACTTTTTACAGAAGAGGGAAACACAGTTGAAACAGCATTAAAAATAAATATGGAGGATCATCCTCTTTTCTCCCCCACTTTAAAATCTTTAAAAGATAAAGCCTTGCAGGCTTATTGGGAGCTACAAGTGAGGAAACAAGACCCATTTTATAGAGATTAACATGACTATTCTGTGGGGTATGTGCATACGTGGAAAGTCGTACACGATCATCTGGTCCTGCCACCAAACTAAGAGTGAAATGTAAGCTATCTACGTGATAATAGAAAGAACAGCTCATCTTATTTACTCTCTTTAAGATATTCAATGTCAGGATGCCACAGGGAACATCAGCCTCAACATAAACCTGTTGAACAAGCAAGAGAGAGGAGGCTACTTTTTTAAGCAAATCCCCAGAACAGGAATCCAATAGTCAACGAGAATCGAGGCAAAAAAAGGATGAAAAGAGATAAGAAGAGACCCACATCGCTACAACGCCAGAGTGGTTAAACGTTCAAAAAGACAATAAATTCCCAGTGAAATTTCATTTTTTTTAAATGGCCTTTCATTTGTACCAACAGCTGAAATTAAAGACTTTCAAACCACTATTGAGCTCCAAAAATGTTTCAGACAAATAAGACTGTGAGACTTTTTCTCAAATAGTTACAAGAGTGGGGCTTCATCTGAGTTTGTTCCTTTCAAACCTAAGAGCAGATTTTTCTCCATCTAAACATAAATCACTAAGTGGGGACATTTGGTTGAAGATAAAGCCAAATTGGGGTGTGAAAAAGGCAAAAAAAGGGTTGAATCTGAGCCCAGGAGAGAGGAAGGCATTAAAGTCTCTACAATCAGTTTCCTCTATTGTGCTCAAGCATGCAGGTGGAGTGATAGTAATCACGGACACAGAGAAATATGAGTGCAAGAGACAATTGTTGGGTGGTGGATTCTATACCCATCTACCCTCTGATCCAGCTGATATATTTAACAGACAGATAAAAGAGGTATTAGAAGATGCAGTGAGCAATAAACTTCATTGATAAGTTTACTTTAGCTTTCTTATATATGTTCAACATCCACAGGTTGCACTTTTTGATCCGTTACCAAAATTCACAGAAGTTTGGAAGATCTATAGTTTCAGGAATTGGGAATGTTACAGAAAAGAGTTCTCAGTATGTGGATTACCATCTTGAACCTTTAGTTGTAACCATGCTTTGTAAAGAACGCTGGAGATTTCCTGAGACTCTCGGATACGATTGTTATACCAGAACATTGTTTGTTAGAAGTTTTCATACACCGTCATCCCACATGATGTTGGCATTTAACATTGTATGCATTTTCTTGATTTGAAATTGAATAAGAAACCTCTATCTTGTTGCTAAGCTACCCCGATGAAACTTGTCTTTACCAAGGGTCATTTAGATTTGAGAACTTTTGATGTAAGACATCGATGTAGGACAGCTATGAGTTACCCCAGTGGAAATTATGCTTATCTGAGAAATTTCTGGTTCTTGTTAGAACTAAGAATCCATTGAAGTATCATTATACAAGCGTTATATTGATGACATGTTTGTACTGTTCCTTTGGACTCCTTTCATCAATACTTGAATTCCATACTAGATCATCTACTAAAGTATATATCATAACTAGTTACCTAGCTGGGGACTACTTTCCAGCACTGCGTCATATCATTGCTCCTGCTGCACCCATGGTACGGCAGCAAAGTTCCTTGATTATTATGCCGGAATGAGAGTATAGTTCCTAGCCATATCAGCCTAGAAAATTGCAATCTATAATTTTCAGTCGGTCTTAGTAAACGATGTAACTACAGAAGAGTCAATCTTTAAATCGGAAAAATATCTAGGCCCATATTCATGAAAAATCTTAGTGCTAAGAGTTGCTCCTAGAAACAAAATTCTTAGAAATGTGGGCGTTTCCTCTTAAAATTAAAGAGAAGATCTTAGTAAAAACAAATAAGTAATTCAGAAAGCATCTTAACCCTTAAAAGAGGTCTTAAGGTCCAAAATTGTTAGGAGTATGAATGATGACTTTTAATAGGCTCAAGAGTTTCTTTAGCAGTGGAGAAAATGGACGAAACATGAAGAAGAAGAAGAAATGTGTTGCACACAATGTTTGACAGTGAGTTAAAAAGACGCCACACATTAGATCTTGCAGCGATCATGTTTGTGACCGATCTTATTAGAGACACGCTAACATCTCTTGGCACCACGCAGAAATGGACGTAATCTCTACATTAACATATTTGGAACCTGGAAAAATGCAACTGTGCAGCAGTGATGATTTGGGTCTGTCACAACCTTCTATAAGCAAAGTGATCACACAAACATGTATAGCACTTTCAGAACTGTATTATGTCGCTGTTAATTTCCTAAAAAATATTAAGTATGACAGCATGGTAAATAAAAAAATAAAGAAATTACGTGTGTAATTTCAAAGTGAAGGCTAATAATAGACCCTAAAAGCGCTCTTTTATTTCCTTCTTGGACAACCAACCAATCACAATTTTCAAAGGACTGTGTCATTCCTAGCAACGGGGTCAGCCCCACCTCCTCACTAAGATGCAAGTTTTCGTCTTTTCCTAGCAATCTAAGTTGCTCTTAGATTGGTCCTGAATCACTCTTAAGCTAAGACTCCTACGTAGAAACTTTTAAGTTAAATTAGGAGCTCTCTGAGAGTATTCTTAGAATCTTTAGAATACGGGCCCTGAATGCTAATGGTCTAATCCAAATCAATGATCTATTCTAAGCTAAGCTAAAAGTACTTAGATCGGCTGAATGGATTCAAAAACGCTAAAACTCAACTGTTTAACTCTAGGGGAGTTGTACAATGAGCCTATTTCCAAAAAAGTGGAGTGTTCCTTTAAAAGTTCACAATGTTATGTGTCAAGAAAACTTTGTATTTTTTTTGGTTGTAGAAAGATTCAAAGAAAATGGCTATAAAGACAGGTGGTTGGACTGTGCAGAAGATCAATTAAAAGCAGTTCAAAGAGAACTTTTACTTGGTCTTGGTAACACTTAAAATACTATAAGGAATTATTCTGTGCAACCGGTTCACTCAGTAGGTTGAGGAGGAGACATTGATGTAAAATATAGATCCAGGGAAACTTTTTGGATTTTTACTGTAGATATATTGTATCCTAAAGGTCTTAATCCTACCTGTATGACCTTGATAACTTTATTTAAACAGGGAATCATCTCAACTAACGCAGTCTAGAGTATGAAGTGCCACAAAGATCTGTCATAGGCTCTCTGCTATTTTCAATATATATGTTGCCCCTTGGTAATATTTTTAGAAAACACGGGATTAGTTTCCATTATTATGCTGATGATACTCAAATATACATTTCAACAAGACCAGATGAAACATCTCTAGGTTACGTATGTAACCTTAATTCCCTTTCAGTCGGTCACTCCGAGTCACGTCGGGTGACCGACGAATTAGGATCTCGCTTCGAGAGACGAATCCACTTAGAGTGTAACTAAATGAGCCAATGCACATTGGCATGCAATTTTTGCATCCAGCTGCCGCTGATCACAGCGTGAGTATAAGTAGGCAGTAGGTGCAGCGCATATTCAGCTTTTCGCTTTGGAGCCGAGTTTCGCTCCGGTTTTATCATTCTGCTCCTGACTTCTGCTGACGAGTGAATTCAACGAGGTGAGCAAACTCTTTGGAAGACTCTCGTGCTGGTGGTACGGTGATACAGCGGCGGTGGTTCTTCCCGTGTCGAGTGGATTGTACACATTTGGTTGCTCCACAGGGTGTGCCCTACCCATTCAAGTTGATAGCACACTCTACTAGATGTGTTTTTTCCTCCTTGGCATTGGCTCGCGGCACCTCGCTGGCAGATATTTGTAGAACTGCGGGCTGGGTGACCCCTAACACGTTCACTAGATTATATAGCCTTTGTGTGGAACCGGTTTCCTCCTGTGTTCTCACCTCAAGTGGGTAGAAGCACTGAGAGGCTCCGGCTTAGGATCGGCTTGCTAAAACTGTTCCAGAGAGTCCGTATTGTAGACCCTGTCAAGCTCCTCCGTCCCCTCGGCAGCCAGATGGGGCGGAGCGTCTGGCACTAGGTCCTCACTCGATGAATCCATGAGAACCAGTAGAGGGCTGGGTTCCATATGTAGAGACCTAATTGGATCCCATATGTGTAAAGTCCACGGTATAGCCTCAGAACCCATGTTTCCCTGGCAGAATTTCTGACATTCTCCAAGAGGCTAAAATCACCTCTCCATAATGGTTGTTCATATGTATAAGTGCTTCTGAACCTCCTTCGCGAAGTAGCTGGATGCAACTCATTTAGTTACACTCGAAGTGGATTGGTCTCTCTAAGTGAGATCCCAATTCGTCGGTTACCCAATGTCTCCATTCCCTCATTCAGGGAACGGGGGTTACATCCTCAAGGGAATGAGACCCTGCGTCTGAGAACGCATTGGACAACGCCTCCAACGTGAGCTGCTCTGAATATCGTGTGCAATCTATTCAAAGGATGGGCAAGACATCATGGAGAGGGTGACGTAATGACCAGCTGGCATAAACGCATGTGCAGTGAAACCGGCGTCAGCTTCTAGGAATGAAGCAAGCGCTAGCAGGGATGCCGAAAGTGTGGCTTCGAGACGCAAGGTCTCGTTCCCTCGAGGAACTAAGGTTACATACGTAATCTAGAGATGTTCCTCTTCAGGACCTCGAGCTGCGACTGAGAACTCATTGGGGACAAGATACCCATGCTGACAGACGTCCAAGTCCCTGCCCAGAGGGTATCCTTGCGGAGGACATCTAAGGTGAGAGGACGGAAGAGAGTGGCCCGCATGTCAAGGCTATAAAATCTGACAAATTTCAGGGGCGTAGACCTTCCCGCAGTATTGCAGATGTCCTGTATTTGGACACCTGCGAGAGAGGCCTTGGAGGCCGCCACACTCCGTGAATGAGCTCTGACTCCCATCGGCAAGGGGAACTGAGAGGACTCACAGGCAGTGTTGATAGTATCCACAATCCACCTACTGAGGGTCTGCTTTGTTGCAGGCAGACCCCTCTTAGGAGGAGCGTAGCATACTAGCAATTGGTCCGCCCTTCTCTGCATGGAAGCTCTGTGGCTGTTTGCATCCAGTGCTCGCACTGGACACATGCAATTAAGCTTTTGCTAGTCAGGCTCCCAAAAGGGAGGACAGAAGGCCTGCAGTACGACTGGCCATGGTGCCGAAGATGAGACCTTCGGAACATACCCTGTTCTAGGATATAGAAAGGCTTTGGCCATCCCGGGCGCAAAGTCCAAGTGAATAGGGGCCACAGAGAGGACCTGAAGATCCTAACTCTCTTGAGAGAAGATATCGCCAGAAGGAAAGTGACCTTCAAAGTGAGATGGCGATCAGAAATCTCCTCAATAGGCTTGAAAGGAGGCCTACAGAGAGCTTCGAGTACCACAACCTACCGCACATGCTTTTATACCAGCTTGTCATTAAATCACCCCGTCCGTGATGTTTCGTCCATCCTTTGGATAAATTGCACACAATATTCAGAGCCGCTCAAGGGGGTCGCACACCGGATGCGCAGCGCCGCGCCGCGTCGCGCCATGTCTTTCAAATTCGAACACATTGTTTTCTATGTGTGTACGCACACCGGCGGCGTCATTCGGCGTCTGTCCGCAGCGCCCAGCAACGACTCAGAACGCTGTTCAAATTCCTGCCGCGCCACAGAGCGCCATCGGCATTGTTTTATATTAAATAACATCATATTTGTCTCAAACCGTTGTTAATACAATATACCAAGATACCACTGCTGCAAAATACTGTACACATTAGTTTTACAGCTTGAATAAAATGTAAACATATAGAATTAAATGTATAATAAATGTAATCCTTTAAATGTTTTTATATTTCTCTTGAGACATTTTTACATACACAAAATATTACAGTATAGACCTATGTAACAATTGTCTGTCGTGATTACATTCACTGTCGTCGGTTGCTACCAACTGGATTTACCAAGACACAACCGTTACAACACACTTCAGGTAATTTAAATAGCTGTGTAACGTTAGCGGGCCGCAATGGACGACGAAAAACTAATCAACGAAGTAGGGAAATACCCAGAATTATATGCCACAAACCATAGATTCTTCAAAGACAACATAAGGAAGTCATCAGCGTGGAGGAAGATTGCTGATGTCATCAGTTTCTCAGGTAAGAATGTCTAATTTACGATCTGAGGCAAAATGTTCAGTGACAGTCGTTATGTAATTACTGTATGTAATTGTACATAGTACAGTCATAAAATAATGTACAGTACAGACATTCTCTTAATTTCACAATGTCCTTAAAAACAACAATAATGTTGACCACAAAATAACAATTGTTTTAAGTAAACAAATCCTCATGTTTACAGTTACCTCAACAGGAATATGATTATTATTGAAGTTAACAAAGAAATAAGCTTACCTTACAAATGAAATATATTGCATCTTTGTTTTTATTGAGTGAACAAATCATATTAGGAGCTACAGCATAATAAATTATGAAATTGCTTATAATAATACTATACCATGCTAATAATGTATTAATGGCAATGTAGCCTAATATGAATGCTAATGATAATCAGAGCCTAAATTATGAGCTAAGCAGGAATAAGAGATCTAGGAAGTGATCAAATCTAATATCAATTAAATGATTAAAGTAAAATCAGTAAGGCAACACTATAGGGACCATTACACCATTTCATTCTGCCAAGATACATGTCCTTCAGAGTTGAAAAAAGAGCAGAATTTATCTCGAACAGTGTAGGCCTCCCTAGCACCACGTGGTCCACCAGCAGTAGAGATGCTCTCCATTGATCCAGTAGTTGGAACACTTGTATTTAGCCACCTCTCTACTTCCATTGGCTTGAGAAGAAAGTTGTGCAGGAGGCATGCTGACAAAATAAAGCTGTTTATTTTGTCAGGGTGTATGTTGATCCTGCTATGCAGGATCCTCCAGCGAGATGACAAAATGCCAAAAGCATTTTCCACCACATTGCGAGCTCGAGACAATCTGTAGTTGAAGATGCGTTGTTGTGTGGATAAGTTTCGACCAGGGTAAGGCCGCATCAGGTAGGTTTTTAATGGGAACGCTGCATCCCCAACAATGGTGAATGGCATCTTCCCCATATGCTCTGCTCCTGGTAGCTGCTGATCATCTGGCACCTCCAGCTTTTTTGCATCCAAAGCCTTCCCTATGGCTGAGCCAGCAAAGACACCCCCATCACTTGACCGTCCATACTCTCCGATATGGACTAGACGGAAGCGATATTCAGCATTGACCACAGCCAATAATACTACGGAGAAGGTTTTTTTGTAATTAAAGTAAAGGCTGCCTGAATTAGGTGGTGCAAAGACGAGGATGTGCTTCCCATCTATCGCTCCTATGCAGTTAGGGAAATTCCACCTAGTTGAAAACTTTGAAGCTATATTCCTCCACTCCTGCTCAGTAGGTCTTGCTAGGTGTGTATCCATCATGCGCCTGTTAATTGCAGCACAAGTGTCCATGATGGCTTTAGCCGCTGTGCTCTCCCCCATACGATAGTGAAAGGCAAGTGTTCTGATTGAATTTCCTGAGGCCAGATACCTGTAAAACAAACATTAATATAAACATGAATTTCTATCTCTTCACAGATAATGAGTGCAGGACAAGATGGAAGTCACTTCGAGACAACTACATTAAGTGGAAAAAAAGACAGCAGTTGCCAAGTGGCTCTGGAGCAATACGGCTACAGGAATGGAAATATGCTGCTGCGATTTCCTTCTTAGATGTATTTCTACAAAATAGAAGGTAATATTTGTAGTAATGCACTTTAAATTGACTTTGTAACAAAGAGTGCATATGACTAAAGTATGACTTGAAGTAGACTTTTAAAGGGATAGTTTACCCAAAAATGAAAATTATGTCATTAATCACTCACCCTCATGTCGTTTCATCAAAAATATCTTAATTTGTGCTTCAAAGATGAACGTAGTAGGTCTTAAGGGTTGGAACGACATGAGGGTGAGTAATTAATCACATAATTGTGATTTTTTTTGGGTGAACTATTCCTTTTAATGGTAGTAAAAAAAATTGTCCCTCTTTTTTCCCCCCAGTACAATCAGTAATGTGGATTTCGAAAACTATATGGATGGGTCGATCCATGAAGGTGATTTAGACACACAAATGACTTCAGAAGAGGAAAGCCCAGTACCGGAGACAGCAGGAACTCAAAGTGAAGAAGTTCTAGAACGGCCCCAGAGACCCAGAAAAAAAAAAGAGACAACCCAAAAAGTCCAAACACACAAATTAATGAAAAACTTATGGACTTTTTAGTAACGCCAACAGTGCCACCAAAACAACATGATGAAACTGAGCTTTTCCTTCTAAGTTTAGCACCTCAAATGAGATCTCTGGGAAAAAGAGAACAAACCAGAGCCAAAATAGAGATGCTACGTATCCTGGATGACCTGGATGTGCAGAGTCAGTCACATCATGGGCTAGGTGTACCTAGTTACCACACAGGACCACCACTGTTTGGTAGCTGGAATGCTCCACATTAAAATATTATGGCACCCTCAGCTTCCTCAACATACCTTTTACCATATTCATAGTTATAATTTTGTAATATATTTATTTAGTTATATTCATAGTTATAATTCAATTATATATTTGATTATTTATCTATCTATCTTATCTATCTGTCTGTCTGTCTGTCTGTCTGTCTGTTTTGCTTGCTTGCTTGGTTGATTGATTTGGAAATTGTTTCCTAATCCTGGCTTATGTTTTAAATTACATACTGATACTGCAATTCTTTTTATTAAAAGGATTCATGTGTACATTACTGTTATCTTGTCATATGGCTCACATGGTAAAACCGATATACAAATAAGTTAAATAGAAAAGTGCCTCAAAGTCACTGCAAGTTTTTCTTTTGGCCCAATTGGTGTCCGGTAATTTATAGACATCCCTGTGATGTCAGGTCCAATAATTGACAGCAGGTCCTCCATTTGCTGTGTACTCATTCTGAAGTACTGCAGATGCTTTTCTGGGCTTATTTGCAGCTCCTGAACAAGGTGATGGTAAACGCCAAATTGTGTCCTTTTTTCATTTAGAGGGTGTACCCAAATGCGATTGACTCTTTTGTTTTTTTGTTTTATTCTGTGACGTAAAAGTAGCAGTGCAGCAGTTTTTTTGTTGTCAGACAAATTTGATCTGTTTGGGAAGAACAGGAAAAACACAGGGCATTTATACACAAACCTTAATATGTTATTATTAATAATTTATATAATATAAAATAATTTAATAGTATATAATTAAGTTAATTATACACCCATATTTATGTCTGATGTTTTTTTTGGCAACTAGGGAATACACAGCCCTGTGTATATATATATTTATTTCTAGGACTATACAAACACACCATAGTATTATCTATGATTTTCTATATTCTCATCAGATTAGATTATTTTGTACATTGTGCATTATTTAGAAGTGAATATTCTTTACTACCATAAAATACAAAATAGGTATTATAAACAGAAACCTAAACTAAAATACAGTACATTTGTTTAATTGAAATAAGCTTTACAAGGCATTTGGTTACGTTTTCACTCAGGCTGGCTAGCTAAAGTTAGCTAAACAATATTGCTAACGACACAGTTGCCTAGACAACGGATACAACAAAACAACAGACTTTTCATAACACAGATTCTTTTAATTGATTAACGTTCAAAACGCCGCTATTATCAATTTAAATAATATATTAAAATAATAAATTAAGTTAAAACTCACCCATCTTGCAGCTCAGACGTTGATTCGAAATTGAGCTCGCGCGTATAGAATGTGCGCGTCTGGTGTGCGATACCTCGAGTTGTCCTAGACGCGACGCGACGCGGCGCGGCGCTGCGCATCCGGTGTGCGACCCCCTTCACACTGGAGGCGTTCTCCAATGCATTCTCGGACGCAGCTCGAGTTCCTGAAAAGGAACTTCTAAATTATCTAAGTTAACAGATTGTGTTAAAGATGTAAAAGATTGGATGACCAATAATTTTCTCTTATTTCGAATTGTGAATTCGGATAAGACAGAGATATTACTTATTAGACCAAAAAACAGTACACAGAATATCTTAGATTACAATTTGCTACCTCTTCCTCTACAGTCAAAAACTTGGGTATTATATTAGACAGCAACTTGTGTTACAATGTTAAATGTTACAAAATGTCAAATGTTATAACAAACTTCCTTCCATCTACATTGCCAAGCTACGGACATGTTAAGGGTTTCTGATGCAGGAAAAGTTTACTTCGTATCATGACCTCATGGACTGCCAATGCACTGCTATGGGGTAAAACGCGGTGGGGTCAAGCTGATAGAATAGAGTCCTTGCGGGTTAGGAAAAGGAAAATTTGATCCAGTCTCTATACTCGCGGTTAGCGGGTGGTTAAGTCTGTACAAAATTGTACTAACTCTCTGCATGGTTTAGCTCCTGCGTACCCAACTTGTCTCCTATCACGCTACAATCCATCACGCTCCCTAAGGTCGCAAAACTCTGGACTCTTGGTTGTACCTAGGATAGCAAAGTCTACTAAAGGAGGTAGAGCTTTTTTACATTTGGCCCCCAAACTCTGGAAAGCTTTCCTGATAACTTTCGCGGTTAAGATACACACTCTCTGGTTAAATCTAGATTAAAGACACACCTCTTTAGCCAATTATTCACATAATGTATCTCATAATCTTGTACTTACGTTATATCTGATCAAATGCACATTCTCTGTTTGGTTTGCTTGGTTTTAACTGCAGCTACGCTAATTTTTCTCTATTTTGCTTGTTTCTGCCACGGGATGGGCATCCCAAGGTAACTAGGAACTACCACGCTTCAGCCTGGATCCAGCCCTTATGAAGAAATGAGATAATCAAACTCTTGAGGAAAGATGATGCCAACCCTTCCGAGGACCTCAGAAGATGCCAAACTTGAACCAGCATACAATCACAACATATAATCCTTGCTGTTAATAGTGTTCACCTTTTGTTTGAAGACATATCATTAACTAACTGGATGATTTTCTCTGTACGTATCTGCCATATGGACATAACATTGACATAGTCACTACTGATAGGCTACTCCTAAATGTAATGTAGAAATTAAAATTTTCTGTGAAGCAGCTTTGCAACGATTTGTATTGTGACACGCACTATACAGGAAGCCATTGCCACATTTTGTAGAGTAGCACATCTGTTGCTGATTGTAAGAATGCAAAATGTAGTATGTGTCAGTGTTCTGTTCAATGTCTGAGGGTCTTGACTATTGCCAAATCCTCATGTTTTTTTTATCAGTAAAGTTAAAATTTCATTTGAAATGAGTGTTGCACCCTTAGTAGAGCATCTCTTTTTTTGGCCTCAGTTATTACATCTTAATTTTGACACTTGACTGTCAATTTTGACATGTAAATTGCAACACTGTCATAATTGACTCATAATTTAGATTTTATTTTGTCAGAATTATGAATTTTATCCAAATTTTGACTATCAATTATGACATCAGTTTAGGTCAGTTTCAACTGTACAGACCCCGCCATATAAGACCTTCTATCTCATAGTTATACAAATATTGCATTTTTGTCATAATTCTGATTTATCAAAACATGATTCTTTCTCTAGTGAGATCGAAACCAGTCCTGCACACTTCACACACTTCTGTCATTAATTCCCACAGTTTATGGCTTTCAGCTGAATTTGTAACAATGGGTACAATTATTATATTTTTTTCCTCCACAGAACAGTAACAGCATATGAGTTTAGAGCACCACAAAACATGCAAATGATGACAGAATCTTAATTTTGGGTTAAGATATCACTTTAAGTAATAGTTAATATCCAGTGTTTTCAATATTTTTATTGGTAGATATTTTTGTGGTCTTCATAGGTGGGTTACACAAGAACTATGTATATAAATATAGTGGGATGTAAGAAATGTAGATCCATTACTGCAGTTGGGCCTGAGAGGAATCTAGCAGCTGCTTAATGTGAGTTCCAGTCAGAAACAGAGACCTTTAACTGGATCACTGTCTGTGACCTTTGACCTCTGTGTGTCAGTCTGAGCATGAAGCCGGACAGGAGCATGCTGGCAGGAACAAATACAGTATGATAAAGCAAAGGCTTTATGTGCATTAAACTGAGCTGTGTATAGGTAATACATTAGTGGCTTTCAGAGCTTAAGCTGATGCTGAAGAACAAGCATTACTCGTGTCACAGGGAAGATAACAGCTGTTATGAGTGTGATCTCCATTCAGAGATGATGCTTTGTGTTCCTCTCTCTTATTTGTGAATCGCTCCTCATGCTGTTCTTGATGTTGTCAGGATTGTTCAGCTTTAATGAGACAGGATCTTTACGGATTATGTACCTGAAACCAAAACAAACACTATTGAAATGTACATAAAACTAAGATACAACCATTCGGCTGAATATGATGTCTTGATCATACTGCATCCTAAAACCATCAGACAGCATGGATAATAAACAGAAATTACATAATTTAGACAAGAAATCATAAGATATGATTTAAAATAAAATGTCCTTTTTTAGACCAGTAAGAGTTATTTTATAGTGACATACTTTTGTATCTTTCATAACAATTGACAATTAAGAAAATGTCACCTCCAAATTCTCATTCAAATAAAAACATACTGTAATTGCATCTGTTTTGGGCTATCAATATAATATACATGTGTGTTACTATAATATATATTATTATTATTATATATTTATTATTATCATTTTATATTTTAAAATATATATTATACAGTATATGTAGTGTTAGCTGAGGTAACACTTTATTTGTGATAGTCCACTATAGACATACTACTAACAGTAAGTAACTCTGCTACAACATGTCAACTAGCAGTAATTAGAGTATTAGTAGACGTTCTGCTTAATATCTTCTAACACTTTATTTAGATGAGTCCACAACATACAACATACTGAGAATGAGAAATTGTACAAGTCTGTCAACTTATTCTACTAACACTAAACCTAACCTAACAGACTTCTCTTTTGCTCTCAACGGAGGCAGTCGCATTTTTTCTCTCCCCGTCCTCACCCTTATCTTCCCTGCTTTGCTCCCTTGTCTCGTGAGAGACTCTCTCTGCACTGCTCTCCAAACTAAAAGATTATGGATTTGATCAGCTGGTCTCTTAATGCAATTGACACTATCGAAACTTGGGTTTCGGGGAACGCAGCCGGCTATACGATGGACGCGTGGGAGAGGTGGCGAATCGTGTGTCTTGCAGCTCTTTCCGTGGAGGACATTGAAGATATCTACCTATTCGGAACCATGATAACAGGTCTTCTGCTGATTGGATTAGGCTTTGCCCTGGGTTATCGAAGAATTCAGAAAACGGGAACAGCTGTCCAAAGCCCAACAAGGCTGCCCGTATGATTGAAGCTGTGGGAAGAGCGGTCAGCATTATAATCGCTGAGACTATAATCGCAATATGGATTCTACCAAGGAGAAGTTCAGGGCTTTACAAAGGAAAATTGATTATAATGGAGACCAAAATGGACAGAGAGAGTAGCCTGCAAAATTGGAATGCGTTTACTCGCCCCAAAGACAAAACAATCTTATCTTTTTCTGGCTCCCCCACACAGTGGCCTTGGCAAGGCTGTTGTTGGAATCTACCCCGGGAGAGCAATGCAGTGAGACGCTCTTGCGTTCCTCCCCCACCCTACAGACATTACAGACATTACAGACATTGCCCCTCCCCCGACACTCGCCTCCGTTCGCTTTGATCCGCCAGCCTGTCAAGCGGGTTTGACCAGCGCCGGATTAGTGGCTGCGGGACCTGATGGCTGCTTGCTGGGCCGGATTCACTTCCCCTGTGGCTATGTCGTGTGTATGTGCTTTTGTGTTGCTGAGGTGTTTTTCCTGTTCTCTCACTGTACTCCCCAAGGAGCATAGTCTGGGGGTTATTTTTTTTCTCCTCACTTTCCTCATGTTTATGCTGTATTTTTCTTCAATTCTACTTGCATTTCACTACTGATTATACCCTGTATGATTGTGTATGTGACGAATAATAAAGAACCTTGAGAACCTTGAACCCTACTCTGAGAGTTAGTAGACATGTAGTTGTAAATTTATGAGAATTAGTTGACATGTAGTTACAAAGTTACGTGTAACTATCAAAATAAAGTACAACCCACGATTAATTTAGTATGATTTTAAGTATTTAAAAAATAATAAAGTTGTCTATTATAATGCAAAACTACTAAAATAGGCTTATAGTTAAGAAAATAATAAATCTGAGTTTTGCTATAATTTGATGCAGTGTCCCTATGAAGTGCACTGGGTTCACTTACACAATGTCATTGAGCTCCAGTCTTGTATCTGGTGACGGGTTGATTAAGGCGTATGAGTGACTGCTCTGGTTATTATTCGGCTCATCTGGATTGAGAGACAAATGTTAATAATATTACCACAATCTTCTTAACTGGGGTACCCAACTCCAACTCATACACAATGACAAGGTGTTCAGGATTACTAGAAAGCTACAGGCAGGTGAGTTAATCAAGGTTGGAGCTGAGCTCTGCAGGAGCGTTGAGAGTTGAGAATCCCTGTTCTAGAGGTTTTCAATCATTACGATGTGTAATTCTAAAGAACTCCAGGACCTTTACCTAATAACGAGACACTCAACTGAAAATAGGACGTATAAAATCAAATACATTTAAAAACAAATATATACATACAGTATAGTGGAGATCAAAATTAGAGAACAATTTAGGAACACTTGATGTTTTTTTTTATAATCGAATCTTCATCATTGAAAAGTTGAAGGGATTTTAGTAGTGGCTATTCCATGCTAGTAGAACGGTGTTTTACACAATAACCGAGGCACTTCAACAAAAAGCATGTATTTTGTGGAAAACACAGTGATCAAAAGAGAACAGCTATGATTGGAGCACAACACAAATGTCTAAGGTTACAGCAGTCAAGAATGAGTAGGAAGTGAGTCCCTTGCTTTGAAAGACTTAAGCACATCTGTGGCTGCAGGACATCACTAGTCTCTCACACTGCTCTGATGTGATCCCGGTCCACTCTTTGCAATCACTCTGCCGTTTAGCTGTATAAGAGACCCAACTCCTGCTGCAGAACACATCCCTCAAACCATGACACTTCCTCCTCCACTGTGCACTGACTTTACACACTGTTTCCCATCAGACCTAAATAAATTCAACTGGCTTTTATCACTGAAGTGAACAGTTCTCCTCTGTTCACTCAACATGCTCTTCAGCAAAGGTGAGCCTGGCCTTTTGGTTCTTTCTGCTGATGAGAGGTTTGGTCACTGCAGAGTGCACTTTCATTCTGACTTCTCTTAAAAGTCAAGACAGTGTAAAACGAGACGGGTTCTTACTCTGTTCAGTGCTGAACTGGCAAGCAATTCCAGCTGCAGTGCTGAACCGATTGCCTGGGATTCTCTGCATTCTCCTGCCCTCTGTGCAGTATTTTTGGGGAACTTAATAAAGATGCAATGTTCTAGAAATATTATCTTGCTATTTACTGCTATTGGCCTTCATCTGGACAACCTGGTCTCAGAGGATTTCAGTCATTTAAGAATGGCTCACCTGCTTTCAAAATCAATGATAACTGAAAAGTTAGGCTGCCAGTTAAATTAGGTTTATCAGATATTTAAAGAAAGGTCAAGTATGCACCCTGGTTCTATAAAGTTATTCAAATCAAATAATTTGTAAACCTTTTAAATAACATCCTACTTCATTCTGAAATGGTTTCACTGTAAAGTTTGACTGGCGTCTCACCGAATCCCCGTGTGGAGAGCCTCAGGTTCTTCATGCGTTTCTTGACCAGCTCAGAGAGCTCCTGTCTCTCGGAGTATGAGAGCAGGATGCCACGCTGCTGGCTCAGTCTGTCTGTTTCGCGCTCCGCGTGCCACGGCCCCAGCAGATTGGACGCCCACTGCATGCTCCTTCGACGCAGAGATTGAGTCGGGGTGTCTGGCAGTTCACAGTGAAGACCCTCCTGTTGCTCCTCCGGGTCCTTCGCCTCCTCAAAGACTGACACCCTGTCTGAAATGTCAGATTGTGGAGTCTAGAAGAAAGAAAAACAAGTCTTGTTCTTGATATTTCCAACATGCTGATATTACAATACATCATTTTAACCTCTTAATCTGTAACTTTTATTCAATTAACTGCAGACATTTTTTAAGTTTAATAGCACTGTTACTGCATTTTATTTAAATTTTTAAAAGGAACAATTCCAAAAATTGTAACATCTAATTGCATTTTCTCAGTTTCTATTATATTTAAGTATTTCACTTTGTTACCAATGTTATAATGAGAAAAATTACCCAACAATTTTAATTTCAAATTAGGGAATTTTTTTGGCTATAACAACTTTTGGTTACAAAACTAGCACATCCTGAATGATAACTCAATTTCTATCATTTGTTGAAAAACTGGACATTATGCAGTTTCAAGCTTTATTAATATGGAACCATATTTCTGCCATTAAAGGTGCATTCTACAAATTTGAAAAAAATGTGCAAAATTGATACAAAAATGGCAATACATACATGTGATTGTGGAGTTCACATAATTGGTAAAAATGAATGATTAAGTAAAGAGTAAAGCTGGATCCCTTCCTTCCCAGTGTAACTGTTTCTCATGATCTAAAAGTGTACATGTGATTGGGATTGAATGTAATGAAACCTCAGGAGGGTCAAATATCTGAGACTCGGTCCTGTAGATGCCGATGGGAATGTCTCCTACAGTGGAGGAGAGCATTTCATACAGTCTGCCATACGTCTCAATGCACAAGTCTTCCTCTGTGATGCTCATCTGAAATGTAATACACAACACTGTAACACTGCTAAAGCAACATCAAATAACAGCAATCTAATAAAAGTCATTTAAACGAGGATGTGGGCACTGTGCTAGTGTTAAACATCATACTTACAGAACATAAGAAACCAGATTTGGGTGCGGTTTCTAGTCCAAGCAGCAGTTTGGTGATGGTTATCATATAATCCTTAACAAAACACTGAAACAACAGAAGCACTTCTAGCACAGTTATGGACTCATTTAAAGGTATGAACATTTATCATTTTTAACAAGCAAGAGCACACATACCATTCAAATGTTCAGGGTTAGTAAGATTTTTTTAAAGATTATGAAATAAGTCCTTTATTCTCACCACAGCTGCATTTATTTGATCAAAAATACAGTTAAAACAGTAATGTTGTAAAATTACAGTTTAAAAGAAGTGTCTTTCATTTTAATATGTAATGTAATTTTAAATAAATTATGTAATTTAATACATTTTAAAATGTAATTTATTCCTGTGATCAAAGCTGTATTTTCAGCATCATTACTCCAGTCTTCAGTCTTCAGTCTCACATGATCCTTCGGAAGGCTCAAGGCTGTTTTGTTTTTTAATGATGATTGTTTTTAATGATCAACGTTGAAAACAATTGTGCAGGACTATTTGATTAATCGAAAATGTAAAATAAAAGCATTTATTTGAAATAGAAGTCTTTTGTAAAAATGCAAAAGTTGTTCCTGTCACTTTTTTAAAATAATTTGAATGCACCCGTGCTTAATAAAAGTATTCATTCATTTCAAAAAATGTATTGACCCCAAATATTTGAATGGTATTGTATATAGACAAAACAAAATGGTTTAATGTGCTAAATCAAATTCCACAACTGTAATGACTGATATGTAATGTGATCTGTATTTGTAAGGACGTCCAGTATGTCCATTCTTGCTAATGTTGGCATCTAGTGGTCATTAGCAGGCACACAGGCAAAAATAGTTTCAGCAGCACCTGGTGTCTTAGTACCTGATAGAGCAGTGTGTCCAGCATCCCAATGCTAAACACCCTACCAGCTGCAAAAGGCAGGCGAAATATGAAGGACAGGTTTGAGCCTTTCTCTCGTTCTTTCTGCTCCGTGAAGCCATGCAAACAAACATGGAGAGAAGATTTAGGCCCAAACAGTTTAATCAAAGCAAAACCATTATTTTATGATTTATTCAAATGAGAGTGACAGAAAGCAATGTCTGCTCACCTTCTCTAGTTTGGAGAAGGCCAGTGCGTGACAGTCCTTTGCACTGAACTGCATGAATCTCATGTTAGCGGGATGGGTTAACTCGGTGATGATGTTGAGGCCGGAGAACAACCTACAGACCAGTCATTCATTTCAGATACTTAAGATCTTCTGTTCCCTTGTGAAAAACAAGTGCTCTTAATTGAACGGAATAAGCACTTTGCATATTTCAAATATTACAAGGACACTGTGTGTTTAAAAAAGAAAAAAAAGAAGCAAAACCAAATACTATGATATTATAATGAAATAAACAAGAGTGTACCTAAAGTGTGTTTAAAGATGGTACAGTTTCATGAATGTTTCCTAACTATTTATTTCTTCTGCTGAAGACAAAATAAGATATCTAGTATATTTATTTTTTTGTCTACAACAGAAGAAAGAACGTCATACAGGTTTGAAACAACTTCAAGTGTGGATAATTATGGCAGATTGTTCATTTTTGAGTGAACTTAAAGTAGACTTTTAAACAGTGCACGTTGTAATGTCACATTTAAAGTTTTTAAAGCATATTTTGTATTATTATTTAATAATCTTTTGCCATGCTTTAAAAAAATACTTGATTGAGAAATTTATTTTAAATGTACTAAAGTGTAACTTCATTACTTATGGGTCATTTCATATATATTTAACCCTTTGGGAATCTCAAAATCTCAAGCAGTCTCTGACCTGAACAGGGTCTGGACATTAACAATAGTTTTTGCATCCGCCATATATTCTTCCTCAGCGCACATGGTGCTCTCCTTATCCACAACCACCATATTAGCAGCAAACGAGATGCCACAACGCAACAGGTCATCCAGACTGTAAGGAGACAGATAGATTTGCATCACTCTGGTTTTCTAGACAAGAAGCCAGTAAGATCACTTTTGAATTATTCAGAAAATGGTTTTCTAGATTCTTACTCAAATTAACACATCTTTTATTGACTTTTAAGCCTAGATACAATCACCAGTAAGATTAAACAAACTTCCATTGACTTCATCGCTTTTGATGGTCTCTCATGTTGTGTTATTGCAGTTTTCCTCTGAAAATGTAATTCTCTGTCTTGCACCTTTCCCTTACCCCTTCCCCTTGGTTTTCTGTGCTAATCAAAAGGGGTAAGGGGAAGGGGTATAAAACCAAGATTCTTACTGAAACCAAGGGGAACCCAAATTGCGGCCAGAACAGAGAGTACAATCTTAAATAATTTTTTATTGAAGTCTTGTTTTTTTAAGCTTACATATATATTTAGATACGTTTTAAAAAAATCACCAAAAGTGGAAAGCATTTCTCTGTAGAAAACATTAAAACCCAGGACAAACACACACTTTTATACGGAGAGTTTGTATAAACAAACTAGACGGAGAGGATCAAACACACACTTTTAGACGGAGAGTTTGAGATACACCACGGAGAGTTTGGATCAAACACACACTTTTGCGGAGAGTTTGTGTGACGGAGAGTTTGTTCAAACACACATCGGAGAGTTTGTGTCAAACACACACTTTTGAAGTGATCAAACACACACTTTTGAAATGGATCAAACACACACTTTTCGGAGAGTTTGTGATCAAACACACACTCAGTTTGTGATCAACACTTGTCTCCTCTGTTGAATCACGTATGATGCTTGGGGTCTCATTTCAGGGGTATGTTTTCACTCAGTTTTCGAGGGACCTCGAAGGGGAAGGGGTAAGACAGAGAATACTAAAGCCTGACGTTTGTTAATGTTTGTGCAGCTGCACAAAACCTATGGTATTTCAGCCTGCCAAAACAGGCTGGCCCGATTATCTATACAAGTTGCCACTGAATGCCATGTCACCTGAATCGTTCTCCTTCACTGTGAAGATCATCTCCCCACTGGACTCTGAACACACAGAACAAGAAGCCTGCTAAGCCTTAATGAGGCGGCCATTCAAGATGCTGACTTTGAAACAGATCCTTTTCTCCTCATTGTTCTGCTCCTTCAGGTCATCGGATGGATCAGGGAGGCTGGATGCTCCAGTTGTGGTTCCCCGACCTAATACAACTGTCATCGACAGTTCCCTAGCTGATTCCACTGAGGAAAGACCTCCTTTCTCAAGCAAGAGGTTCCCTCTATGCTCTAAATTGGTTCATCTTCTCTGACTGGTGTGCAATCCAAAATGAACACCCATCCTCTTGGGAGCTAGCGACCATTTGTCCTTTTTAAAAGAGCAGCTGGATAAGCTGCTGCACCCTTTCATGCTCAATAGAGCCAGGAGACTTAACCCATCTTTCCCTCATGCTGTTCCTATATGAGACCTATCTACAGTCCTCAAGGCCCTTTGAGGTCCTCCGTTTGAGCCGCTCCAGGTGGCTGACTTCCAGCCCTTGTCACTTAAGACCACCCTGCTGCTAGCTTTAGTTTCTGTCAAGCGTGTGGGTGACTTACAAGTGTTCTTGGTGAGTGCTTCCTGTTTGGAGTTTGGGCCAAACGACTGTAAGTTCATCCTCAAACCCAAGCTAGGTTACTAACTTAAAGTGCTCTCTACTCCATTCAGAGCGCAGGTCATCACCCTGTTAGCTCTCCCTTCCTCTGAAGATGAGCAGGGGGATAACATACTTTAAGCAGTCCAGGCCCTCAGGATTTATGTGGAGCGCTCTTGCCAACATCGGCAGTCAGAGGAGCTCTTTGTGTGCTTCGGAGGCTTGCACTAAAGGGCTGCCAGTTACTAAGCAGAGATTACCCTGCTGGATGGTTCATGCAGTAGCCCTGGCTTATGCCTCAGTGGGCTCTGAGTGCCCCCATTTCAGTGAGGGCCCACTCCACTAGGGGGATGGCCTCCTCTTGGGCTTGGTCCAGTGGAGTTACCATTGGGGATATTTGCCAGGCAGCTGGCTGGACGTCACCATCCACCATTGCTAGGATTTATGATCTGGACATCCCTTTCCTTCAGGCACATATCTTGCCTGCATGATTGTCTTGCACCCCTAGTGAGAGGTATACAGTGTTTTCTCTGCGTGCTCCGGGCGGTGGTACGAGCCTCACAGGTTAGGCTGTGTTTCTTAGGGCCCTCATGGCGGCACCCTAGGGCTGGGATTGCAGGACGGCTTTCGTTCTGCACTTCTAGCACGGCGCTATGGTATATCGTTCCCCGTGTGTGATTCAGCACAACGGGAGAGACCATTTGAAAAGGGAACGCTCTGGTTACTAATGACGCTGCTGCTTCTCAGTTGAAAGAATCAGACTGAATGGCATTCAGGGCTGACTTATATAGGCCGTCATTACCGCATGTTTTGGTGGGCTTAAATTTACATTTACATTACATTTATGCATTTAGCAGACACTTTTATCCAAAGCGACTTACAATTGCATTCAGGTTATACATTTTTAATCAGTATTTGTGTTCCCTGGGAATCGAGCCACAACCTTTTGCGCTACTGACGCAATGCTCTAACCACTGAGCCACACAGGAACAAAAAAAATGCTAGATGTTTGTGTAGCTGCACAAATGTTAACATATCAGGCTTTTGTATTCAGAGTTTCCCCCAAGTGTGATTCAATGCAACTTTCATATTTGCATAGTCAGTGTCATTGATCAGATTAACGCAATTAACATGTAATCTGTTTACATGATGGCTCTAGCATCTAATATATTGCTGACTATACTAGTTTTTCTGGAATGAACCTTTTGGTCTATGAAGGTATGAGACTGTCTTTTCTCCCCCCCAAATGACGCATTTTCTGCCACCATTTTTCACTCAGTGCACAGTGTTTCCGTGACTGTCCAAAGCACATGAATACAAGGCATGTGAGTGGGAATCTGTTTCTAAGCATCTAGCCGTAACATTATAACACTAGATTGTGTTACACTGAACACCACATAAGCAGTGCTAACCTTGCTCTAGGAGCAGGCTTTCATAACCCCAGGTAAACAGTAGTGTTAACCCCACTTCTACTCTACACCTGGGGTTAAAAGTGGAGGTTAGAATGACAATAAAACCCTGGTTTTCTGAATTCAGAATGATGGAATCAGAAGTTCAAAAATACTCATTTGTTTCTGGGTTTTGGGACTCATTCCTTCGGCACTCTACTGTCAAGTGAGAGAGCTAATTAATACAATTTCTTTGTTATCTCAAGAAGGTGACTCTCAGCATACAACAGCAGGATTATTCTCTTCCGGATGATAAATAATAAATGGATTATTTGAGGACAGGATACAAACAAACAAACACGATAATGTTTCATGTTTCATGATAATGTCTCTTGCCTGTCGATTGATCCAAGCAAGTAATATATCATTGGGAACCAACAGACAGTCTCAAGAAACTCCGCGTCTGGCCTAAAAGGAAGATATTCAATATTAAGTAGACATCAGGGGAAATGTAACTATAACTACAAGACTATAAGATATTGGCAACTAAAGTAAAGCTCAGTGAACGAGGTGATGTGTAAAATTAGGATGTTTACTCATGTTCCAAGAGCAGCACGATGGGACACAGTTCATTCTCTGATCTGTAGGAGGCTCGTAATGGGAGGATGAAGTTGTACAGGCCGTTTCCGGTGGTCTCAGTAGACACAATGATGAGCTTTTTCTTCAAATCGTATGCTTTGACATCTTCTTTGTCTTTGTGGTTGCAGGTCTTGTACAAAAACTGACATGACAATAAAGCAATGCAATATTACCATCAAGGACCACAACGGAAACAAACTTTTTAACTTTGTGTTATCCTTGATGAATTGAGTGTATTTCACTGCTTTCTGTCTAATAAATAGTAAAAAATATTACAATTTAACATAAAACCAGTGATTCCCAGGAGCCTACAGTGAATATTTAAAGCATGTTCATAAAACATACACTATTTTTGTGAAACTTACAGTAAAATTGTGAAATATTAATATAATGTAAAAAAAACTTTATTCTTGTGCTCTTGTGAATTTTCAGCATCATAACTCCAGTCTTCAGTGATCCTTCAGAAATCTCTAAAATGCTGATTTGCTGCTGAATAATATTTTAAAGGTGGTTAATAATAAGGGTTCTTATTATTATTATTTACCAATGTTAAAAACAGTTTTTGCTGCTTAATATGTTGTGGAAAACATTTTTAAGATTCAGGATTCAAATTTAGCTTTGCCTCCCAGAAATAAATTACATTTCAAAATGTATTGCAATAGAAAAAAGTAAAATTAAATTGTAACACTCAATTTCTCAATTTAATGTTTCTACTGTATTTTTGAGCACATAAATGCAGCCTTGGCAAGCAAAAAATGTAACGTTTCCAAACTTTGGAAAATTACTGTATGCAAAGCTGAATATCTGATTCTTCAGTGTCACATGATCGTTCAGAAATCAGTGCAATATGCTAATTTGCTGCTAATTATAAATGTTGAAAACAGCTGTGCTGCTTAATATTTTTGTGGAAACTGACACACATTTTTAGAAGTTGTAAAGAACACCATTTATTTGAAATGGGAATTTTTGTATACGTTTTTACTGTTGCTTTTAATCACTTTAACAAACTTTTACTTTCTACTTGTAGTAATTTAGTACAATTATTGTTGTACATTTAGATTGTCCACCCAAGTGTGATCAAGAATACTGTATGTAATACCTTTTCTAGCTGCATACAACATTTGGGTGCTTTCTCTTTCCGTAAATGGCAAAGTATCGGTGAGCTTCCGATGTAGGGTAAATCAGGAGGATATCCCTTAATGTAACTGCAAAAGAGTTCAGGAGATTTGACATGTAATCAAACAAACAGATTATTTTCTCTCTCAGTGAAATACATAATTACCCATCGCTGCCTTCACTTCTAGTGCAGGGCTGACATGGGCTCTTTGACTCGTCGATGAGCAGGTTGCCAGGCTGAAAGGAAGGTGAATCAGGCAATTCCAGAACAGGAACCATGTTTGGTTTTCTGGTCTCAGAGATATTAGTTTCGAATGAGAGAGATGGACCTAAACTGGACGGAATGCTTATTTCCTGCATGTCTATAGCCATGGTACCTTTAGGAAATACAAACAAAAACCTTTAGACTAATATATAGAAACAACATCATGTTTTTGAGAGAATTTAAAGTGCACCAAAGGTCTGAAATTGAAGTTGTTACGCAATGAAATGCTTCTCTTCTGCTGAAACTCTCAAAATGATACTGACACAGACATTTAAAATGTTTGGATATACACCACTTGCGTAGTATGTGTGACATTTGTTGTTCATTTCAGAGATGGGAGTATTTTTGAAAGAAGTCTCTTCAAGGCTGACGGGAAGATTATGGTGCTTCTTGTCATTTTGAAAGTCGACCCATTCACTTACATTATATGGAAGAGTGTGCAGGATACCTTTAAAAAAATCACCAATTGTGTTTTACATAAGAAAAGTTTTTTAGTTTTTTTTTTACAAAAGAACATTAAACATTTTTACAAAATATATAATTATAAATTAAGGATGAATTAAATCAAAAGTGTCAGTAAAGGCTATTTTTTTTAACTGATATATCACTGTTTCCACAATAATATTAAGCAGTGCGAAAGTTTTCAACATTGATAATAATAAGAAATATTTCTTGATTTTTGTTTCAGCGTTTTAGAATGATTTCTGAAGTGACACTGAAGACTGAAAATTCAGCTTTGCATCACAGGAATAAAGTACATTTTAAAATATATTAACACAGAAAGCATTTATTTTAAATTGTGATAATATTTCACAATATTACCATTTTTACAGCATTTTTGTATCAAATAAATAGAGCCTTGGTTAGCATAAAAGACTTCTTTCAAAAACATTAAAAAGCTTACCAACCCCAAACGTTGGTATTGCTGTGATATATACATTATCTTTCTTTGAATTATTATACTGCTTATTTGTCTGACCCATGCTAGTAATAGCGCTGCTGGTTAGAGGTTGAGTCTTGTTTCCTTTCTTGGCCTTAAAGCAGAAGTTCTCCTCTTCACTGAGACTGATGTAGAAGCACACGTCCAAAGGTTTCATGATGTGCTGAGGACCAGGGTTCAGCAGAATATTCTTTGTGTCGTCAGGACAGACTCCAATGAGACAGATGCCGTACCTACAAACATGAGAAATATTTACACAAGTAAGAAGTGGCCATTTTTGAGGAATCAAATGTCATTTTCAATGTACTGTAAGATTTAATGCATTTCTCAAATATGCTTTTCCCTCATACTCACTTATTATATGCATTAAAGGAGGCATAAGGGAAGCTCTTTCCCTCATACTCAGAAAAGAAGACGCTTTCTTTCAGAACAATGCTGTACACTTCATTTCCTGAGCATTTCCCATAAATCCTGTGCCAGTCCTCAGGAGAATGCTGGCCCTCTCTGCAGAGATACACATCAAATCATATAGAATTTTCCTTTTGAGTTTCACAACTTGAGTGAGTGATAACAAAATCCAACAGCCAGATTCACTAAACAGGGCAAATTAGCATGAGATCGCTATCGCCTATGGAAGTGGAAAATTCTCTGGAGTCCGAAATACATCAAACGTTTTATGATTTTTGCATAATAGATCCCCAAATTTTGCATCTGAAAGGGAAGCTCCTACAAATGCATATGCAAATATATCTATGTCCACAACTTTCTATCATTCATTTTACTAAAGTATTTATTTATTTTTCATTACTAGGGTTTGCGGTGGTTCAAGACTCAAAACGTTTTTGGTGAAATATTCCTTTAAGTGTTTTTGATATGTCATCAGGCGAGTGTACTCACAGGCCTTGAGATGTGTGCACCAGCAGGGTGATGAAGGTAGACGTGGCAGGACAGATGCAGTTCAGGGCCAGCATAGCGTATTTAAACTCTTCCTCACAAACAATATGATCTGAAGGGCGATATAGCAGTACAACTGTGTTAGAAAGATCTGCGTCTTTTCTGTCAAAGTCAAAATCTTTTGCTGCAATCATAAATTGTTTGAAATGTTCTGGGATTATCTACAAAGACCGATTTAACAGTACCTGCAAATTTCACATGAAATTTGTTTTCTGGTTTGAGAATCTGAACAAAAAGAGTGCAGCTTGGAGCAAAGTCCTTCACTGCCCAAGCCCTCAGGATGGTCTGGTGATCCTGAGAAGAAACAAATAAGTTAAAAAAGGTGGAATATTCATAGAAATTATCATAAATATAGCTCTGATTTGTTTTTATATATGTCCCATCCCTTCACTAATGACTTAAAGGGGCAATGAACTAAGAAATCTAAATTCCCTTTTGACATATAAGAGGTCATTGTGCTATAAAAACATCCTGTATGTTTCAGAACTCAACGTTTTCATTAGTCTAAAAACAGCTTATATTGAAGTCAGTCTGCCGAAATGACAGCTTATGGAATGTGCCACTTTAAGGATGTAATAGTGTGGATAAAGAGAAGATGATCAACGCCTGCTTCTACATCACTGCCTGTTTAGCCCCGCCCACTGATTCACGTAAATGAGGACGAAAAATATTCATCAACAACTCTTTTTTCTGTGACTAAGACGAGACGTTGACGAGCTAAAATTAATATTCTGATGATAAAAACAATGACGAAATGTATGTCTTCGTTAACAAGACGAGAGGGGACTAAAATGTTATTTGAGGACTACTGGACATTCAAAATACATCCTATAGGCTAAGTTAACTGTGTTGTCTTTCAAAATATGCGTCTCTGTCATTGAAGGGGTGTTTGCATAGCTAGTCTCGGTATGGCAGCCGCAGGACGGATAGGCTAACAAAATGCGAACTAGCGATCTGAAGCAATGGCCTCAGCACCCGAAAGGTTAGAGACTGGGTGACCAGATGTCCCGTTTTTCCGGGAGTCACAATTCGTTGTCGATTAAAGGCGGGATAGGCGAAATCGCTCTGATAGAAGTGCTCTCTCTCACGCACGCACCACTTCTTCAGTTCTCGTACAGCGAGCGATCAGTTCTCAGTGCTCACTGCTCAAACACACACACAGCAATACAAATGTCTATCGTGTAGAGTATCTCAGTATCTAAATACAGTCGGTTATGGCTTAAGTGAACGTGAACAGGTGGGCGAAAACTGAATTTGTGTCAGTATTAAAGGGACAGCGTTCCTAATTAAATACCTATCTGTGTCATCAATGTTAACCAACAAAATATTTTAAATAAATGTATACTTGTTAAGTAAGCCTACTGTATCTGAAAAATTAGTTTAATTTGTATCTCTAGCAAAAAAAAAGAACATTTATTTCAGTTTTCAGTTTCAGTTTATTCCAAATTCAATCCTTGATTCAAATTTATCATAAGCTTAATTGATTTGGTCTAAAGAGAGAAGAATGAATTACTATTTTTGTTTGAATACTACACATACAAAATCTACCAAAATAAATGTTGGTAACTGCAGTTTGACTAAAAGTATGACAAGTTTGACTAAACGTATGTCTAAAATACAATGACTTTTCTTCGACTAAAACTAGACTAAAACCATGAAAGACTCAAATGACTAAAATGTGACTATTAAGCATTTTCATCTCAAGATAAAGACTAAGGCTAAATCAAAAATACCTGCCAAAATTAACACTACGTTCTACTCGCCGCGGGAGATTTGTTCCTTCATTCTCTTGAGTGTCTACTTTCCTCCGCAAGCGCACGTGAGCTCAGCTTCAGACACAGAACAAATACACCCAGACTCTGTTTGAATCATTCTCGGGGACTTTAATAAAGCAAATCTCTCCCGCAAACTGCCAAAATACAGACAGCATGTTACATGTCCCACCAGAGACAGTAATATATTGGATCACAGTTACACAGCGATTAAGGAGGCATGTCACTCTGTCCCACGAGCAGATTTAGGAGTCTCTGGTCACTGTTTGGTTAATCTCATACTGACCTACAGGCAGAAACTGAAATCTGCTAAACCTGTATTAGGAACTGTTAAAAGATGTACTAATGAAGCAGAGCAGGACTTAAAAGCTTGTTTTGACCTCACTGATTGAGTGTTTTTGAGGCTGCTGCAAACGATCTGGACGAGATCACAGACACTGTAACATCTAATATCAGTTTCTGTGAGGATATGTGCATTTCTACCAGAACTCGTTTAACCTACAACAACGATAAACCATCGGTCACTGCAAAACTCAGACAGCTCCGTCAGGCCAAAGAAGATGCTTACAGAAAGGGGGATAAAGTCTAGTATAAACAGGCCAAATACATACGGGAAAAGGAGATCAGAGTGGTAAAGAGGAATTATTCTGGCAAGCTAAGGAACAAATTATCGTTCAGTGATTCTGCTTCAGTGTGGAAAGGTATGAAAGACATCACCAGTTACAAGACACCATCCCCCAGTACTGTGGAGAATCAACAACTGGCAGACGATTTGAATGATTTTACTGTAGGTTTGAAAAAACACCCCAAACCCGCCCTGAACACCTCTCCACACAACCATTAACACCTCCAGCAACCGCCCTCTCCCCACACCTGCATTGACAATAAGTGAAGATGACGTGCGCCAGGTCTTCAGAGAGAACAAAAGAAGGAAAGCACCAGGACCAGACGGTGTGACACCAGTCTGTCTGAAATCCTGTGCTGACCAGCTGGCCCTCATCTTCACACAGATCTTAAACAGATCACTGGAGCTGTGCGAAGTCCCCTCATGCTTCAAACGCTCCAAAATCATCCCTGTCCCAAAGAAACCCAAAATTACTGGATTTAATGATTACAGACCTGTGGCTCTAACGTCTGTGGTCATGAAATCATTTGAAATACTGGATTTGTCGTATCTGAAGGCCTACAGTGGACCCTTACTGGACCCCCTGCAGTTTGCCTACAGAGCAAACAGGTCTGTGGATGATGCAGTTAACATGGGACTGCACTTCATCCTGCAGCATCTGGACAGACCAGGGACTTATGTGAGGATCCTGTTTGTAGACTTCAGCTCGGCCTTTAACACCATCATCCCGGACACCCTTCAGAATAAACTGACAGCTCTCTGTCCTGTCTACTGGATCACCAGCTTCCTGACAGACAGACAGCAGCTAGTGAGGATGGGAAAATTCTCATCCAGCACCCGCACCATCAGCACCTGGAGCTCCTCAGGGCTGTGTTCTCTCCTCCACTGATCTTCTCCCTGTACATGAACGAATGCACATCTAAAGGCCCCTCTGTCAAGCTCCTGAGTCCATTGAGAAAAAGGCCCAGCAGGGGCTGTACTTTCGCCAACTGAGGAAGTTCAACCTGCCACAGGAGCTGCTGATACAGTTCTACTCTGCCATCATTGAATCCATCCTCTGCACGTCAATAACTGTATGGTTCAGCAAATCTGACATCAGAAGACCATGGAGGGTAGTCCGGACGGCTGAGCGAATCATTGGTACAACCCTCCCCACTCTCCAAGAACTGTACTCATCCAGAGTGAACAAAGGGGCTTGCAAAATCACTCTGGACCCCTCACATCCAGCACACTCCCTCTTTGAACTGTTACCGTCTGGTCGACGCTACAGAGCTCTGAGCACCAGAACGACCAGACACAGAAACAGTTTCTTTCCCCAAGCAATCCATCTCATGAACACTTGACATTAAACGTGGAACACACAACACTATTACACAATTATTTATTCACCACACATACTTATTTTTTTTCTTTTCAAATTTGCATATATCAGACCTGTACACACATAATTGTCTGTATTGTGTATTCTAATGAGGGGGGGTCAACTACTTCTGAATTATGATTTTGATGTAAAAACATTATCAGCGGACCTCAAATAACATAGTTCATGACTCCTTTCACAATAATGCTTTAAATGTTCTAATCATAATTAAGCATTTCTTGCACTTTTTGATGAAAAATCTCAGTAATACATACGGCTGCATTGCGGTCAGCCTCGCAGCGGCAGGTCAGAATGAAACAAGCCTCAGCATTATCCAGCCTGTGTGGAAAGACTTGTTTTCAGAGAATATATCTTGCATTACGTTTCTTACACCATTGGCATTTCTTTAATTACTTAAAGAGTAAACTTTTTGAATATAGTTAGCTTTATGTTTAAAACAAGATCAAAACTATTTGGGGTAACTCTTAATTTTGCAGTGTCTTTGTTACATGTTACATGCACTCACTATAGTAATAACAGTAAATTATGCATACTTACATGCAACTTTTTTCTGGCCAAAATATATGTTATTAGCAGTGGATCTCAATGAAATATATTTGTGAAATTGAAAATATATTTAATTTCAATCTTCATATTACAAAATATTTGTCAAAATGTATTTCAGGGTCAAGAAACATTTCCAATCTTATAGTTGCAATCAAAATTAGATTTATAGTGATTTAATAATGTAAAAATGTTTATATACAGTATATTGTAAAAAAATAAAAAAAAAAAAAAAAAAGAGGAATATTATAAAGTATGTTCTGTGCTGATTTTTATCAAAATGTGTTCAAATAAGCCCTTTCTTCAAATGTGACATGTGAATGTATTTTTTGGGGGGGGATTTAAATATACGGTGGGCATATCTTTATATTGTTAAAATACATTTTTACTATAAAATAGCCAAAAACATATTTAAAAACCTAAAATATATTTGAAAATTTGCCAATGTTTTTGTTTAGGCTTTTAAATGTATTTAAATATATATTTGAAAATGTATTTTTTATGAATGGGTTACACTTTAACAAGGACACTGTTAAATAAATATTAACCCAGTTTTGCAACAGTGTCAGAATTATTTTTTTTAAGTCTTGATATCTTACACAATTTAATCTCAAAAATACTTATTAGATTGTTTTTTTTAATCATAATTAAATCCTTTAAGGCAACACTTTGGCATTTTGGTTCTGTTCCATGTAAATGCGATTCCCAATGAAAATTATATCAAGTTTGAAATATATTTACTTTGGATAAAAGTGTCTGTTAAATAACTAAATGTACAGTCATTGCCAAAAATATCGGCACCCTTGGTAAATATGATCAAAGAAGGCAGTGAAAATTCAAGTTCAAGTTGAGCTTTATTGTCATTCCGCTACATGTGTGGACATATGTCGTGCCTCACAGGACCACGGTGCTACATGAATACAGACATACAACAATGAGGTAAAACAGTATAAACCTACACACAACTAACCTACTGTCAGATTTGACTATACATATGCTATATATAAAAGTGGTTACCTATACATAAACTAAAAAATACAAACTGTACAACTGTGCAAATGCCTCGCAGTACATGTGCAAAAAGAGAAACATTCATGCAGCTGGCTGGGGAACAGTGTAAGGTGATTTGTAGTGCCTGAGCATGTAAACATACATATATTACTGAGTCTTTTGTGGGGTTTATTTACACACAGTTGTGTGTGAAAGTGTCTAGTGTGAGTAGAGGAGAGTGTGTTACTACAGGTGGTTTGTACAGGCCCAGTCACCTGTGTGTAGCACACTTTGAATTGCACAAAAGTTTTTTTTCCTGTGATGTGGTAAGGTTGGGGGGGGTCCATGTTTCAGGAGGTAGGGGTTTGTATGGGGTTTCAGAAAAGGGTGGGGTGATGTGAGTTCAGGGCTCTCACAGCCTGGGGGAAAAAGCTGTTGTGCAGTCTGGCGGAGCGGGCTCTGATGCTCCGGTACCGTCTTCCTGATGGTAGGAACTGGAAGAGACTGTGGGAGTGATGGGTGGGGTCCTTCACGATACTATTGACACGATACTAATTAATCTGCATTGTTCATTCTTTTGATCTTTTATTTAAAAAATTCACAAATATCTAACCTTTTATTGAATAATAAGAATTTAAATTGAGGGGAAATATCATTATGAAATAAACGTTTTTCTCTAAGACACATTGGCCACATTGGCCTTTTATTCAACTTTTTAATTTGCCAGTTTAACTGCTCACCCTATAATGCCTTTCAGAGAACATGACAAGAGATCAACACTTTCAGAATTCCAGACCAAATTCCCCTCCATGTTTGCTTCTTCTCTTCAGTTCACTACTCATCTTCTACAGGGCTCAGAGAACACCTGACAAAATCAGAGACCATTCCTTCATCCAGAATCTCCAGATCTTCAGATTCACAGCTTCTTCTCTTCAGTTCACCTCACTCATCTTCTACAGGGTTCAGGTGAGGAACACCTGACAAGAGATAGAGAGACCATTCCTTCATCCAGAATCACTCTAGATCTTCAGATTCACAGCTTCTTCTCTTCAGTTCACTCATCTTCCTTCATCAGAGAACACCTGACAGAATCAGAGACCATTCCTTCTCCAGAATCACTCCATTTCAGATTCACAGCTTCTCTCTTCAGTTCACCTCACTCATCTTCTACAGGGATCAGGTCAGAGAACACCTGACAAGAGATCAGAGACCATTCCTTCATCCAGAATCACTCAGATCTTCTTCAGCTTCTCCTCTTCAGTTCCTCACTCATCTTCTACAGGGTTCAGGTCAGAGAACACCTGACACGAGATCAGAAACCATTCCTTCATCCAGAATCACTCCAGATCTTCAGATTCACAGCTTCTTCTCTTCAGTTCACTCACTCATCTTCTACAGGGTTCAGGTCAGAGAACACCTGACACGAGATCAGAGACCATTCCTTCATCCAGAATCACTCCAGATCTTCAGATTCACAGCTTCTTCTCTTCAGTTCACCTCACTCATCTTCTCAGGGTTTCAGAGAACACCTGACACAGATCAGAGACCATTCCTTCATCCAGAACCACTCAGATCTTCAGATTCACAGCTTCTCCTCTTCAGTTCACTCACTCATCTTCTACACTCTCAGAGACACAAGAGATCAGAGACCATTCCTTCATCCAGATCATCCAGATCTTCAGATTCAGCTTCTTCTCCAGTTCACTCATCATCTTCTCAGGGTTCAGATCAGAGAACACCTGACACGAGATCAGAGACCATTCCTTCATCCAGAATCACTCCATCTTCAGATTCACAGCTCCTCTTCAGTTCACTCACTCATCTTCTCAGGGTTCAGATCAGAGAACACCTGACACGAGACAGGACCATTCCTTCATCCAGTCACTCAGATCTTCAGATTCAGCTTCTCCTCTTCAGTTCACCTCAACACAGGGATCTCAGAGACACGAGATCAGAAACCATTCCTTCATCCAGAAACCATTCCTTCATCATCCAGATCTTCAGATTCACAGCTTCTTCTCTTCAGTTCACTCACTCATCTTCTACAGGGTTCAGGTCAGAGAACACCTGACACGAGATCAGAGACCATTCCTTCATCCAGAATCACTCCAGATCTTCAGATTCACAGCTTCTTCTCTTCAGTTCACCTCACTCATCTTCTAGGGTTCAGATCAGGAACACCTGACACGAGATCAGACCATTCCTTCATCCAGAATCACTCAGATCTTCAGATTCACAGCTTCTCCCTCAGTTCACTCACTCATCTTCTACAGGGTTCAGACAGAGATCAGAGATCAGAGACCATTCCTTCATCCAGAATCACTCCAGATCTTCAGATTCACAGCTTCTTCTCTTCAGTTCACTCCATCTTCAGTTCAGAGAACACCTCACTCAGAGACCATTCCTTCTCCAGAATCTCCAGATCTTCAGATTCACAGCTTCTTCTCTTCAGTTCACCTCACTCATCTTTCAGTTCAGTCAGAGAACACCTGACACGAGATCAGAGACCATTCCTTCATCCAGAATCACTCCAGATCTTCAGATTCACAGCTTCTCCTCTTCTTCTCCTCTTCAGTTCAGAGAACACTCACTCAGAGACCATTCCTTCTCCAGAATCTACAGATTCACAGCTTCTTCTCTTCAGTTCACCTCACTCATCTTTCAGGGTTCATCAGAGAACACCTGACACGAGATCAGAGACCATTCCTTCACAGAATCATCCAGATCCTTCAGCTTCTTCTCCAGTTCACCTCACTCATCTTCTACAGGGTTCATCAGAGAACACTCAAGAGATCAGATCTTCAGATTCACATCACAGCTTCTTCTCTTCAGTTCACTCACTCATCTTCTACAGGGTTCAGATCAGAGAACACCTGACACGAGATCAGAGACCATTCCTTCACAGAATCATCCAGATCCTTCAGCTTCTTCTCCAGAATCACTCAGGGTTCAGATCAGAGAACACCTGACACGAGATCAGACCATTCCTTCATCCAGAATCACAGATCTTCTTCACAGCTTCTCTTCAGTTCACCTCACTCATCTTCTACAGGGTTCAGGTCAGAGAACACCTGACACGAGATCAGAGACCATTCCTTCATCCAGAATCACTCCAGATCTTCAGATTCACAGCTTCTTCTCTTCAGTTCACCTCACTCATCTTCTACAGGGTTCAGGTCAGAGAACACCTGACACGAGATCAGAGACCATTCCTTCATCCAGAATCACTCCAGATCTTCAGATTCACAGCTTCTTCTCTTCAGTTCACCTCACTCATCTTCAGGGTTCAGGTCAGAGAACACCTGACAAGAGATCAGAGACCATTCCTTCATCCAGAATCACTCCAGATCTTCAGATTCACAGCTTCTTCTCTTCAGTTCACTCGTCTTCTACAGGGTTCAGGTCAGAGGACTGGAGTGGCCACAGCAGAAGCTTGGTTTTGAGCTCACTGACCCATTTTGTGTTGTTTTTGAGGTTTGTGTTTGGATTATTGTACGGTTGGAAGATCCAAACATGGCCCATTATATGATTTCTAACAGAGTCAGTCACTTATTGATTTTTTATCTGTTGGTATTTGATAGAATCCATGATGCCATGTGTCTAAACAAGATGTCCAGGACCTCCAGCAGAAATATAGGCCCACAACATAAAAAATACAGCAGTATATTTCATTGTACACGTGGGGTACTTTTTATCCCTGTGTTCACCAAACCCATCTTGAGTGTTTGCTGCTAAAAAGCTTTTTTGTTTGTTTCATCTGACCATAGAAGCCAGTCCCATTTGTAGTTCCAGTCGTGTCTGATAACTGAATATGCTGGAGATTGTTTTTGGATGAGCTAGGATCATCTTTTCTTAAAACCCTCCCAAACAACACGTGGTGATGTAGGTGCTGTTTGACAATTTTTTTAAAGGTTTTCTGACACAGAGACTCAACTATTTTCTGCAATTCCCCAGTTGTGGTCCTTGGAGAGTCTTTAGCCACTCATACTCTCCTTCTCACCATGCATTAGGATGATATAGATACACGTCCTCTTCCAGGCAGTTTCGTAACATTTTATGTTGATTGGAAATTCTTAATTATTGCCCTGATGTTGGAAATGGGAATCACTGCTCTAGCTCTTTTCTTAAAGCCACTTCACTAATTTGTGAAGCTCAATTATCTTTTGCTGCACATCAGAAACATATTCTTTATTTTTTTTCTCATTGTGATGAATGATTAAGGGAATTTGGGCTTTGTTTTCCCTCCTATTTATATTTCTGTGAAGCAGGAAGCCATGGCTGGATAATTTCATGTTCATAATCACCCCGAAGTGCTCAAAATTGTGAATATGAATGGGAATATACTTCAGAGATATTTTACTCATAACGAAATTCTAGGGGTGCCAATAATTGTGTCCAACGTGTATTTGAGAAAAACATTTATTTCATAATGATGTTTCCCCCCATTTTAAATTCTTATTATCCAATGAAAGGTTAGATTTTTGTGATTTTTTTTAAATAAAAGATCAAAAGGATTAACCTTGCAGATTAATTTTCACAACCTTCTTTGATCATATTTACCAAGGTCGACGATATTTTTGGCCATGACTGTAAATGTACAAGTAAATATCTCTCAACTGCCCACTCAACTAAAATGTTAAAATATGATAGTTTATAATTTATGTCTGTTTTTAAAAGAAATACTCAGCTTGATAACCCAGAAAGCTTGGTATTTTCCTATATATGGCAGCAGCTGCACAGCAGAAGCCCAGTGTATATGTGGGATGTGTTAAAAAGGCTCAAGATATTGCAGCAGATAAACATAAATGTCTTCAAACTCACTTTGCTCTGACCAGATCTTGATCTTTGAGGGCAGAGCCCTGCAGATATATGACTCTGTGTGCCCACATCGGGATCCGCAGCACCCGTCTCACCGCCACATCCTGCTCTGCTGGGCAAAGGATGATGACATAGTACTCCTGGAAGAAAACAGCGACAAACAGATGGAATAAATTACGTTGGTCAAGACTCAAATTAAAACTAGTTGAAAATTCATTAAAACATTTACGCCATTTTGAATTTTTCACAAAACCTACTTTTGAAAACTAGTCCTAGGTTTTTTGCCCGTTTCAGCCCGATTGGAACCAAAGCTGGGCTGAAAGATTCTCTAGAGTTCGAATATCAAAAGTTATAAAAAAAAAAAAAAACTTTTCCCTTCATTTTCACCAGGGGGTGCCAAAACGTGCAAAGTGGGCGAGGCCTCTTCTACTAAAAACTCTTGAACAGAATTAGTTATTTACCAAATTGGATTCTTATATGTATTGGTTCATGGCAATTGGCTAAATGGTAAAAATGGCTATAACTACATCATCCTTTGTCCAATCAATTTGAAAACTGTCATGCAGTGTCTTTCTCCTAAATGCCATTACTGTATGGCAGGACATTTGTGTATCTTGTCATTGCTACTGTAATCATGCAGTGTTTCACACACACGCACAATAATCATATCCCTGCTAAAACAAAACAATAGAAGCCCAATAGAAACCATCACAGAAATGCCAATGGTTTCCATTAAAATACCATAATAAACCATAAGCTTTTTCCAGTAAAACCATTACAAAATTCCTTTTTGTAGTGTGTTTTGGGCATTTGTCCTATAGGATTTAACATCCCACCAATAGAATCCATCACATACCAGTAGACACCATTATAGTTTCCATTAAAACCAATACAATTCCCATTATAACCATTAAATCCATTACATTTTCTATTGTGGTTTGGGCAGGGCTCTATTGGTTTTTTTATTCAGCAGGGATGATAGAACTCTTTTTGAATAACTTTGCCTCTGGAACCACTGCTGTCAATCAAATTGTTTGTTAAAAATGTGAGATTATAAAAAAAAAAAAACTACTTTTGTGAACTAGTCCTTTGCAGTACAAGTCCCTAGGTCAACACTTTAGAAATTGTAGCTTTTGGATAGCTATAACCAGAACAGATCATTTAGAAAAAAGATGTAGCCAATTGTACACTAAATCCTAAATGAAAACTCACTTCACAAAACCAGCTGAGCACATGCAACATATGATTCTAAAGAAGCATGCAAAGTTTTATGGAGATCGTACCATAGGTGGAATTGTATCTGTTATATAAAAGTGAAAAATACTGTATTTATGTGGCAAATTACATGTATTTTTCATCGCTGATTTGGATGGTTACAAGATTGCTAATTAATTTACAATGTACAATTGCGCATGAAGGCCTTAAAGTGCTTGAACCCAGATAATTGGTGCTTGCAGCTATATTTTATTTTTGTAATGTACCTGAAGTATGGGGTGAGCATAAAACTCATTTAGGAAATCCATCAGCAGGTCGATTTTAATTGAACTGACACACAGCACCACGTGTCTCTCGGTTTCTGCTCTTTGCTTGCTGTAATCTCCTCCTGACTTCTGCCGCTCCATCAACAAGTAGGCCAGCTCCTCAAACTAGTGTATCACAGCACACAGAGAAAACAGCACAATGCACTGCTTTAGCTCTCATTCTTTAATGATATTGCGGTGACAGTTGCTGCAGATTATAGTTCTTCTGAGACATCCCTCATGGGATTTAGGTATTAAGTGTATTAAGATTGTGAAGCCGTTTCTGGGAGAACTAACACTTTAAAATATAAAAGTAAAAACATACAAGTTACAAGTTATGCCTGCTCTTACTTTAATAATAAGGTGAGAATAAATGGGAATTTATCCATTAAATCTTACCTGGATAGGCAGGACTATTAAAGCCACAAATATCATAATAACAACCAGCAACTTGGAGGGCCAGACATCAGGAAGGACATCTCCAAACCCAACTGTAGAGAAGGTCACGATGCAGAAGTAGAAAGAGTCAAAAACTGTGACTGTTTTTCCAGCACGCTGCAAGTGCTCAACACCGCAAATGCTAGAGTGACGAGGAACAAATTAACAAAAGCAGACAACACAAAGGAGTCCATGTTAGTTCTGATACATATGAGGGACTTTATTCTACAGTACTGCATGCATATATGCACAAATATTTGATTATGAAGAGACATGTGATGCACGCTCCATTTCTGGGTAAAACCATCACACATTGACTTATAATGGCAAATGGTCATGAAGTGATGGGATCAGGAAATGACAATGATCTTTTGCTCTGACTCTCTGTCTGCATTAGCCCTCCAAATGACACCAAGTCTATGAGCAAACAGCTTGTGAACATTTCCTCTAAAAGCGTTGAGATGCACTTACTGGCAGTGTAATGGTGATCGTGTAGTGCTGTCTATACATTTCTAATGATGAACACTTGACCACAGAGCAATTAGTATATTGCTTTAGTCCTGAGATAAAAGAAAAAACACTTTTATGTTGATAAAAAAAAACAAGACAGTTAATGTTGCTGAGGTCTACAGCAGATAATCTGCAGATATGTTATCTGAAAAACAATTATGGTTGAGCTTTTCTCTGAACTAACCAACTGGTGTTTTGGGGATTTGTAGTGGATGCATGACATCAGTTCTTCTCAAGTTCAAACACGTCTTATTTTTAAACATAATATTTAAATTGTGCTTCAAGGCTGAAATACAATATGCACATGTTGCCCAGTTATTTTAGTCCCTACACTAGTTTCTGAAACTCAGATTTTCAAAGAACATCATGTTATAAAAATGATAGTTCTGGTCCTTGATTCTGATTAATAATTTTATGAGACTAATGTTCTAAATATATAATTTGATGTATATCAAAATGAAATGAATAGAAATGTAAATTAAATTACACTATTACCTGTACATACGAATCTAAACAGCCAGTAGGTGGCAGCAAGTCTTAATTCAATCATATAATCACTCATTCAACCAATTCGTTAAAACCGAAGCAAGAGACTACTGTCTTTATGAATCATTGAATCGTTTGCTCAAAAGAACAGAATCATTCAAAAACAAAACACCACTTTAGCCGAAATCGCCCCCTATATCCTCAAATAGGGCACTATTTTAGGGGGCAGCCATTTTTAGGGGTGTCCAAAACCAGAGTGGACATTCTCGAGTGCACTCATTCAATCCTGCAACGCACCGCAAAAACAAGTGTACAACCGATGTTATGTTATGGGCTAGAGATAACCCATAATGCACTGTGAGAGTTGCGATGAATGAATTCCCGCATTTCGCCAGAAGATGGCACCTGCAGTTGAATCATTTTAAAAGTGCTTGTCCACGGCCTAATACAACACAGGTACACAATCAATGTAAATTGACTATTAAAAGTTTCAGTCCTTACGGTGTCCGAGTTCACTCACTTGTTTTCATTCACTCCTTCAAGTGAACGGTATGAGTGGACTCATGTAGAGAATAGGGAATGAGGGTAATGGGGGGCGATTTTGGATACAGCCTATGTGTTGCAGAGAGGCAAAATAGAGGAAAAAAACGTTAACAACGTTGTATCTAAAAATAGTACATTCATTCATATAATTAATATATAGTGTTTTTGCCACGTGGCTGTAGAAAGCACACAACGCAGGAGTAGAAATAAACAAGAAAGTCCTTAAATAAATCCACAAGCAGGAGAAACGCAGGAGATTAACACAAATCAACATCACGTCAATACTAAGGAGCTAGGGCAAAACAGGGGGCTTAAATAATAGGAGAGGGCAATCAGGGTGGAACTAATTAACAATCCTGGAAACTGATAGACAAGGAAACTCAGGAAAAAATGAACACAGAAGCAGAACATAAACGTGACATATCACCACCCTCCCAGAAAGGTGCGTCCTCACTCCGACAAACAGTCCAACAGAGGAGGGAGGGTGGAGGTTCAGGAAGCAGGCGTGGGGCAGGAAATGGGAAAGGGGCATAGTTCATAAGGCCAGGGAAAAGTAGATGGAGGGAGGAGCCAGGGAGGGGCCCGGAGCAGGAGGAGCCTGATGGAGATCCAGAGACCAGCCTGCATGAGGCCCCAAGGTGGAGTCAAGGGAGGGAGGTGCCATGGTGGAGAGGGCCTGGACGATACCCTGAGGATGACTGATGGAGACAGAGCCAATGGAAGAGGAGCCCAGGATGGAGCTGAGCAGACTGAGAGCCAGGGCGACACGGAGGATCAGGAGGGCCAAGGTGGGGCTGAAGGCTCTGGTGACCGAGGCAGAGGCAGGGATGCTGAAGACCGCGGCGGAGCCGGCGCGACTGAGGATGAAGGCTGAGCCAGAGGGAAGGAGTAATGAGGCGAAGCCAGAAGAGTGGAGTCCCGACGCGGCGGATGGTCAACGACTGACCAAGGCGGAGTCAGAGGGACGAGGGAGCCCGGTGGAGCCAGTGGGATGACGGACCACGGTGGAGATGAGGGAGATAGAAGCTAGGGCTGAACGATTTTGGAAAATAATCTAACTGCGATTTTATTTTACCAATATTGCAATTGCGATTTAATATGCAAAATTATTTTTTTTAAGCGCTTTGTGTTCTGTATTATTATGTTCTGTATTATTCAACATGTTTGGTTGTCCACCAGTATTAAAATCAAATTTCGGGGGTAAAATATAAGTTTTTTGTAAGGGTTCCCCTGGTAAGATTCGCATTTCAGGGGCTAAACATCACGTTTTTGGAGGCATGAATTGTGTTCCGATTGACATTGTCCCTAAACAGTGTCCATTGCTCCCTACTACCTGAGTAGGGGAAATCCATTGAAGTTTTCTTCACTTCGGAATCATTCATTCATGGATTTGGATCTTCAAACACAGACGTGTGTGACATAATATACCTCTGTAAATATACACAATTTAAATTCACGTCTTGCACACTTCAATGCCCTTTGCATGGAAACATATATTCAAAACGACTTGAAAAATCGGATATTTTGTTATCCTCAGTCAGTTAAAGGAACAGTTCACCCAAAAATGAAAATTCTGTCATTAACTACTCACCCTTATGTCGTTCCAAACCCGTAAGAACTTCTTTCATCTTCACAACACAAATTAAGATATTTTTTTATGAAGTCCAAGAGCTCTCTGACCATTCCATAGACAGCAAGGGTCCTATCACAGTCAAGGCACAGAAACACTAAGGAAAAATGGTCCATATGACATCAGTGGTTCAACCGTAATCTTATGAAACTACAAGAATAAAATTACAAAATAAATTGCTTCTTAAAATTACGGTTCAACCACTGATGTCAAATGGAGCATTTTAACAATGTCCTTACTACGTTTCTGTGCCTTGATCGTGGTAGGGACCCTTGCTTTCTATGCAGGATCAGAAAGCTCTCGGATTTAATCAAAAATACCTTAATTTGTGTTCCAAAGATATCACAGGTTTGGAATGACATGGGGGTGAGTAATTAACGACATCATTTTCATTTTTGGGTGAACTATCCCTTTAAGTGTATGAAGCCAAGTTTTTCACTGTAACCATTTGCAAAGTAGGTAAATGTCAAATGCCCAACACTTTTTAGAGCCACTCCTCTATTTTAAAATTAGCTTGGCAACCCACCAGGGATTAATAAGGATGTGAACATGGATGGACAAGTACATTTGTGGTGAGTAAGTGCTTCTCCCTCGAAAAGCAGAAACCACAGAAAATGAGCTGTAATTCAATATGTTTCTGACCCTGATCATGCTGCTTGTCTAAGCCTAACGAGAACGAACACTGATGAAGACCAGGAGACACAGTTGCAGGGAAATCCTATCTAACAAGCAGTTTGGGGTCGAATTTGTGTGTGTTGCGTATATATAAGTGTATATTTGGCTGACTCACAAAGTGAAAATGAGGCAGACGATGGTAGAGATGAGGATGAGGACCTGATTGAACATGGCTGACTGTGTCCGGTGAATAGCACGATGAAGATCATTCTGACAGCCACAGAGAAAAATATGTCAATATATTTCTGTTATGACAACTCTCAGAGGTTTTAGCATGGTAATGCACATGGCAATGTTAATGTGTTTAGTCTCGTCAAAACAGATCTGCTACGCTGCTGCTGCTACAGAGCAAGTACCAAGACTTGATACTGCCAACACATTCACAACATACTGCTGTGAGCATGTAAGAAATACTGCTGCTGCACATATAACATATTTGAAATACCCCCATATATAGCATACATGTAGCAGATCTATACAGGTGGAGCTGGGGAAGGTGGAGGGTTTCTGAAGCGCTGCAACTGCTACAGCAAACTCTAGCCAAGTATTAACATGTTGAGCAGCGAGCTCATTGGCTGTTGATACAAAAGATAACCAATCAGCTGTGCCATGTGATAATGACGTTATTATCTCAGACTGAGTTAGACCTATCAGACAGCACCATCTAGAGTTTCATGACAGAACTTTAAATATATACATTTTTCGATACTTTATTCCAAAGATGTACTCACAATCATACTTTCCAAAGAACGTTTAGCCAGCCAGCAGTTCAGAAACACAGGAATGAAGAGGTTTCGGAGAGGACAATAAAATATCTGTTACAACAAAGAGCAACCATTACATTTTTAGAAAAAAAATACAAATGTAATCCATAAAAAAACTGTGTTGGGGAGAAACTAGTGACATGTAACGACGTTACATAATTTAATTACGAAATAAATGTTATTAGTAATCAGTGTTGAGGGTAACACATTACAAGTAACGCGAGTTACGTAATAATATTACTTTTTTCAAGTAACTAGTAATAGTAACGCATTACTTTTTCATTTACAGGAAAATATCTGAGTTACTTTTTTCTCCATTTATTGATGACAGTGCGCCGTGTGAACATGATCTTACTGTAGTTATAATCTAGACTAAATGTGAATGTGTATTAATTCATCCCACTCGCAAAAAACAGATTCAGTATTCATCAAAATGAATATGAAAACTCAGAATATGACGCAAACCTGCAATAATTAAATATGTTAAACAACACAAATATATCTAATCTCATTTTATTAACCGATGTGTTTGCTGCTGACCTTTGATGATCCAGTTCAACCATACTAATAAGCAAAAATTACTTTAGATAAACTAACAATTGTGCTTCGTTGTTGTTTTTATTGCTGAAGAGTGTTGAACTTCTTCTCCTGTTTCTTCTGTACAGACGTGATTTACTCGTCCTTCAGTCTGAGGTTTATTCATTACACTTTTTGGTGTGAAAGGCTTTTACATTCGCTATAAATATAACTTCTTGTATTAAAAACAAACAATCAAGCCCTGCTCATATTTAAAATGTAATGAGAAATGCTATGTTGTATTCTAGGTGATTAATTATAAGCCCAAGTCAAAAGGAGTCTTCATGCTATTCTGGTTTCTGTATAGTTCATATTTAGGAAAGTCTCTAACCCTATGTATAAGCTAAAGTATAAAATATGCTTGCTTCAGCAAACAGCACTGATAATAAAAGAAGACCAGATGAACGTATTAATGGATTATGGCTTAAATCGATCTTTATATGATCTTTAGATCAGAAAGAACTGTGTTTAGGTGTGGCATTAATCACGGCACTATTAGTGTCAGTTGTGTGTTGTGTCAACAGTTTTCCAATGATATACTTACTCCAATCACAAAGGGCACAGTGTCAATCATTTCCAAGATAAACACTATTTGAAGTACCTGCTGCCACATGTTTCCCTAGATCATTAGAGAGAGCGCAAACAAACAGAATGATCACCGATGTTATCAATACAGTTGCATGGAAAATATTTTGCAAGGTTGTCTGCATAACTTGTTAATTTTGCACCATGGTTTCAGGTTCATTGTTTTGAAAATGCTTATTGTAAACTAACATCTGAGATAAAGCTAGGAAAATAGAAAAAAAATCATACCTTGTATCGTAGATATGTCAGCAGGATTCTTATGAATAAACATATGACTGCAACAGACACCTAAAGAAAATAACTCTTAAATACATACACCAAACACCAATGGATATTCTATTGATTATTAATAACCTAATATCGGTTCCATAACACAAACCTTTCACAAAATACTCAGAAATGTCAGAAATGGTTGGATATTACAAGATTGATCTGCAAGAATACCTGTGCAGCCCAAAGTGCGGGCTCTCGGTCAACCCAAATAATCGAGGCCCTGGAAATGGTACAATGGATATGAATACAAGCAATTTTATTTATCTGTTTACAGTTCAGAAACTACATAATATTTCAAACAGGGTATAGTTTTTGTATGGGCAGCCCAAGCTATGAGGAGGAAAAAATGATCAAATATCAACAACAATAACAAAAACAACAATTATTTATAGAGCACATTTATATCAATATGGACCAGTCATTTTATAGCAGTATGTAAACTGAATAGAAAAATGTAGAAATCAGAATATGAGAAGTTACTTTTACATAATGAGGCAATGTATTTTTACATTCTACTTGGGCAGATGTTTTATCATATTGTGCTTCTGACTGTGAACAGTGTTGTGAAGGTTACTTTGAACATGTAATAGGTTACAGATTACAAGTTGCCCTACTTAAAATATAATAAGTAGTGTCACTTTTCAATTACTTTATTAAAGTAATGTAACTGATTACATTTGATTACTTTTTGAAATGTCAATGTTTTCAACTGTTAAGCATTTTGAAACGTAGACCAGGCCGGGTTAACTTTACAGTAGTGCTCAACTCTGATTACTGTCAGACTTTCAAAATCCTTCATCACTTAAATGAAGATTATAATATTTGTATTTTAAATGAGACATTGGATGCAAAATATCTTCATTTGTATATAAATGTGTCTTAGTAGTGTGTAGACACAACCACAATGATCCAAATCCATTCACTCTTTTTTTTTAAACACTCTGGTGCAGTTCGGTCCTTTTTTTTTAATCTTGGTGACTTTTATGGTAGACGCTATGTGACCACAAAAAAAATAATAACAAAAACATGTGGATTTGATTCTAAAAAGCTAAAGGGTGGGGGGGAATAGTCTCACGTGTGTTGTTCACAGTCAAAAATGACCACCATTGGAAATGAATAAGAAATATGCAAAAATACAGTCATTGGTCTTGTGTTTGGTGATGAATTTGTGGCTTAAGGTCTGCATTTAAAGTCACACCAGAGGTGTTCAGCTGGGATTAGACCAGTCAAGTTCTTCCACACTGACTGAATCATCATTTCTCTTTGATTCTTGTCTTATACACAGAGACAATGTCATGTTAGAATAGAAAAGGGTTCTGTTCAAACTGTTGCTATAAAATCAGAAGCACACAATTCCCTAGAATATCATTATATGCTTAAACATTAAGATTTGTACTCATGGAAATATAGTGTATATCCAGATCCACAACTTAATAAAAATAAGTATTTATGCCTAAAAACCCCAAGAAAGTTTATATGCCATTTATATAGAGCTATATAGGAATCTAGTGGCTAAACCATGGATTTGCAGATGTTTTCATTTTTTTTACTCCGACCAGATGGCACTAATCTGGCTTCAAAAATTGTTTTTTAAAGGCAGTGTCTCTATTTTAACATGAAATACTGACATAATTTAAAATTTCACTATTTTCAATGGGAAAATATTGATCATAATTATTGCATAAATATTAAGTAGTACGAGGAAATTCTCTCAAAATAAGAAAAAATATTATGGAACAAAAATATATTACATTGATTTTACTGAAAATTAAAATTGTTACATTTTGGGGGTTCAGTCTATTTTTGACCACGAACAACACAAGTGTAACCATCAAATGAACAATACCAGAGGGTTAATCCCCCAAAAACCTAAACAATTATCCAACCAAATATGATGTCATATTTCTTAGGCCCCTCCCACAACCGTTGACGTTCTGTCCCGTATTAGCATATTTCCACCCTCATCCAGTTATACGAAGTCCGTCATTTTCTCCGCGTTTGAGCAGCTGTAGCGACAACAATCTCTTGTAAACAATGCAGGTGTTTTGTTGTTAGGTGTAGAAGAATATGAGAGTCCTAATTTTCTCCAAACATCAGAGCCACTGAGGACGCAGTGGATTAGCTTTTGATTTTGATGGCACTGCGTCAATGAATGCACCTAATTTAATTTACACAAATAGTTTTACTCCTTTGCTTTCTGAATGAGGGACCATTCAAGGCAGGTTTTGTTAAAAAGTTAAAACTCAAGGATGGATCAGTACCCATTGTTCATGATCCAGCTGCACCTCCAGAAATAGTAAGTCTCACACTTTATATTTTTTTTTTAATGGTTATTTGCGAATCACCTTTGCTCTTACATGGAAGAGAGGGGCGGGTGAGCATGTCATTAGCATGTAAAGAGATATGCACTGAAACAAGTCGCTGTGAACAGTGTTGTGAAGGTTACTTTGAAAAGGTTGTAATAGGTTACAGATTACACTGAGACCATTTCAAGAAGCCTAAAGAATCTACCAACTTAAAATGTCCAATGTCCCATAAGTAGTGTCACTTTAAAATCAACTTACTTTGAGATAATTTATTAAAGTAATGTAACTGATTACAAGAAATATTTGATTACTTTTTGAAATGTCAAATATTTGCATGTTTTCAGAAAAACTGTTAATCTTAAAAATAAGCATACATTTGAAATGTAAGCCAGGCAGGGTTAACTTTACAGCATATTAGTGCTCAACTCTGATTACATTGGTGTCAGACTTTAGAGCACAAAATCAGTTTATGAAAGAAATCACTTAATGTGGGAGTGTGTGTGAAAAAAAAAGATTACCCCCTTTAATCCTTAACATTTGTATTTTAAATGAGACATTGGATTTTTTCTGCAACTGTAATATACAGCTTCATTTGTATTTTCCAATAAATACGTAATTCTGTCATGTAACTAGTTACTCCCCAACACTGTGTGAATTAGACAAGAAATTACAACCACAATGATAAAAATCCAACACTCTGGTGCTGTTCGGTCATTTATTTCAGCTTTAAAAATCTTGGTCACACAGACTTTGGATATGGTATACAAAACGCTATGTGACCACGAAAGATAAAAACTCGCACGCTGAACCTGAATAACAAAAACATGTGGATTTGATTCTAAAATTTTAGACACTAAAGGGTGGGGGGGAATAGTACAAAAAAAGCAAGTGATCACGCACTCAACAAGTTAGATTTTTGGAACATAAATATGGAACAAAACACACATTTTAAAATATGATTTATAACTAAATTAAATTTTAGACCATTAGAAATGAATAAGAAATATGCTTTAAAAATACAGTCATTGGTCTTATATATATATATAATGTTTGGTGATGATTATTTTTTTGGCTCAAGGTCTGAAACATAATTTTAAGATCTGAGAACTAAACAGGAAAATAAAGTGTAAAGAGAAAAGTTGAGACACTGGCTGGTTTTTGATGAAGTAGACCAGTCAAGTTCTTCCACACTGACTGAACTATTCTCTTTGACGTATGTAAGTCCACCTGGTTCACCCGAGTGGGGACACGCAAAGACACTGCGAATTACCCTACTGACTAAACAATGAATGATTGTCATCTCTCATAAATACTTCTTCAAATGCGATGCTCTGATTTTCTATTGGAGTTGTATAACACAGTTAGCATGTTGTTTTTGAACACAACAATATAAAAACACAAAAGGACTTCGAGTCATTCGACACCACGGAGGAGGAATAGAAGCACTTACTTCACATCGTTTTGCCGTGTCTGCTCTCGAAGCAAAAAATCCCTGCATCTGTGTCTGGGCAAGGGTGCCACTCCGTTATCTCCATCGGCCATATTTCTCAACAGCGCAATAAACTTTACCAGATCAGCAAGACAACTTCATATGAGCCAAAACGTGTGTTTGTGTCTTTGACTTTTTCCAATTATTCTTAATATTTCAGGGTTGAGCTGTAAAATGATATCAAAGTGCAATCGCTCTCTCGACTCCCTTTGTCTCTCTTCCAGAGTAAACGCTCTCATCTGGTAAGTGTGACTGAGAGACACACATATGCAAATGTGGATGCAAATAGGCCACTGATGTCAGAAGTTGTGTGTCAGCGGCTTCCCCTCAGCAGCAGCTTCTTCTCACGGAAAATAAAGACAGTCGAGACCGAGACACGAACGTGGACATTTACCATGTAACCCTATTATTGTTCAAAGAAATCGAACAAATGTTTGTATGGAGCTCACAGGTTTGGAATCATTCTTATACATGTAATGATCCTTTAAGGGGATAGGGCCAAGTACCTAGTGGTCAAAGCCACTAGGGTTCCTCGCCGGTCACTTAGGGGCTACCGCTTGCTCTACATGAGCTTGCTAAAGAGGAGACGGAAACTATTTTTCATTTATTTTTCAGTTGTAAGTAGCCTATATAATTATTTATTTTTGAATTGTTTTACAAATTTGTCAATATAAAATATAAAATTATCTTGTTTTTGATTGTGATACTGGTCTAGTAGAAATGGACAATATAATTACAATTCTTGTTTTATTTGGGAAATATCATATAGGCTACACAAAGCAAAATGCGTAGCTTATCTTAACTGTACCCCAAAAGGTAGACTATTTTCCATTGATTTAAATATTTTTTATAAATCTTTAACTTCAATAGCAGAACATTCGATCGTAAAGCTTTTAAAGACGTCACTGTTACGCTGGATTTTAGAAAAATGCCCAAAGTCTAGCGTGTGCATTTACCATAGCATGGATTTTGGAAAGGTGTACGCTAGAACATGCTCTCATGTGCGATCTTACCACTAAGTGGATTTTAGAAAAGTGCCCAATAGGTTACTTTGCGTAACCCCGGTTCTCTGATAGCATTATATATTATATAACATAATATATTATATATATATATATATATATATTATAGATATACGATCTTATGTCGGGGAACTAGATGCTCAGTAGGGAGCTGTATGCTCATATTAGATGACCCTCCCAGATGAGGGGAGCTCAATGCTAGCTCGACCCACCAGGCGAGCGATCTACCCCGAATTCTGGAAGACATTTAGGATAAATATTTAGTTAATGGTTCTCTTACAGGAGCGGCATGCTTATGTATTCTGACCCTCTAAGATGAGGGGAGCAATGCTAGCTCGACCCAGCAGGCGAGCGATCTACCCTCCGAATTGCTGTGCGAAGTGAGAGGAAGAGGTGTGCTTCCGTTTCTGAATGAGCGTTGCATGCTCATAGCTGACCCTTCTATAGCTGAGGGTGGGGAAGCCACGCCCAGACGCAACGTCACGTCTGCTAGCTCGACCAGCAATTGGGGCTGAGCGTAATGTACCATAGAGCTTCTGAGGAATACACGGAAGGGGCGTACTCATTCCATCAGAATGAGACAGACGCTCCGAAGGGAGCGTATGCTTGTATGAGAACTTATTATCTTTCGTATTATTTACATTATTGACAATACCTTTCTAAGTGAGGGGAGCAACGCCAGCTCTGACACAATACGGCTGGATTAGTTCTGGAGAGCGTTTGATGAAGGCCTCAATTTGATGTGATTGGAACTCAAACAGCTTCAGACGTAGTTTCAGTACTGCCCAAGGCACAAGCCGGGGCCTTGACCAAACCTCAAACAGGGCACGAAGTTGCGCGCGTCAATATTGCCATTTCAATTAAGACCCTACGAGAATTATTAGAACCAGAGAATTGCGCAGAACCTTTGCAAGCACGCATATTGCAAGACATATTAAAGTGGCTAACATTATTGTTGTTGTTGTTTTTTTGGCTAAATCACGTTTTGGCCCAAAGTCTAGCGATGTCAACAACAGCTTAAAAATAACTGCATTGGATTATGTACAGATAAGTGCAACGCAGTAATATGTATTATGTTTATTGTTCTTTAATTCTAACATAATAACATGAATTGCACTGAACCTGTTATACAGTTGAATTTATTTATACTATAGTCCCACAGACTTACACTATGTGTGGACGCACTTATATATGCAGTATTAAATATCTGCCAGCGGGAGGCGCTGTTGTAGCGGGAGAGATCGAGGTTACTCATCCCTTGGTAACGCTGTACACAAAACAGAGCTCAGACGCTCACAAGGGAGCGCTGCTTTATCAGACATTATATGCAAGATGAAATGACAATGACATCCAACATATTCTGAAAACAATTGGTTTCCATCAGAAATACAGTGATATAAAAACACCAGCACAGGTAACATGCAGTGCTCAACCATGCGTTCTCCACCGATGAGGAGCTCAAATTTCAGCAGAGCGGAGAATTCAGTCTTTGTCCGATGTCACAAATAGAAACAACTTTGTAGTGCCCAGAAAGGAGCGGCATGTTCGTTAGTAGTTCTTGAAATATCTCCCTTTGGAGTGGACTTTGAGATTTGTAACTTTGTAGATCGTTCTATGTCCAAACAGACACACTACACAGTACACACTGACTCAAATTAAAAAAGTGAAAAAGCATAATAGGACCTCTCAGCTACTAAAGAGGATACTATTGATGTAATAGATTCATCGTTGATGAAAAAACACTCAGTTCAACAGAGTTCAACACTCTTCAGCAATAAAAAACAATTTAAGCACAATTGTTAGTTTATCTAAAGTAATTTTTAGGCGCTTATTAGTATGGTTGAAGCTGGCATGCATCAATAGGTCAGCAGCAAACACATTGGTCTAAGTAAAATGGGATTAGATACATTTGTGTTAATTCGACCAACCGGCGATATTTAATTATTGCAGGTTTGTTTCAGAGCATTCTGGGGAGCGGAGTTTACATTTCACTGTTTTAATTCATTTTGAGTGAATACTGAATAAGTGAGTACTCAGACTTTCATAATTAGGGAGCGGCTTGCTCATAATTTTGATGACCATATTGAAAAGTTTTTTTGTGAGTGGGATGCAATGCTAATGCTCGACTCATCATTTAGGCGATCTAGAACTACAGTAACTAGTTCACACAGCGTCAGTCAATAAATGAGGAAAAAAGTAACACAGATATTTCCTCTTGTAAATTAAAAAGTAATGTGTTACTTTACTAGTTACTTGAAAAAAGTAATATTATTACATAACTCGCGTTACATGTAATGCGTTACCCCCAACACTGCATATGATATATATAACTATGATATATGATATATAATGATTGCATAACATTCTCATTGCACTGCTTTCTACCAGTTAAGCCGAGCACTGTGAACTGTTGGTGTTTGGCCACAGCGGAGGCAGTCTTACTCATTTGATTTGAGAGGGAACTCGGCACAAACCGCTACAGGAGTATACCTCATGTTGTTCACAAGCCCATCTTGACCAACTCAAAGAAGGATTTCATGTTTCACTGTCTTCTGCTGCACATTTCCATGTACATGGGTGTATGCAGCCTTTTTGTGATGGCCTAGAAGAAAAAATGGCTATACTGTATTTCTTAATTCGACCAATAGCAGTGCTCTGGGGAGCGGAGTACACATTCTATCAGATAAATATTGAGAAAAACAACTTTTGAATGGCCTTTTGCCACATAAGAGAGTATATGGCTTTATAGGAATCCTAGAAATTAGCTTTAAAAAACTATTTTAGGGTGATTCATATATTTCTTCATTAAGATGTTTTTAACTTTTAAACTGTTGCTTGTGGCTAAAATACAGGGAGTCGCTACTATCCTGGATCTAAGTATTGCTTTCTCGGCGAGTGAAAAAGTAATCACGTGCTGAATCAGCCGATAGCCTTTAGAAATATGCACAGATCAAGCACTCATCCATTGTAAAAAAAAAAGTATGTTACAGGGTTGTATTTTGATGTGAGAGGACAACAGGGGTGAATTTTTCACTAGAGTAAGCATTATTATGGATTATGGCCTCTATTTTGGCCAGAAGTGGCGATTTAAAGTGTAAACATCTTAATGATGGATTTGTATCCACCCCTCTTTCTCATCACTGGATATCACTGGGATTCCACTTCGCTGGTTTGAATGCCTATCTCTGACCCTGGCCTCGGTCTTTAGCCCTACCCGCAGGGTGGCCTGGGGAGGGGCATGAGTCGCGAGACTAGCCTTCTGAGCCAAAAAACATCAATCTGGATCCCCAGACCGAGATGGGTTCCAAGGACCCCTCGTTGTTCGGGCTCATACCTGGACTTTACAGAAAGCCTTATCCAGGTCTTCTCAGCACATACAGTCTGGTACATCACTGAAGCTCCGCATCATAGTGTGCAACGAAGCGACGATGGCTTCTCCTGACCATTTCTACGCTGATGACACACAGCTCTATGCTCTGCCATTTCGACCAGCATGATCCAACGGCTTAGCTGGCACGGATCTCAGGCTGCCTTGAGCGGACATCTCGCCCACAGCGTGGATGAAAGAACTATCATCTCTTGCACAGGGGGCATCAACCTGGCAAAGACTGAGCTTCTTCTCTTCCCTTCACGCACCTCGAAATCTACAGCATGACTAGTATGCTGAAACCTATGAATCCGAGAAAAAATAGCTTTTCCCAGGCTCCTTCTACAATTACCGTCCACATCAAGATTCATTGAAGAAATCTTGGTGTGGGACTTCCGGTAATGGCGGCGCTAGAGCTGAGACACGGATGTATCGGAGCTCCCAGAAAGATTAATTTCATTTATGATCCATAACCCTCCCTAAATACTCATTCATATTACGACGAAAGTGCAGGAGGATTGAGAGGGTTCAGTATAAAACTAATAACCCTCGAACATCTCCTGCTCTTCCTGGGCATAAATATGCCGAATCCAAGCAGAGGACGGACAATAACCGCTGAATCTGATGAATGAAACTCAGGAAACGAGACTCCGCATTCATCTGACAATCCAGCCAGCTCACTCTGGTTTACGGCCGATGCACGCGAAATGGAAAAAGGTCCTTCTCTCAGAATTCATCGGCCAGTATCCAACTTCGACGGACCCCGCCTGAGTAAGTTCGCAGAATCGCCTTGGAGAAAATGGGAAACGAATTGCAGTCAATAAATTCGGCAGAATGGTGGATGTACCGAAATCGCGGGAAGCAGACGGCTGCCCCTCTTTTCGAAAAGAGGCAGACAGAGGCGATAACGGAGCCTTTCACATAGAGAAAGCTCACAGTGCACGCGGACTGCCCCCTCAAATTGACATCGCTGTTGACGACGAAATTAAACAGCTAAAAGATAACAATCGTGATGAACTTGAGAATCAATCTCGGGTCGTCAGAATTTACGCCTTGCTAGTGCTCGGTTTTCCAGAGGGAGTGGAAGGTAGAAATGCGGTGGTTTTTTTAAAGGAAAACTGGCTACCTAAGATCCTGGGACAGGAGGACGAGGTCTACGAAATTGAAAGAGCTCACCGCACGTTTCTTGCAACGACAGACCAGTCAGTGAAGACGAATGGCAAACCACGCTGGCCATTCTGATTCGTCTACTTCGCCCGCCGTATGGAGACACACTTAATATCCTCAATGGTCGCGCCGGTAGAGAAAGGGGCAAGCTGTCGCCTATGGCAACTCCACTATCGGATGATATTTCGGGACATGTCATCAACCTTGTTCAGAAAGCGTCAAGAATTCAGCGCACTAAAAAGAGTCACGCTACGCAACAACGAGGCGTGTCCCCATAGTGCGATGCTTCACCCCTAGGCGACGCAGATTCAGCTCGGAGGGACAAAGATCCTTCAACCCATGAGCATCGGCAGAGACTTATCTTCGACAACATCATTTCTCTTTGATTCTTGTCTTATACACAGAGACACTGTCATGTTAGAATAGAAAACTCCGGGGTTCTGTCCAAACTGATGCTATAAAATTAGAACACACAATTCCCATAGAATATCATTATATGCTTAAACATAGCGAAGTAAGCGGGGTGAGTTTTTTTTTCTTCTTCTTTTTTCTCTTTCTTCTCTTTTTGGGATGAAAATTAAATATTCTGTCAAAAGTGACTTTATATCCAGATCCACAACTTAATAAAAATAAGTATTTTCTTTTTATGCCTAAAATGTGTGAATTTTGGGTTTGTTATTAGAAAGTTTAATATGCCATTTATATAGAGCTATATTTGTTAGGAATCATGGGAGTTAGATAGTGGCTAGGTAACCATGGATCAAGTTCCAGATGTTGCGGTGCATTCAGTCATGGGGGTTTAAAGTTTTACACCGTTTGGGGAAGTGGTGGGAGTGGTAGGGGGGGTTGGACAGATGGCACTAATCTGGCTTCAAATTTTTTTTAGCGAGCTTTTAAAGATAAGCTTTAAGTGTCTCTATTTTAAGATGAAATCCTGCCATAATTTAAAAGCAATACACTGAAATATAAGTATTTTTTTCAATGGGAAAATATTGATCATAATTATTGCATAAATATTAATTAGTACGATTAAATTCTCTCAAAATACAAAGCATTGGGATTGCTTTGTTAAAAAACACACTTGAATATTATGAACATCAGAACAAAAATATAGTGGCCTACATTGATTTTACTGAAAATGAAAATTGTTACATTCACAATTGGGGGTTCGGTCTATTTTTGACCACGAACAACACAAGTGTGACCGCTTTCATGGAATCTGTTGATAAAACAATACCGGTAGATAGTTATTTTAAGGGAACAATTAATCCCCCCAAAACCTAAACAATTATCAAACCGTCCAAATAGGGTGCGGATTTTATGTCATAATATATTGCTTAGGCATGCCCTCCCACAACCGCTAATAATTGGAGGAGACTTTAATGTTCTGTCCCGTATTAGCATATTTCCACCCTCATCCAGTTATACGAAGTCCGTCATTTTCTCCGCTAAGTCAAGTTGCCAAAGCAGCTGTAGCGACAACTCTCAATGTCTTGTAAACAATGCAGGTGTTTTGTTGTTAGGTGTAGATTTAAGAATAAACAAAAAAAGAGTCCTAATTCTCTCTATTCAAACATAATAATTATCAGAGCCACTATTTTTTTGTTCCAAAGGACGCAGTGGATTAGCTTTTGATTTTGATGGCACTGCGCCAATGAATGCACCTAATTTAATTTACACAAGAAACTGTAGATACTCCTTTGCTTATTTCTGAATGAGTCTCCGGACAATTCAAGGCAGGTTTTGTTAAAAAGTTAAAACTCAAGGATGGATCAGTACCCATTGTTCATGATCCAGCTGCACCTCCAGAAATAGTAAGTCTCACACTTTATATATTTTTTTAATGGTTATTTGCGAATCACCTTTGCTCTTACATGGAAGAGAGGGGCGGGTGAGCATGTCATTAGCATGTAAAGAGATATGCACTGAAACAAGTCGCTGTGAACAGAGCTGTTTTTGACAAGGTAAAAAGGTTGTTGTTTTACACGAACACTGAGACCATTTCAAGAAGACTCTAAAGAATCCTACCAACTTGTGAAATATGGGCATCCAATGTCCCATTTGAAGCACAGCCACCATAAAATCAGACTTACTTTCACGGCAGAGATATTCGAACACGGAATAAGATGGAAAAGTGTTACATGGCAAATTTAAAATCCTAACAAGAAATAGTTTAATAGTACTGTTTTGTAAATCAAATCTTTGCATAGTTATTACAGAAAACACCTGTTAATCTTAAAAATAAAGCATTTACATAATATGAAATAAAAGGGTTATCAAATAAGCATATTATCAACTCCTGAAACATTGGTGTTTCATATTTTAGAGCACAAACATCAGTTTATGAAAGAAATCAATTAAATGTGGGAGTGTGTGTGAAAAAACCCCCAGATGTAACCCCCTTTGCAATCCTTAACATTTTCATAAGTAACTAATTTAATTACATATTTTTTCTCAGTAACTGTAACTGATTACAGCTACTTTTATTTTCTAATTAAATTACGTCATTCCGTTACATGTAGTTACTCCCCAACACTGACTATGAATTAGAGACAAGAAATTACAACAACAATAATACAAATATATATATATACCATTTATGTTCAGCTTTACTTGAGTCACACAGCACTCTGGATATATACAAAATGCAGCTTAACACCTCGAGCGAAAGATAAAACACTCGCACGCTGAGACCTGAATAATACAAAAACAGTATTTATAAACCATTTTAGTACAAAAATGGTAGTAACACTGGTAGTACAAAAAAAGCATGTGATCACACACTCCTCAAGTGAGATTTTTGGAACATAAATATGGAAGCTTCTTAAAACACACATTTTCCCTGAAGCAAACCCGGCGGCTTCATATGCATCCATTTATAACTACGTCATTGGTAATCACAGTAACGTTAGCATACACCAGGTTCGAAGCAGAGGGTGACACGGGAGTGAATTTAGAATTAGAAACTAAAGCGCATCCTGTTCTTAAAAGCGCATACGTTTCGTTGTTATTCTGAGTGCACATATATAATAGAGTTTTAAATTCGAAAGATGTATTATGGCAACTTTTATCTGTAGACCAAAACATGACGGAATTTTAAGATCAAGTGAGCGCACCGGAGCCTGTCCTGCGAACGCGCTTCCAACAGGAACTTCAATAGCGCAATTTCTCTAGTGTAACAAAGAGCGGATGTAAAGTTGAATCTGAGACATACTGGATCGTCAGATGAAAAGCCATATTTGAGGTTGATGAAGTAAGACTGCAGGCGTTTGGTTCTGCCCGATTGAAACTATTCCACTTTGACCACGTAGAATCTGTCCACGGACTGCACCCTACAGTTCGCAAAGAACTGAATTCTCGCCCCCTACTGATTCGGCTAGGTAACAATCCGCGCTAAAATGATCAGGGTGAAAGTCATCTCTCGTAGTATAACCCATCCCAACCCAACTTCTTCAAATAACGGCGATGCTCTGATTTTCTATTGATAAGAGTTCGCGTATAACGTACAGTTAGCATGTTGTTTTTGAACGGCCCACAACAATTTTTATAAAAACACTTTTTTTTTTAAAAGGACCCGTTGCTTTCGAGTCATTCGACACCACGGAGGAGGAATAGAAGCACTTACTTCACATCGTTTTGCCGTGTCTGCTCTCGAAGCAAAAAATCCCTGCATCTGTGTCTGGGCAAGGGTGCCACTCCGTTATCTCCATCGGCCATATTTCTCAACAGCTCAATAAACTTTACCAGATCAGCAAGACAACTTCATATGAGCCAAAAATTGCGTGTGTTTAGAGCGGTGTCTTTGACTAGTTTAATTTTGGATCAAACTGGATTTATAAAAATATTCTTAATATTTCAGGGTTGAGCTGCAAAATGATATCAAAGTGCAATCGCTCTCTCGACTCCCTTTGTCTCTCTTCCAGAGTAAACGCTCTCATCTGGTAAGTGTGATTGATAGACACACATATGCAAATGTGAATGCAAATAGGCCACTGATGTCAGAAGTTGTGTGAAATCAGCGGCAACCTTCCCTAACTCAGCAGCAGCTTCTTCTCACGGAGTTTAATTTATAAAGACAGTCGAGACCGAGACAGGGGTGTCCTCTGTCTCCGAACGTAGACATTTACCATGTAACCCTATTATTGTTCAAAGAAATCGAACAAATGTTTGTATGGAGCTTTGAAATTATACATGTAATGATTTTATTAGTAAGTTCAAAGAAGGGTTCTCGCCCTTATGTTGTTTTTGTAAAGAGAATTCGGAAACGATTTTTCATTTATTTTTCAGTTGTTAGTAGCCACTGAATGGCGGCGGAGAAAATGCCCTTATTTATTTTTGAATTGTTTTACAAAGCCCTTTTCAATATGGAATTATAAAAGATCTTGTTTTTGATTGTGTTCCTGGTCTAGTGGAAGAAATGGACAATATTCTTTGAATTATTCCCCAATTCTTAAAAAGGTTTTGAGAGATTTGGGAAGATGGATCTCTCTACCGTTATCATCATATAGGCTACACAAAGCAAAATGTAGCTTATCTTAACTGTACCAAAAGGTAGACTATTTTCCATTGATTTAAATATTTTTTATAAATCTTTAACTTCAATACAGAACGATCGTAAAGCTGTTACAGGGGTTCTGTTACGCTTTTTTATAAAGTCTTGATTTTGTTTTGGGGGTGTACTAGAACATGCTCTCATGCTTGGTGGTTAGAAAATCAATAGGTTACTTGCGTAACCCCGGTTCTCTGATAGCATTATATATGGCATATAAATAAAGGTGGATTATATACTTATATATATATATATTATATATATATTGGGCAGCACAAATAGAGCGGTATACGATCTTTGCGGGGCAGTAGGAGTTGTCATATTAGTGCCCTCCCACAGAGCTCAACTTCACAGAGAACAATTTAAGACATTTAGGATAAATATTTAGTTAATGGTTCTCTTACACCTTATGTATTCTGACTTGTTATGAGGTGTCTCACCAGATCACCCTCCTTGACACACTGTGCGAATTGGGGTTTGAGATCAGGAAGAGGTGTGCTTGTTTTGAATGACGTTGTGTCGCTCGCTTTATATGAGGGTGGGGAAGCCACGCCCAGATTTCACTGTAACGTCACGTCTGCCTGAAGCCAATTAAGAGCTGGCGTAACACAATTTTGTAATAGGACTTCTGAGGAATACACGGAAGGTTTGGCGATTTATCCCATAGTGAGACACCGAATGACGTATGCTTGAAAGAGAACAAAGTTTTCTCTTCCTTAAACATTATCTTTCATATTATTCAGGTGAGACATTATTACAATACAAGGAGGTAATTTAAGGTCCCCCCAGCCTGACACAAACGGATAATACTGGATTAGAGAGAAAAAAGAATCTAAAGGGTTTGTCTTACATGATGTTCTAGGCCCGTTGTGATTGGTGAACAGCTTAGACGGTAAGTTTCAGTACTGCCCCGCCCCTTACCAAACCTAAACAGCAAGTTCGTAATTTTCATTAATCTAGATTAATCTAGATTGAACCAGAGAATTGCGCATAACCTTTGCAAGTACGCATATTGCAAGACATATTAAAGTGGTAACATTATTGTTGTTGTTGTTTTTTTGGCTAAATCAAGTTTTGAGAAAGGATGTTTCTCAGCCAGGTGGCGCATTAACAGGGGCTCATCTCCTGTTTAAAATGCATCACAAACTGCATTGATTATGTTCTACAGATATTGGTGAGAAAATAAACTATGCAACGGTAATATGTATTATGTTTATTGTTCTTTAATTCTAACATTATAACATGAATTGCACAGAAACTGTTATACAGTTGAATTTATTTATACTATAGTCCCACAGACTTACACTATGTGTGGCCGTATATATATGCAGATTATTAATATCTGCCAGCAGGAGGCGCTGTTGTAGCGGGAGAGCGCGAGGTTTCCCCGGTAACGCTGTACACAAAACAGAGCTCCGCTCACAAACGCTGCTTTATCAGACATTATATGCAAGATGAAATGACAATGACATCCAACATATTCTGAAAACAGTTGGTTTCCATCAGAAATACAGTGATATCTAAACACCAGCACAGGTAACATGCTGTGCTCAACCATGCGTTCTCCACCATTCGAATTTCAGCAGGCGGGATTATCTTTGTGATGTCACAAATAGAAACAACTTTGTAGTCCAAAAGAGCTGTTCGTTGTAGTTCTTGAAATATCTCCCTTTGGAGTGGACTTTGAGATTTGTAACTTTGTAGATCGTTCTATGTCCAAACAGACACACTACACAGTACACACTGACTCAAATTAAAAAAGTGAAAAAGCATAAGCTTGCGTAGTATAGACCTCTCAGCTCCCAACCCAACTAAAGATTAAGGATACTTGATGTATCGCCGATAGAGTCTCGCGTTAACGCAGCATCGTTAACGCCGAAAAAAAATGATTTTTATTTGTTTTGGATTGTACGGCCCATTTACACTCATGTTCATACTGTTGTCATTGAGTTGAATGGGGAGGACACACATCTTCAGACTTAAATAATTTTTTTTTGGGTGAACTGGAATTTAACTTTGAACAGAAAGCCATTTCTTGTTGAAAGTGGTGGGATTGGCCAATCTGAAAGTGCTTCATCAAGAGAGGGGTTTTGTTTTTAACAGTATGGCGTGGTTTTGCTGATCAAATATCAAAGAGTTTCTCAGAAAGCAGTACCCTTAAATATTACTATACAGGCCTATAGGGTTATTTTTTTTATATTTTAGAATGCTACATAATTATATACATTTTAGTATTTTTTGTTGTGTCAGTCAAATGTATTTCAAGTGTTACAACACTGCAATTATAAAGTGATTTATGACTTGTATTTAGCACAGGTGTGACACTCAAAAATATGTGATGTTTAATAGATGTGAACAAAATGAGAGCAATGAGAAGAGAACAACAATAGATGTGTTTGTCTCTTCATCTGAATGGGTTTGAGAAATATAGCATTATATCACTTGATCACTAATGGATCCTCTGCAGTGAATGGGTGCCGTCAGAGTTCAAATAACTTATAAAACATCATAATAATACACAAGTAATCGATTTCACATGACTTCCGTCCATCAATTAAGTTTTCTTGTGAAGCGAAAAGGTGCATGTTAAAGAAACAAATACATGACATTCAACTGTTGCTCCAGCTCACATATGATTAAACCATAATCAAAGTAGAAGAATTTACCAAACATTTTTTCAATATATTGGTATTTTGATGGCTGAGGACATACAGCAAAGATTCTTTCCCCCGAGGAAGTATAGCATTATTATGGATAATGGTGTTATGGGAAACAAATTTAAAGTGAAAACACCAGGAAGGAATTTTTACTTACAAACATAGCTTTTGGCTTAGAGAAATTTCGTCCTATGTGCCTATTAAAAGTCTTCTGGATTGTCTGTAATGTGATTTTTAGCTAAAAAAAAAGTCATTCAATGTTTGAAAAGATTTGGGGCAGTATCATATCTTATGCATACATAACATTGGATGTTACATGGCTGAAAATGCAGATGTGATAATGTAACCCTTCTTGACTTTAATATGATATATATAACTATGATATATGATATATAATGATTGCATAACATTCTCATTGCATTGCTTTCTCAGTTAAGCCAAACTGTGAACTGTTGGTGTTTGGCCACAGGGAGGCAGTCTTACTATTTGATTTAACTCGGCACAAACCGTACAAGTATACCTCATGTTGTTCACACCCCTCGGCTTACCAAAGAAGGATTTCATGTTTCACTGTCTTCTGCTGCACGTTTCCATGTACATGGGTGTATGCAGCCTTTTTGTGATGGCCTAGAAGAAAAAACTGGCTATACTGTATTTCTTAAAAATGTCCACTTGTAGTACAACTGTATATTGAGAAAAAAAACTTTTCAATGGCCTTTTGCCAAATAAGAGAGTATATGGCTTTATAGGAATCCTAGAAATGGGCTTTAAAAAACTATTTTAGGGTGATTAACTCTCTTGATATATTTCTTCATTAAGATGTTTTTAACTTTCAAACTGTTGCTTCTGGCTAAAATAAGAGTCCTCTATCCATAATATTGCTTTCTCTAGTAAAAAAGTAATCACGTCTGAATCAGAAGAGAAATATGACCAGCTGACATAATTGTAAAAAAACAACTTGTCAAAGAGCACAAGTATGTTGTTGTATTTTGCATGTGAGAGACAACACTGTGGATTTTTCTTAGAGTAAGCATTATTATGGATTTGCACCTCTCTTTTGGCCAGAACACAAATAAACATCTTAATAGGGGTCGAGATATGTGTTTTTCAGGGCCGATACCGATACCGATTATTACTTTTCAAGTAGACCGATAACCGACATTTTGAATGCTGCACAACGTGTCTGGTGTAAAAATGAAAATTAATGCCAAAATTTAATAACAAGAGCTCTGACAAAAAACGTTCTTTAAATGCTTTTAAACATGTCTTTAATTCTGAAAACTGTTAATAACAACAACATTTCCTTGTTTTAATTTACAGTACAGTGCAAATGAAGGCATAAAACATTTATTTAATTTATATTTTTCAAATGAGAGTTAGACTTTATTTTTGGCAAACAAATGAGTTTACTATTAAAATTAAAACATGGAAGAAATACGTATTGTGTGATTATTCTCAACAAAAGTTGTAATAATTGTTGTGTTGTATTACTTCTACAGTAATATATTGGACTTCCTCAAAACCGAATAATTTTGACAGGTTGCCATGAGGACCTTTTAGGTTTCTCTATGTATATATGATATGACGATCGTTTTACTCAAATGAAACGGTCAAATGCTCATGAAGTGACTCGGAGCAGTTCTGGGGATGTTGTTCGTGTATTTATGTCATTTATGCTGAAAACACCGCGAGCTTCACACGCTCTTCAGTATGTGTGCATAAACGAAACCGCACGTCATTTATTAACAGTCTTCAATGCAGCCCAAAACCTGCAGATTCATATTTAAAGTGTTTTTGCGGCTTAATATTTACACCTGTCTTTATCTCCTTACTGGCATAGCGCAGTTGATTTAAGTGTCTGACCTACTTTTGATTAATTCATCCATCGACACATTCCGCGTTTACGGTAAATTCCATTATATGACTGCATTCCGCGATTCCGCCCGCATTTTCCGCATCGCGGACATGTTATATTGAGGTGTTTTGCAACTTCAGCAACGTCTGCTGCTGCTTTACCTTTGTGAGACAACTGATGCGTGACTGACGCACACCACATGTGCTCTCGGGCTGCCTTCAGTTTTCCGCGTTGATTGGTCGGACTCGTGACTTCACATATCAGATGAGCGGTGGGCGGAGATTGCTCTCAGAGATTGAGAGATCGCCTATTCACAGATGTTGATCAGACAGGCTACATCCAAATAGTGCATTTAAAAAATAAATAATTTCACCTGTATTATTTAGTCACCAATAAATAATGTCACCTGTAAATAGTATGTTTGTTTGCATTATAAAAAAAAAAAAAAAAAAAAAAAAAATTTAAAAAAAATAGAATGTTTTGAAAATGGCCGCCCCGACTATCCACTCACTAAAATGCTTAATATCGGCGCCGATAATCGGCCACGATAATCGGTCGACCCCTACATCATGATGGATTTGTATCCACCCCTCTTTCTCATCACTGGATACGAATCATCCCCTCCAGGCCCCGCCTATTCCACTTCGCTGGTTTGAATCCTATCTCACTCCAGAAGCCCCGTCGGTCTTCCACTCAGGGTGGCTATTACTGGGGAGGGGAGGTATCCCCTCCAAAGCCCCGCACTTCCATCAATTGGTCACGAATCGGGGTACATCCCCAGGGCTCGGTTCTTGGACCCCTCCTCTTCTCCACATACACTATTATGAATCACTGGGTCCCATCATACAGGCACATGGCTTCTCCTACCATTACGAATCTATGCTGATCCCCTCCAGAAGCCCACAGCTCTAGCTCCACTCATTTCGAATCTACATCCCCTCCAGAGCCCCGCCTATCCACTCACTATTAGAATCTGCACGGATCCCCTCAGGCCCCTGCCTGGCAGACATCCACTCGGCATGATGAAAGAACATCATCTACAGCTCAACCTGGCAAAGACTGAGCTTCTTGTCTTCCCTACTCCAATCTACAGCATGACTTCACGATTCAGTTAGGTTCATCCCCTCCAGAAGCCCCGCCAATTACTCACTAACTTCGATCAGAAATCTCCCCTGGTGTAATCTTTGATGACCAGCTAGTGAGCGACGCCTCGTGGTACCATCAAGACTGCTGGATCTTCCAGGTTTGCACTACACAACATCAGAAAGACAGGCCCTTTCTGAAATCATGCTGCACAACTTCTCCAGGCCCTTGTCATTTCTAGACTGGACAGAACGCTCTTCTTGGACTTCCATCAAACACAATCAAACCTCTACAGATGATTCAGAATGCAGCGGCACGACTGGTCTTCAACGAGCCCAAAAGAGCCCATGTTACACCTCTCTTTATCTCCTTGTTCAGTTGCAGCCGTTTCAAGACACTGATGCTTGCATATAGAACAACCACAGACTCAGCACCCACCTACTTCCACTCACTATTACGAATCTACATCCCCTCCTGCCCCTCCTACTTCCACTCACTATTACGAATCTACATCCCCTCCATGGAACGATCTACCATCCCATCCCATCCGGAATTCGCTGACCATTTTCAAGCGACAGCTCATAATCACTCTCCTGAAACCGTTCCTGGCTGTTTCCGGAATTCGCTTTTTCAAGCGAGAGATTCAACAATTTTTGACAGTCAAAAAAAACTGTCTTTCTATTTATTTATTCCTTCCCTTTCTAGCTTGTTCTTGTTTGGAACAATGCCTGAAACTTGGTATTACAAGCCCTTCCTGTGTGATATGAATCACTGCATGTATTCCCCAATTGTAAGTCGCTTTGGATAAAAGCATCTGCAAAATAATTAAATGTAAATGTATCTTACACACATGCATTGCTTTTCTGTAGCCAATATGTTAATTGATGGACTGGAGTGGTGTGAATTACTTGTGGATTATTTTGATGTTTTTATCAGCTGTTTGAACTCTCATTCTGATGGCACCCATTCACTGCAGAGGATCCATTGGTGAACGAGTGATGCAAAGCTAAATTTCTCCAAATCTGTTTTTCATTGGTAGGCATAAAGCAAACCCTAGAGAAGTATTTCATTGGGGACTACTTAACTTGATCATATAAGTGTATGATGAGGATCATGAGGCCAGTAAAATCAGAACACAGTATGTTTATTGCAGGAAGTATTGTATGTGCATGCTATCACAAAGAATCACACAATATATATTTACAGTAGAAATGTTCCTGTGTGGATTGCTATTGAGCATAACAACTGCATAATACTGAAGTTAGGAATATAACTTTGCATTGAGATATTCGATAGACACACAACACTCCTGTTGATTTGGAATTTCATGTGCAGATAAAAGACAGACCTACTCATTGTCATGCAAGAGCCAATGTGACTTTGTATACATTGATGCAACAGTCATCAATAGGGTGACATCACTGATTATGCGTTAAAGACAGTAGTTGATACTTATACAAATCACAACAGAACAGTAGGGGTTCGGTAAAACGAGAAAAAACAATACTGTACCAGCAACAATGCAACAGATAAGTGTGCTCATGCAACGATCAAACAAATGCTTTGAACTGTAATTTCTCTCAATATTCAACATAGATAAAAAATGTAGCTTGGTTTACACGCATTCATGCAGTTTACTGATACAAATGTCTTACGGAGAATGATGAAACAACCGATTTACATTGCAACCTGCTGGTGTACAGTTTACTATTCATATCTGATGAAATAGATTAATGTTTAAAACATTGTAGACCGTGTCTAATATAGTACCCATGTATATGAAAAATGTCCCTAAATATGTTTGGTAAATTGAAGGTTTTTGAGGAACATGGGATATTTTTTAAAGACTGATCTTAATTATCCATCGCTTACACTTCAAGTGGGCACGAGTTGAATGTTGTTGTTCATAAAAGTTTTAAAGGAAAGATGTTATATATTTTTTGCAATTTACAATTAATAACAAAATGTAGACAAGAATAGGGTAAGATGAGCCTCCTATTAACTGCTATTATAAGAAAACATTTATAGCATAAGACCAATGAAATATGATTTCTTTCAAGTTCAACTTTTCCGTAAGTAATTTTCCCCACCATCAATTTCAGAAGAAAAAATAAGTGCTATGCTATGTTTTAGCATATGCTATTATTTAGCCAAATCATTGATATACGGTTACGTCTATCAAGTCACCAACATGTATGATATACAGCAGATACTGGGGAATCACATGGAAATATTACAACAGCTATATATAAATGTTACACACAAAAAAAATGCTGGTTAGTTTGAAAAAAATTCAGTTTTATATACCTATAGATCAAATTGACTTACACATACCAGACCTTTTCCCTGGGAAACTATGTCAATTTATATATGTTATATATATATTTTATATATATATAAATTGACCTTTAATTGACCTGGGATTATAAAGTTGTTTATGGTTTATCTTGCATGCTTTTATTTGTATCTTAAGAGTGTTTTATATATTTGTTGCTGCTTTTGATATTGTTTAATTATGTTTATAAATTGTACAGCACTTTGATACAACGCTTGTTGTTTTTAAATGTGCTTTATAAATAAACACAGATTGAACTTGACCTTAAAACTGATCAATAATAAGCATGTCCAGAGAATCACTCACTATAGTCAGGGTTAGGATTGTGTGGTTTATTCCATCAAAAATAGTCATATATTAGAGCTTAACATTTTATAAAAACTATGCAGTTTCCTAGATACAGGATGTGTCTCATCTTACCCCACTCTCTGTAACTGTGCCTTGTGAAGGTCTTCAAACCCCCAAAACAAATTCTCTTATTTACTGATTTGAAAAACTGCAGTATTCATTTTCAGAAAGGTTTGTGAGAAAAAAAATATTAAAGGGTTAGTTCACCAAAAAATGAAAGTCAGTCCATTTTTTACTCACTCTTGAGGCATCCTAGGTGTATATTCTTTTTTCAGACGAATCCAGTCGGATTATTAAACATTTTTCCTTGATCTTCCAAGCTTTATAATGGCAGTAGGTGGGTGTTTTAGTTCAACAGTCCAAAAGTAGTCAAATAAAGCACTCACATCTGTAATAAAACGTGCCAGGAGTGAATAAAGGCCTCTTGTAGCAAATCATTGTGTTTTTGTAAAAACAACTTCAATATTTGTAATATAACTCCAAATGGATTCGTCTGAAAGAAAAATCATACACACGTAGGATGTCTTGAGGGTGGGTAAAACATTGGCTAATTTTCATTTTTGGGTGAACTAATCCTTTAACTAATTCTTCAAAGCAATTGTTGGTATTATTTAGGGGTTGGACATTGCCTTTTCTGGACACTTCCTGACAACTGAAATAGAAGTGACACTGGGACATCCACTGTGATATGTTTTTGCCCTTAAGAACCTTTTTAAGAAAATTATCAAATATAATGAAATAAATGTCACATAAAAATATTTAAATAAATACATAAAATATCAAACTTGAAACTAAAAATGAAAGGGGTTTGAATACGTTTGCAAGACACTATATTTTTTATTTCAGTTGCAAGCCATTTCCATTTTATTTCAACTGGAATCCAGTTTTGTGGCTGAAACTTTTACATTTTAAATTAACAAGAACTGAAAACTTTTGAAAATTAGTTTTACTTGATATATGAAAACTTTTTGAAAGCAAGTGTGAAAATAAGGCTAAAGGCCCATTCATACCAAGGATAACAACTATACATATAAAGGTTTAACAATTGTTCCAAATATACGAAAAGAGCAAAGTTCACACCACAGCAACATTGGTTTTAGAATTATGTTTTTTCAGCTGATGAATGATAAAAAAACATTGACAGCCAAAAAGAATCCACCCAACTTCAAAGAGCATTTAAAGTGGCAGATGATATAACTGCAGTGCACATTACTGTCTGTTGCTGGTGTGGAAGCCAGTTATCATTACAGTTCGCTTTCTTGGTGTGAACGGGCCTTAACTTTCATCTTAGAAACTCTACTGAAGTGGTCTAATTTTGTGATTGCTGTGTCATGCACTTTTCCCAGACAACTTCTCATCGAACTCCCATGGACAGACTTCAGCCAAATTGAGATAAGTGGAGGGTGTTTGAGTTGTATGGTTCTCAGTTGTTGTAGGCTGTTTATCATTTGAGGTAGCACTTGGTAATACCTCTGTTTCCCAGGGGCAAACGTCAGCACGCTTGCTGATGGCGGAGTCTCTGGTAGAGCTTCTTCTCCTTCCAGATGCCACTGTGGTAACTTGGTCTCCCTCTGATGATTGGCTTGTGCGACGCTTTTCAGAGGGTTTGCTTGAGGAGCTTCTCCGCTCCTTACACTTGGACGTTCGTTTGTTATCTTCTGTATCCTTAGCTTTGCCTTTGGAGGAGCAGGATCCTTTTCTTTTCGAGCAAGAATCTCTTCTCTTTGAATAATGTGTGGGGCTGCAAGTCTTGTCCTGATTCGGGGACAGAGGGGGATCGTAATCCCAAGGGCAGATATCCAGCATGAGAGCTGGAGCCTGTAAAAGGCTTCCTGTGGACTTGGAGATGTCGGAGAGGATGATCTTGGGCTTTCCATCCGTGGGAGTGACACTTTTCTTACGGATTGTTCTCTCTGGTGATAGTCCTACAGGCTCCATTTGTTGCACCGGTAGATCCTCAAAGTTCCATGAACTTGTGTCTTTGTGGGCATTGAGGTTGAGAGGTGATTTGGGATTCCTCCCTTCATCCCTATCCCCAGTCTTATCTCTGGAGTGGCGCCGGTTTGATGGAGATTGGCCCAACCCTTTTTGTTTGTGTTGAGACTTGTGTCCACTTTTTGCACTGCTCCCATGGATCGTATTAGTTTCGGTGGGAGCAATGGAAACATGCTTCTGGGATTTGCCCTCCGTTGGAGTGGGTAACTCCTCCACTTCCCATGGGCACACCTCAGAGAGATCGTACAGGTCCTTGCTCTTCCCTGGATCTGAACAAATGGAGGGCTGACTGCCGCTCACCTGCTGCTTCATGATGCCCATCTTACTAGGCGTTTTGGTGTACTCAACCGACTGGCTGATGATCATTTTTGGTAAACACTCAGGGGATTCGTTGACTTCTGAAAGCGCCGCGCTGTCCCTTGCTTTAAGACCCTTTTTACTCGCATCTTCCCCACTGTGGGTCTTCCCCCCAATCCCCAGTGTCCTTTCTCTGGCGCTAGCAATAACAGACAGTGACTTTTGTAACATCGAGGTCCGAAGATGTATAGGCTTTTTTTCCGCAGCTAGGTTATGTGCACTGGCGGACTTGCATACTAAGGGTACTGACTCGGTAGATTCGGCTAACTCGCCCTTTGGCACCTCAGGGTTTTTCTTGTTGGTCCTCCGACCCATCAAGGTGTCAAGCAGAGAAGCCTCAGTAGTAGAGTTCTCCATTTTATCTTCACGCACTTCATTGCTTTCCCCACCTTGGTCATGCGTATGGTCATAGCTGTGAGATCTCTTCAGTGAGAACATCTTGCTCTTTAACGATTCATCCCTTGACTTCCCGGAGTGAGACGGGTCAAATGGGTTTCTTCTCAGGGTGCCTCTGTTACTCCCATTGTCAATTGCGTCTCGATCTTCCCGACTGTATTGCCGACTCACTGTCTCGGGTATTTCTGTGATACGGCGCATTAGTGTCCGTCCAAGTCCTCTCTTGGAACTGCGTTTTTTCTGTAAGTGAGGGTTATTGGCCAGCATCTTTTTTCTTTTATAGATCTCCAGTTGGCCATAGAGTTTCTTGAGCTCCTCCTGATAAAGGCAAAGAACACATAAAACTGACACACAAAACATAGTTAATGTTTTTACTTTTGTAGAAGAACCAAACTCAGACACATCTAGTCTAAACTGACCAAAATATGAATTAAGTGAAAAATAACCCAGTTTTCTTTGCATTAACATTTATGTTAATAAAGTGTTTCTGCAAATAAACTGTGAAGAGGGAAGTGAGCATAGTAAAGAAGAAAGACGGGAATGGAAAGGACCAAAAGCTGTGATTTAAACTGCCAAAAGGCAGAGCGGGTGACGTCACGAACCAGGAATCTATCAAGCCTGCCCAAACAAAGCACGCGCTGCGGTTTCTTCCACCCCGATCGAGGCACAAACACTTCAACTATCTGATTCTGAGGAATTAGATGTTGTTAGTATCAATGCAAGAGATACTGAGGATTCGCCACCTCAGTCTCGTGCTTATGAGGAGCTTGTTGTGTATGTAACAAGAGCGGTTGAGAAGTTGAATATCGATTGTTAGTTAGGAGAATGTTAGTTCTAAAGGCAAATTTGATGAACGCTTCTTGCCTTCTCGTGCACAACCTCAACGCCGAGGACGGCCGTTTTTCGCTGATCTCCACACCGAGGTGGCCACCAGGCTTTCTTGCAAACTGCGTCGGGCCACAGATTTGTCTTTCAGGGTCACCAAAGAGACGGCTAAATCAATCGGCCGGTCTATGGCAACCCTGGTGGCCACTGAGAGACATTTATGGTTGAATCTGAGTAACATCATTGGAAAAGATACAAACTTTCTTATGGATGCTCCTATTTCTTCCTCAGGCCTCTTCGGCGATGCAGTTAATTCGGTTGTCGAGAGATTTCAGGAATCAGCTAAACATACAGCCGCATTCCAGAAACTCATCCCCCGCCATACTCATATCTTCGGGGCTGCTAATCAAAAAGAGCAGCCCCAAACATCCAAAGCCAGCTCCTCAGTGCCGCACAGAAACAGAGAGTGGCCTATCATGCTCCCCCACCTAAAGTATGGGGACACGGGAAGCGCGATCAACCGCAGCCTTCGCAGGGTAAAATGGATCTTAGGACCATTGTTATTTCTAAGAGGAAGAGATCCTGATCCCCCCGAAGTAGAGTGGTCAACACCTCATTTTACGGTGCCCGTATCCCTTCGGTGTCCTCAGGGGATCGTTCTGCTAACCCTGCCACCTCGTGTGCTTCAACTACATATGAATCCAGAAACCGTGGAAGGTGCTTTGGGTGTCGAAAGACAAAGAACCGGTTCGAGACTGGGCTCTGGCTCTGAACCAGCACTGGAACTGCTTTGGTGGAAAGGGGGTAGAAGTGAAAGGGGCCATAGAATATGTACCTCACTCCAACAGGGAAACCGGGTTTTACAGCCGGTATATCCTAGTTCCAATGAAGGATGGGGGGTTGCATCCCATTTTAGATCTTCGAGTTCTGAATGACTCCGTCATGCAGCTCAAGTTCAAGATGTTAACTTTCAGACAAATTGTGCCACAGTTCAGATCCGAGGACTGGTTTGTCACGATAGATCTCAAGGACACATACTTCCACATATCCATACTTCTGTATCACAAGAAGTTCCTGAGGTTCGCTATTGGGAGCAGAGCATACCAATATTGGGTTCTTCCGTTCGGTCAAGCATTATCACCCCGCACAACCGGAACCAGGAACACTTCCCATAAAACACGATGTACTTGTTACATCTTGAGAAGAATGACATCTACGCTAATATTAGTCTTTTGCTTTCTTATTCTGAGGTCACCGTAGCCACCCGATCCGGTCCTTATCAGCCCAGATGATCACTGCAGTCAACAGATCCAGTCCGTAACCAGATCAGATGGTGGATCGTCACCTAGAGACGGCCTCTACAGCTCTGAATGTCAGTGGAGACCAGGGCACCAAGATGAGCCCCAGAGACAGATCTCCACGGCTAAAAGCCAAAAAGAGAGTGCTTTCTCCACTACAGAGGACCACTTTTCTAGGCGTGGTATGGGACTCAACGTCGATGCAGGCTTGCCTGTCACCGGCACGTATAGAGTCCATCCTGTCGGCTGTGAAAAGAATAAGGCTTGGCCAGTCACTCACTGTCAAATTGTTTCAGAGACTGTTAGGTCTTATGGCAGCAGCACACAACGTGATACCTTTTGGACTGTTGCACATGAGACCCCTACAGTGGTGGCTCAGGACCAAAGGGTTTTCCCCGAGGGGCAACCCCTTTCGCATGATCAAGGTCACGCGGCGATGCTTACGTGCCTTGGTAATGTGGAAGAAACCTTGGTTCCTGTCCCAGGGATCCTTGTTGGGAGCTTCATGTCGTCGCAAGATGATAACGATAGATGCCTCTCTCACAGGCTGGGGAGAGACCTTAGAGGGATGCTCAGGTCAGGGTCTGTGGAAGAATCATTATCTCTCATGGCACATCAACCGTCTGGAGATGTTGGCTGTATTTATTGCTCTCAAGAATTTCATAGCAGATCTCAGGGGCCACCATGTGCTCAGACAACACATCGGTGGTCCCCTACATAAATCACCAGGGGGTTTTGCGGTCACGTCCACTTTGCAAACTGGCATGCCAAATCCTCCTGTGGTCCCAAGGAAAGTTGTTGTCTCTTCGAGCAGCTTACATCCCAGGGGTCTACAATGCAGGAGCAGACATCCTGTCGAGACAGGGGCTGAGGCCCGGGGAATGGAGGCTCCACCCTGAGGTGGTGGTGCTGATATGGAGGGAGTTCGGCCAGACACAAGTGGATCTGTTTGCGTCTTGAGAGACGTCTCACTGTCCACTCTGGTTCACCCTCACACATCCAGCTACTCTCGGACTGGACGCGATGGTGCAGATGTGGCCGAGGCTCCGTCTGTATGCATTTTCCCCAATCGATCTGCTCCCGGGGATCCTGGAGAGAGTTCGCCGGGACCGGGTTCTAGTACTTCTAATTGCCCTGCGGTGGCCGGGCAGAGTATGGTTCCCAGATATTATATCCCTTCTCGGCGGGCCTCCTCTGGAGCTCCCCGTCAGAAGGGACCTTCTGTCCCAAGCAGGAGGCTCGATATTTCACCCCAAACAGAACTGTGGAAACTGTGGGCTTGGCCTCTGAGGGGGCCCAGCTCATGGACTCAGGTCTCTCAACCGAGGTTGTTGAGACCATTCTACACTCCAGATCTCCTACCACGAGGAAACTTTATGCCTTGAAGTGGAGAGTTTTAACTTCATGGTGTAGTGACCATCAGCTGGACCTAGTTAACTGCCCAGTTGGTACAGTGCTGGAGTTCCTCAAGAGCGGTTCACTGCAGGGCTAGCCCTGCCCACTCTAAAGGTTTATGTGGTGGCCATAAGTGCTTACCACATTCCTTTGGTGGAATGCCATTGGGGAAAGACCCCCTGGTATCTCGTTTCCTCTGTGGTACTTTGAGATTGAGGCCTGTAGCTCGCAACAGGGTGCCGACATGGGATCTGGCCATTGTCCTGCAAGGCCTTTCCCTGGCTCCCGTCGAACCGTTAGAGGATGTGCCGGCTAAGTTTTTGACCTTAAAAGCATTGTTCCTCCTTGCTATTTCATCTCTTAGGAGAATAGGAGATTTACAAGCACTGTCAGTTGCACCCTTGTGCCTGGAATTTGCACCTGGCATGGTTAAAGCATTCCTTCATCCTAGACCAGGTTACGTTCCTAAGGTAATGTGGCGAGTTCTATTATGCTGCAAGCCTTCTGTCCTCCTCCTTTTTAGAATGTGGACCAGGAAAGGCACAATTTGCTTTGCATTAGATGCTTATGTCCACAGAGCTGCCATGTGGCGTAAAAACGAACCGTTGTTCGTATGTTTTGGACCTCCTAACAAGGGATCCCCTGCATCTGGATGAGCAAGTGGGTGGTCGAGGCCATCTCACTTGCTTATGAGTCGGCTGGTCAACCTTCTCCTATGGCTGTCCGGTCCCACTCTACCAGGAGTATGGCGGCCTCTAAAGCCCTTATATCAGGAGTTGCTCTCCAAGAGGTTTGTGATGCGGCAGGTTGGTCCTCACCGCACACATTCGTCAGATTTTATTCTTTGGACTCTACCCCAGGTTCCCAAGTGCTCTCGTCCTAGTGCTGCTCTTTAGATTTCAGACAGGACAGGCACTCGTCGCTATGGTGGTGTTATATTGACGTTCCCCTGGCGTCAGAATCGACGCAACGAGAGTTCCCTTGAAAGGGAATGTTCGGTTACGACTGTAACCTCGGTTCCCTGAAGAGGGAACGAATGTTGCGTCCCCTGCCATACCTCCTTTGTGCCTGTAGGTGACTTGCTCAGACTTTAAGCTAGTGACAGCTTTGTTTGGGCAGGCTTTATAGATTCCTGGTTCGTGACGTCACCTGCTCTGATTTCACCATTACACCTTTGATTGATTTCACATGTGCTTCAAGACATTTCACGCAAAGCGTTACCCTAGCGTCAGAATCGATGCAACATTTGTTCCCTCTTCAGGGAACCGAGGATACAGTCGTAACCGAACGTTTTCTCAAGTTCAAGGTAAGTTGGAGCTACAAATTGCAAACTGCTATTAATTCCCTAAAATTCACCTAATCTGAAACACGATAAGAGTGCTGAAAAAAACACAGAGATATCACTAACAAGACTGTTAACTGAAATTTAACCAGAAATCTAAATGTGATTCTTAATCAACACTAGACAATTTTTAGCAATGTGGTTCAAACATTACAAATGTTTGTCAGATTTTTAGGATATTGTTTGTGTATCTAAAAGTTCAGAGAACCAGTGAAGATGTCTTACCCTAATGTCCTCGGGATCCAGACTGTGCACACTCCAGGCAGATGTTATGCTGCTGTTCAGGCAGGACCCTGAGTGACCCATATCCAGCTCATCTTCATAAGCCTCTGTGACTATATCCTCCCGTGTATGAGTTCCAGTGAACAAGAACTGCAGTGAAGGATGAAACAATCTATGAACCTTTCTCAAAAACACGATTGTGTTAATCTCCATAAGCTGTTTGCAGTCCTTTTATAGATTTAACGACAAGGATAATAATTACCTTTGGAATGAGAAGTAATCCCAAAGTAACCGTCACTGTCAGGTGCGTGTGGACAAAAAATAACATTAGCATCCAGTCTGGATGAAGCCCAGTGCCGAGAGAGAACCTGTAGACCAGACCAAAGCTTGTTAAAGGTGCCAAAAGCGAATGTTTGCCATTTTGCTAACTGTCATCACCACATGCAGGCTGCTCTGCCTTTTTTTTGACAGAGCATCACAAATAGCAGATAAAAGGCGGAAACATTTTAGGATCAGGAGCAAATTTCACAACTTAGAAATTCAAACAGCATAATGAGGGCAATTGAAAGTGTGGTGTGGCATCTAAGGGCTTGCTCTGTTTATTTAAACAGTGTTTAGTCAACAGGGTTAGGTATCCTGATGATTTTGGAGGCAACGGAGGTCACTGCTCCTCTGTAATGCAAAGAGTAATATAATTCTGGCGCATTAATCACACTGCCTTTCAAGAGCTGCTTTGGAAAAGCATCAAAACAGAGCATCACCATTTTTCAGATAAACAGAGCTTATCTGCTAGAACCAGCAGGGGTTGCAGACATCGGCAAATAAATGGAGTGTGGAGAAACAGATTCTGCTAAAACTGCTAGGCACTGTGATACCTCCATCATAAATAACACCAGTGCATTTTTACTCCACAAGTATACTCTAGGGCAGAGGTTCTGACTCAGGACGCAGATTATAAATGCATGAAGTAGCAGCCCAATGCACTACCAAGACAGTCTATCACTCAAAAATAATGCAGTTGTGCTTAAAAAAATAAAATGTCCTTAAATGTATTGACATTAGTTGCATAGACCCAAATATACTAAATTTTTAACAGGCAAAATTCTGACATTTTTGTAAATGCATACACCTGCAGACCAATGCAGATGTTGTGTTCTACAGATTACTGCATAAAACAACATTCACTGAGCAAACCATTTTATTAGGCTTCTGAATATGAGACATGCACTGTCAATAAGTGCCAAAACATATCAATGCATTGTTTATCAATGGTTTTATGCTGTCGGCAGGCAACAATTAAATGAAAAAAATTAGTATGACACAAGCTACAAGTAAAGCTGCAGAATTTTAGATGCAGAATTCATATAGATTTTTTGAGCTTATTCATATTTCTGTTCAATCTATACATGCATTGCTTGTTGTATCTACTGACTGTGAACAGATCCAATGCTGCATTCAAGTTCTCCTGAGAAGTTCAAACTTACATAGAATTCGTAATTACCACTGTTTTCAAATGACCCATCAATTTCCTTCTTTCAATTTCACAAAGCCAAAAAGCATTTTATCAGTAACCTAACAAAATGAAGAGCAAAGAATTCACATTAGTTGTGTAATTAGTGTTTTATCTGTGTATTTTTTTCATTCTGGTGTTACCACAGAGAATGATGGGAAATGCAGTTGGTCTCCTCATAAATCAGTTAAATGAGCAGAATCTTCAGTAGCACACTGTAGGCCTACAAATTGAATAGTGGCATCAACATTCACAATTCAATTTATCATGAATAATACCCATTTGATTCTGCCATAATTCTTTATTTCACAAAAAATTGAGACTTATACTGCCTTCAAGTGCACCTGGGAAATTCAGAGTACCTTAGAGCATTTGTTATTTCAACATGCCACATAACAACAATATGTCAAAATTATGACAATTATTATTGTACCACTTATTTATGCATATCAAAACGAACTGTGTTACATAAAGCAAACCTTGAAAGTTGATTAACTCGCAAAAATAATTACAAAAATAATTCATTACAAATTGCTTTCTGCTCACATATATATTATATGATATTACTTTCCACATGTCACAAATGCGTCGGAGCAAGGGAACGAGAAAACAAGGTGTTCTTCAAATAATATATTTTATTGATAACCTCAGGGAACATGGAGCACAGGTAAGACGAGCACTGAATGACGATTAAGACCAAACACAGAGGCAGGAAAGCACACTTATAAACTTATAAACACGGGAAAACTAGATAATAAATTACACACGGCTAGGGACTAATAAACTAATGATGAAAACAGGAAACATCAAATAAGGGCATACGAGGAAGGGGAACACAGGAGATAGGGACAAAAAAACTGACAATTACACCCCCTCCTGGAAGGGGGGGTGGGCACACTGGAGGCCTCAAGAGGCAGAGTTCGGGGACGCAAGACCTCCAGGGTGGTGCCCATTCCGGGACCCACGGTGGAGCAGGGAACTCGGGAGGTCATGACGGGTCAGGGGACTTGGGAGGCCATGGCGGATCCTGGAACTCGGGAGGCCATGACGGAGCAGGGAGCTTGGGCGGCCATGGCGGATCCGTCGCGGCCCCAGCCCCCGCCCCCGCCCCGGCCTCTATGGCTGGAGCCATACTACCCCCCAAAAAATATATATTTTGGGAAGTAGATGCTAGTTCTGGCTGACGCTCTGGAGGCGCAGGCCCTTGAGGGTGCTCTGGAGGCACGGACACTTGAGGGCACTCTGGAGGCACGGACACTTGAGAGCGCTCTGGAGGCACGGACACTTGAGGGCACTCTCGCTCTAGAGGCACGGACACTTGAGGGCGCTCTGGAGGCATGGACACTTGAGAGCGCTCTGGAGGCACAGACACTTGAGGGCACTCTCGCTCTAGATGCACGGACACTTGAGGGTGCTCTGGAGGCATGGATACTTGAGAGCGCTCTGGAGGCATGGACACTTGAGGGCGCTCTGCAGGCACGGACACTTGAGAGCGCTCTGGAGGCACGGACACTTGAGGGTGCTCTGGAGGCATGGACACTTGAGAGCGCTCTGGAGGCACAGACACTTGAGGGCGCTCTGGAGGCACGGACACTTGAGAGCGCTCTGGAGGTGCGGGCACTTGAGGGTGCTCTAGAGGCATGGACACTTGAGAGCGCTCTGGAGGCACGGACACTTGAGGGCACTCTCGCTCTAGAGGCACGGACACTTGAGGGCGCTCTGGAGGCACGGACACTTGAGAGTGCTCTGGAGGCACGGACACTTGCGGGCACTCTCGCTCTAGAGGCACGGACACTTGAGGGTGCTCTGGAGGCACGGACACTTGAGGGCGCTCTGGAGGCACGGACACTTGAGAGCACTCTGGAGGCGGAGGCATTTGAGGGCGCTCTGGAGGCACGGACACTTGAGAGCGCTCTGGAGGCACGGACACTTGAGGGGCGCTCTGGAGGCACGGACACTTGAGAGCGCTCTGGAGGCACTGACACTTGAGGGCACTCTGGAGGCACGGACTCTTGAGGGCCCACAATAAGGAAAATACAAAATCACATTGGTATTTATGACATTATGGTGGTGTCCATGTGAACTCACCCCATACATACATTCATTCTGACATGATTTGAATGCAGCATGTGACCTATTTTTGGGTCGTGACCTACTAGTTGAGAACCAAAGCTCACAGATCTGTCACAGATTCTGAAATATTTCCTAAACATCCATTTGCCGATCGATGCCTTTTTATTATTTATTAGAGAAATACATGAAAAGAATTCTGTGGTCAAAGAGAGTGAAATGGAGGAGTACCAGAGCAGTCTGAAAGATGACAGACTGAGGGTGAGACAGGAACAGGATGAATGGGATTATTTTAGGCTTTAGTAGTTTTATGCGTGAGCTGTCTGCAGCAGGCATATTTTATGAATCTTCTCTCAAGTGGCTTATCGGTGCTGTCTTCATGATGCATGTCGTTTAGCTGAGGCCAGCTGTCTTCACCTTTTTTACAAGTCTAGTGCAAAGTTTTGCTGATGTGATCCAGTTCTTACTTTCTAATTGGGTCTACACAGAGCCAGTAAGAGCAAGAACGCCAGATACAGATGTGAAGTCCCTTGTAAAAAAAATATACTTTAGCATACTTTTATAAAGAGTACATATTATGTACAAAATATACTTTAAAATAATTTACTATAGTGCAAAATTAATGTAATGTTTTCAGGACAATTACTTGCATATTAATTCCAATTAAAAGAAAACATATTCAATTTTAAGCTTGTATTAAATCTTAAATCTTTATATATTTCATAATTTCATAGTTACTTATATATTGTCTTTAAAATAATAGTTAAAGTGTACTATTGAATGTACTGAAAAGTATTTATAGTAAATAAAAATGTTAAGTAAATTATATTTAAGAATTGAAGTAATTTCTATAACAATTTTAATGTCTTTAAATTATACTGTATATATTTGTTATCACCAGGGGCGTACAATTAATCTAACAGTAGGGGGTGGGGGGGCAATAAACAGAAAATTTCTCAAGAGCAATTTTTGAACGGGACACAAATAATACAGCCAAAATTATACTTGTACGGATAGATATGTGTACACAGCATACGTATAGCATGGAAACGGTGTTTAAATATGAGTTTGGTTCATATTGTTCACCACACGGTCATATTATAATTATTATTTTGCGTCCTCCATACTATTTTAGGTTTTTTCTAGGACTGAGGATTTCTCTTTAGATATTCACTGATCTACCACTTAACATCATATTGAGCAAAACCCAACACATCGGTAGGTCTACAATATTTGCCTCATATCAGTTCAGGCTTACCTTATAATCGCTCACCAGGCTCGTGTGTGTATTGGTAAAGGTGGAAAGCAGGCAGTGGACCAAACCACGGTGAGGCAAGGGAGGGGGACTGAAAACATATCTGAACTTAAAACGCTTTTTTCAGTTTATTTTGTTTTACTACTTACACAATTATTTTAAGTATATGTCCAGTATATTATTTTCAATACACACAGTCACTTGTAATTATATTTTTAGGGGGTCAACCCTCTGATAGGGGGGGGGGGGGATTTATGCCTATGGTTATCAAACATAAAGTTGCAATTTAGTACATTTAAAATATATTTAATTTAAATGTAATATTGAATAACACTACAGTTTAAATATCACATTACAAATTATAATCATAATTGCAAATTATTAAAGTATTTACATATGCTTTATAATGACGCGACAGGGTAACTTTCTGTTTGTTGCTGACGCATGTTTTGAGTTTGAGCTCCGTCAAGTCAATTATTTATCGTCTATTTTCTATCTTAAAATCCAATTTTATACACCATAATTTTTCATTCTATAACATGTGAATATATCCCCGATTGCATTCTGCAACGAAAACAATCAGAGCCTTGTTTTCTCAAGTTTTATTTTGATTTCCCGAGTCCGCTATTAGCTTATAGCCCGATAGCATAGCCAGCGCGGGTGCCGCTAACACAGCTAATATCCTATTCACACACAAACATACATTTATCATTGTTTCACTGTTACTTGCTTTAATGGGGGATTTGTGTCTAACTTTGAGTGCAGGTGAGGACACGTTCGAGCTGCATTCGGTGCAGCTAGCCACCGTGGACAGACAGATCCACGAGCTGCTTGGGAAGCAGGCCCAGCTGAAGAAATGGAAAGCAACACTGAAAACATGTCCGGGGTAAGTATGCAGTGCGCTGCTAACACTCCCACCACCTCTACTCCATGTGTTTCTTTGCACAGGCCCCGTGCACCTGGGACGCAATCTTCCCAGATGTCCTTCACTCCGGGGCCGGGAAACCCAGGACCCTCAGTGAAGCAGCGGAAGACGCAATACAGGCCCCGGTTGACGACTTCTCCCCCTCCGGTGTTCGAGATCTCCTCCCGTAACCGCTTCGCTCCTCTCTGCGAGACGGAGCGTGACGCTGTGGTCATCTGAGACTCAATCGTCCGGCACGTCCGTGCTACGCTAGCTGAAGGTAAAGTGCACACTCATTGTCTCCCTGGTGCTCGTGTTCTTGATGTTTCTTTGCAGATACCCGCGATCCTGAAGGATGATGAGAGCGTTGCAGCTGTTGTGATTCACGCGGGGGCTAACAACACCAAGCTGCGGCAGACGGAGACACTGAAGAGGGACTTCAGGAGCCTGATCGAGACGGTACGCAGCACATTGCCTGCGACGACGATCATCGTGTCAGGACCTCTTCCCACGTATCGACGAGGACACGAACGGTTCAGTAGACTGTTTGCTTTAAATGAATGGTTCTTATCATGGTGTAAAAATCAGAAACAGCTCATTGTTAATAATTGAAATCTTTTCTGGGAGCGTCCTAGGCTTTTCCGTGTGGTGGCCTGCACCCCAGAAGAGTCGGAGCGGAACTCCTCTCGGACAACATCTCCAAGACGCTACGCTCCATCTGACTAGTAAGCCAATTCTGAAAAAGCTGCTATGATGACTTTTGTTCTACCCACTTAAATGATAGAAGTACTTGCAGTGTCCAATCTATACAGACTGTGTCTGTTCCCAGAATAGTGAGGTCAAAATATTAATTTAATGCAGGATCTAGAAAAAAATCTGATCGTGATTAAACCAGAAAAATGCAAAATAAATGAAATTTTTTTTTTTTAAAGCTTGGGCTCCTAAACATCCGGTCAATCACACCCAAAGCAGTTATTGTAAATGAAATGATCACAGATAATAGTTTTGATGTACTCTGTCTGACTGAAACCTGGCTTAAAACAAATGATTCTTTTGGTCTAAATGAATCTACTCCACCAAGTTATAAGCACGAGCCTCGTCAGACTGATCGTGGCGGCGGTGTCGCAACAATATATAGTGATATTCTCAATGTTACTCAGAAAACAGGATACAGGTTTAACTCATTCGAAATACTTATGCTTAATGTTACACTGTCAGATATGCAAAATAAATCTGTCCTATCTCTTGCTCTGGCTACTGTGTATAGACCGCCAGGGCCATATACAGATTTTCTAAAAGAATTAGCAGATTTCCTCTCAGACCTATTGGTTAATCTCGATAAAGCACTAATTGTAGGAGATTTTAACATTCACGTTGATAATACAAATGATGCTTTAGGACTTGACCTAATAAACTCTTTTGGTGTCAAGCAAAATGTCACTGGGCCCACGCATCGATTTAATCATACGCTAGATTTAATTATATTGCATGGAATTGATCTTACTGATATAGATATCGTACCTTAAAGTGATGATGTTACTGACCATTTTCTTTTATCGTACATGCTGCATATTACTGATATTAACTATATGGCTCCGTGTTATCGTCCAGGCAGAACTATTGTTCCAGCCACTAAAGACAGATTCACCAATAACCTGCCTGATTTATCTCAACTGCTCTGTGTACCCATAAATACAGATGAACTAGACAAAATTACTAGTAACATGGAAACTATCTTCTCTAATACGTTAGAAACTGTTGCCCCCATCAAATTACAAAAGGTTAGAGAAAAACGTGCTGCGCCATGGTACAACAGTTATACCCATTCTCTCAAGAAAGAAACTCGTATTCTTGAGCGCAAATGGAGAAAAACTAACTTGGAAGTCTTTAGAATTGCGTGGAAAAACAGTATGTCCAGCTATAGACAGGCTCTAAAAACTGCAAGAACCGAGTATATCAGCAAATTCATAGATAATCACCAAAACAATCCAAGGTTTTTATTTAGCACAGTGGCTAGATTAACAAATAAACAGATGTCACCCGATCTAAATATTCCCTCACAGTTTAATAGTAATGACTTTATGAATTTCTTTACTGAAAAAATAGATAACATCAGAAATACAATAACAAATGTAGACTATACAGCGTCTAGTACTCCAGCTTCATTCATCGCACCCAAAGAAAAACTTCATTGCTTTACAACTATAGGACAGGATGAGCTAAATAAACTTATCACTGCATCTAAACCAACAACATGTTTATTAGATCCTGTACCCACTAAACTATTGAAAGAGTTATTACCTGTAGCAGAAGAACCGCTTCTCAATATTATTAACTCCTCGTTATCTTTAGGTCACGTTCCAAAACCATTCAAGCAGGCGGTTATTAAGCCTCTTATTAAGAAACCAAAACTAGATCCTTGTGAACTGGCAAATTACAGGCCCATTTCAAATCTTCCATTTATGTCAAAAAATTTAGAAAAAGTTGTGTCCGCTCAATTGTGCTCCTTCTTGCAAAAAAATGATATCTATGAAGAATTTCAGTCAGGTTTCAGGCCCCGCCATAGCACAGAAACGGCACTTGTTAAAATTACAAATGACTTGCTTCTTGCGTCAGACCAAGGCTGCATCTCGTTGCTAGTTTTACTTGATCTTAGAGCTGGGTTCGACACTATAGATCATGACATACTCATAGATCGATTACAAAACTATACATGTATTCAAGGGCAGGCTTTAAGATGTTTTAGATCCTACCTGTCCGATCGCTACCACTTTGTTTATTTAAACGGGGAGTCATCTCAATTATCACCAGTAAAGTATGGAGTACCACAAGGATCTGTCCTAGGTCCTCTATTATTTTCATTATATATGTTATATATGCAAATTATATTTTGAAAATCATATTTCCCATGTTAAAAACACAGCATTCATCCATCTTAGAAACATTGCCAAGCTACGGAACATGTTTAGTGTTTCTGATGCAGAAAAGTTAGTTCATGCATTCATGACCTCTAGACTGGACTATTGTAATGCACTGCATCTTCAATAAACAAGCTACAGATAGTACAAAATGCTGCAGCCAGAGTCCTTACCAGGTCAAGAAAATATGATCATATTACTCCAATTTTACAGTCTCTGCACTGGCTACCTATTAAGTTACGTATCAGTTACAAAATATTATTACTTGCCTATAAGGCCCTCCTGCGACCCTTTAGGCCCGTACACACCGGGACGAATATCGGCACGCGTTATTCGCTAGCGTTTTTCAACGCGTTTTTTGTGTTCACACCCAAGCGATTTTCGCTGACGATGAGCCGAGTGAACATGCAAATTCCTTCCCTGACATTAGATGGCGCTTAATGTAAAACAGAAATACCCCGGTACACAAGGTGGCGCTGCGCAACTTTACGCTTCTGACACTCGCTTGTCACTCAGAAGAAGAGAGCAAGTATTTACGTGTTTGTCAAAATCATACAAAGAAATCCCATTTGCTCTGCAATTACACTCCATAACATTTCTCTTTTATCGAGATTTTTGTAGTCGCTGTCGCGTTTGTCATAAAGTTCTTTGTCTTCAGACACCAACGAGACCAGCAGCTCTACATTCATCTTGCCTTGCATCTTCTTTGTCTTCTTATTTCTTCCCGGCAGTGTAGACGCTACTTGGCGTATATCTTCTTCGTCGTTACGTATGTGTGCTCGGCAAGACTGTTTTGTGTTTGAGCACCCCCAAGTTGTGTTTTACTGTAACTTCAGCAGCTCCAGACACATGAGCAAAAGCGCCAATCTCATTGGTCGGATAGTTTTTGACGCAGCGCGTCATACCAAAAAAATTAACCAGAGGCGTTTTTTTTTTAAATGACGCTTTTACGCGTGCCATTTTTTGCGTTGGTGTGCACACTCACATTGGTGCCCTTTGTTTAGTCACGAGGCGTTAAACGTTGGCAAAATTCGTCCCGGTGTGTACGGGCCTTAAGGTCACAAAACTCTGGACTCTTGGTAGTACCTAGGATAGCAAAGTCCACTAAAGGAGGTAGAACTTTTTCATATCTGGCTCCCAAACTCTGGAATAGCCTTCCTGATAACGTTCGGGGTTCAGACACACTCTCTGTTTAAATCTAGATTAAAGACACATCTCTTTAGCCAAGCATTCATATAATGCATCTCATAATATTGTACTGCAGGTATATCTGATCAAACGCACATTATTATGCTTTAGCTTGGGTTGAACAGATAATTTCATCCAGGGTTGTTCCTGGATGGAACAACTGCTACGCTAATTGTCTTTATTTGTTTCTCTGTTTCTAGATTAACATCCCGTGGTAGCTAGGAATTACACAAGCTTCAGTCTGGATCCAACCCTTAAATGATCTGAGATGACCGAACACCTGAGAAGAGATGATACCAACCCCTCAGAGGACCTCAGAGGAAGCCAAACATCAGAGCGATTACTGAATTTACCAAATTTTGCCATAAGTTAATTATATTGAGTTTCTACAATATAAATCTATTTTAGAAACGTAATTTCCTGTGAAGTTGCTTTGCAACAATTGTATCGTAAAAAGCGCTATACAAATAATCTTGAATTGAATTTAATAATATTAGTCAACACAGCAAAATAAGTGAATTTTTTTTTAAAATGTTTTTTTTTTTAAAGGCTAATGGTTTAAAATATACTTTACAATAAAAAAGTATTCCTGTGACTCAGTGGTAGAGCATTGCGTTAGTAGCGCAAAATATATATCTATATTCAGACTATACTTTTTTTTTACCAGTAGCTGTGTTCCCTGGGAATTGAACTCATGGCCTATTTGCGCTACTAATGCAATGCTCTACCAATGCAGTGCAATGCTTTATCCAATCGTTTTGGATAAAAGCGTCTAAATGCAAAAATGTAAATGTAAAACTTTTAATTTTGCATTGTTACTGTCAGTCTCCTGTTCCCCCATGTCTAGTGTTTCCCTCCCTCTTGTGCCCATATATAGTAATTCCTGTTCCCAGTACGTTCTTTGATTTAATTTCCTCCCAGCTGTGTTTAATTTATTCCTTCACTTGTTTTTGTTCCTCGGTTGATTTCCCAGTATTCTTATGCCTTGGTTTTCCCCGTGTCTAATATCCGGTATTGTTTGTCTAAGCTTATACTCCATGTTTCCCTGAGTTGGTGATTTAAATAAAAATGATTATTGATTGGACTCCTCGTTCCTTGCTCCGAGAGGAGTGTGACAGTTACAAAGTGCACTTTAATTAATAGTATATTATCTAAAATATAGTTACTTAGAATGATACTTCTACACTAAATTGCACATTCAATACAATTAAGGGCACTTCTTTTTCATAGTAGGTAACTATCCATTAAATACTGTAAATATACAGATGTTGTTCGTTCACATAGTATTCCCACCTCAGAAAGGACAGCTTTAGACAATTTCACATCTCTAATAATGAACAGGTTTTCACTGAATAATTAATGTAAGTGCTTTAAAAAACACAAGCTTCTGCTTTAAAAGCCTCTGGTATGTTGGCCTGGTTTACTTCTATTCTAAGTGTGCTACTAAAAACACAGAAGATTTAAAATTATTATTTGCAGTAACCAGTATGCATTATGTCACAAATGCCATTAACAGAGCTTGTGTTCAGTGTTTTGAATGCAGCAAACATTCCTTTAAGAAGCTTCCTTAAGACCGCTGTGGTAAATATAAGTGAATGTGGGCTGGAGTTTCATAAGATGTGAATATTATACTATCACTCTCTAAAGAAAACAGGAAGTCTCTGTTCCTGGTGGGTGTAGTAACTGACATTTTGACACTCATGAGGGAATGCGATGACATGCTGCATAAAATCACTTTAACGCCTTACTAAAACAACAGAGGGTTTGTGTTGGACAAAAATCTCCATGCAGATAAAGAGCTAATCTTTTAACTTGTAATTTATTGTGTGTTGAAACATTTCTAAGATGATTAGCATTAGCAATTAGCCTCAGCTGGTATATTGTTGTGTAAGGTCCTATCCCAGTTTCTCAATTCCAAAACAAAAACAAGTGTCATAATGAGAAAGAGCTTTTCTTAACCGATTGCCGTTATAGTAGGCTACACTATAAAAAACGCTGGGTTGAGATTGCTGGGTGAGGAATTTGGGTTGATTTGACCCAGTTTGTACTGAAAATGGTTTATAATCTGCAACCCGGTGATGATAGATTGGGAATGCAAACATGAAAGAGAGCATGAACGTCTCACAACGGTTTTGCGTGCCGATACTACTTTGCCTGACTGTGTTTGCGGTGCTCATGATAGGAATATGTGTGGAAAACACAAGAACGCTAATTGAAGCAGAGAGGAGAGAGAAATGTGAAACTGACTCCAGTGAGGAGTGTGTTTACACGGCACCATTTTCAACCAAAAACAGAAGACTTTTTATGCATTTTGGCCATTCATTCACATGACAACAACATTTTGAGTGCCTGGAAACATGAACTTTTTAAAAACTGCAGGTTTTTGAAAACAAAATTGTCATCATCTCTGTGTAAACTAAAAAAACACCAATGAGTGAAAACATCATGTACATGCATATTATGTGTTCAGTCTATAGATATGTGCGCAGGCATATAGTGTTTCTTTACTAAATGACATCGCCATCTACAGGCCTGTCATGCATAACACAGTGTTTTTAGCTGTTTTGGTGGATCCGTGTGAACGGGGACCATGTTGTCATCTGTATGCAAAACTTCAAAAATGTGAAGGAAAAACTTTCTAGTAACTAGCCTAGGTCTATTTGTTGTTGCCATTTTATTCGATTTTAATCAAATGTTAGTGAGAAGAAAAACAGACTATGAGATCTTCATATATAAGTTGCACATAACACACAGAACGAAAAGTATGGTAGCATGTGATCATTTAGTGTATGATGTAATGTCCAGTTTTTCTCTGTAATCATTAACAAATTTGGCGCGTGTATGACACCTAATGTTTTATATAATTTTATTAAAATATGAAAATATTTGAAAAGTTGTTAACTTGCTAAATAAGGTCTAACTGAAAATGGAAAATGTTTGATTTAACCATTTTCACCAGTGACCATTTTTTCTGCGAAAGACTTTTTGGAAATTGTGATTCTAACACAACTCCTTACACATGACAAATCTCAGAAAATCACCTCAGTTTGTATTTCATTTGCATTTCAGCTTTCATGTTACTCCTCAAGTGTTGTGTTGCATTCCATTCACAAAGCAGAGAGCCTGTCTCATGAATAAACATCTTAATCATGCTTCTGCTGTTGCTACTCATAACTAATGCGCATTGCTCACCTAATGATGTGAAATATTGCAGAGATGAGGAGTTCATTATAAATGGCGATGGCCAAGTAGCGAGGCTCGTGGAAAGCGGAGGGAACGGTCCTCACGGCCAAGCACAAATAGACGCCCCACAGCAGGAACAGGAACTCCGCTGGAACAGGAACACAAGGAGACAGAACAGTGCCGTCACTAATTATTTAGTGTGTCAAGTCTGGGAATGCCAGCTGAAAAGATGTGATTTCACACGGCCTGAAAGGCTGTTTCTCCTCCCTCTCTCCTTTGCCGCATCACTCAAAGTAACACCAAGTCGACGGTGCATGAACTTCTTGAAGGCAACGCTTGAAACAACGTTACAAATCTGAATGGAATTTGCTTAATCTCTAAACTCCATAATCAGACTATATATTTCATAACATAGTTTAGGACCAATTCTTATTAAGTAGTTGCTTATTAGCATGCATATTACCAGCATGTTTATTAGTACTCTTAAAGCACATATTAATACATTATTCTGCATGAGCATATTTAAAATGCCTTAATGATACCCCATATCTATATTTAACAACTACCTAATTATTAAGCGGCAAATGAGGAGTTAATTGGGGGAATGTCATAGTTAAGAGTTAGTTAATAGTGATAATTGGTCATCAAACTACAGTGACCATATATTGTTTTATATATAACTTAAAAAACTAAATATATTTTAGTATTTGAATAAAGTTAATATATATTTTTTTCTATTTCAAGTATTCACTTGCAGGAAGCAATACTGAAGCAGACCTGAAATATTATGACAGATTTATCAATTTGGTTTCATTTTAGTTTTAGTAAATTTGTGTTTTGTTGTTGTCATTTTATTTATTTAAATATTTCTATATATTTTTTATTTTTTTTTATTTTAGTACAATATGTTATTAACTTGACTTTGCAAGTATTTAAATTACAATTAAAGTTTTTTTAAGATATTTTTTTATTTCAAGTAACAATTTTTTTTTTTTATGATTATAGTTTTAGTTAACTATACTGATCCTATGCTAAAGGAAAAGTTCACCCAAAATTGAAAAAGTTTTACTGTATATGTTCCCCCCTCCCAGGAAAACAGGATAAATAAGAAATGAGACAACTGAGACTGTTTTGAGTCTTCAAAAATGACCAAAAAGTACAATAAGTTTACCTTATATCTTTGTCCACCATTGAAATAATGCAAGTGAGAATGCCTTTGTTTGTGTGCATAAATAGATATCATGAGTTTCCGGGCTGTCTCCATGCAGTTCCCCCTGTGCTTCACGCTGTAAGCAGAGGTACTGGAGCTGTCAGAGAACCGTCTCTGCATCACTGGCCACGTCTCACACCCTCATGCCTTAAAGTCTGTCTGGCCACACTCAGATGATCCGATAATACATCCCACATCTCATGTCAAAGTTGAATACATAACCCTGAGACTTTGGCATTCTTGCCTCATTTTCCTTTTGTTTGAGGCTACTAGTAGCACAAACGAAGGCGGCAGGTGTGTGAGGTATTGACCTCTGCATTCTACTTCTTCATGATATACTTATTTATAATCTTATTATAAAAAATATATAAAGCATATATGATGTCACATAATATGAATTGTTGGTTTTTAAATCTGCATCTATTGTCATTTTTAATTGTGGTTTAAGTGTGTCGCTGTCTGTTTTTTGCTCTCCGGTGCTTGTTATGGTAGTAAAACATTAAGCATAAGAACTGACCAGCAGCCATCATGTAGTCCCAGCTGTCCAGCAGGCACATGCTGAACTGCAGGCCCGCGGGGGTGAAACCGATGTCGATGAGGGCATGATGGGTGTCAGGACTCTGGCATACAGCTGAGGTCCAAGCCACGAGGAACCACACGACCACCAGCAAAATCCCAGCAAGCAGACGCAGAACCCTCCAGCTGGTCATGTACGGGATCCGCTGGGCAGTACGGGACAGGAACACCTTTAATACCCTTAGTATGAGAAACAAGGACGGGACACATATATACAAGTGGTAAACTACACCAACGCTTTTTCTTATGCAGTCTTCAGCAGAAACATGATTGTTTACTGTGAAGTTGGCAGCATTATTTGTACCTGTACAGTTTGAGAATCACTGTTCCATAGACGATAGCAAAGCCTAGCAAACGGACCCATCTCAGGAGAATACACCGGAAAACACTCGGATTCAAATACTGTATCATAACCTGATGATACAAAGATACAAATTAAGAGTTAGTAAGTTGACTTATCACTGAATATCTTTTGCATTCATTTCTTTATATACTAAGGCTGTAGTTATGATAAGAAGAACACATCAGTTTCATTGATGCTCTTATGGAAACAGAAGGTAAGCAGGACTTACGAGACCTGTCAAGAATATATCAAATTTCACATAAAAAATCAAAAGAATCAATAGATCCTCTGCAGTGAATGGGTGCCGTCAGAATGAGAGTCCAAACAGCTGATCCACTGATACACAAGAAATCCACACCACTCCAGTCCTTCAATTATCATCTTGAGAAGCCAAAAATTGTGTTTTTGTAAGAAAATCATTCACCATTATCACATTTTTAACTTGGAACCGTTGCTTGTGGCCAGAATATTGCTTTCTCCAGTGAAAAAATCACCTGGTCTGAATCAGGAGAGAAATCTGCACAGATCAAGTACCATTTACAAACCAAAACAGTTGAAAATAGTTTTAAACACGCATGTGGGTGGATTTGGATGTGAGAGATAACAGGAGATGGATATTATTATGGATTATAGACTTGCATTTTGGCAACGGTTTTAAGTAAAAACTACGGAGGCCGAGAGAGCTCAACGCGCTGAAACTTCAGAAAACACATACGAATAGAAAAGGCACCAGCAAATCAAGAAAACATCAAAGTAAAGAGTTTTATTAGCAGCGAGTTTCTTTATTTGTTTGTGTTGTGAGCATTTGCAGCGCATGTTGTCAAATTGATGAAGTTGTTCACCGTATAAAACACCTTTAAGATTGATTGATTTCTTACAAACACAGCTTTTCGCTTCACAAGATGGTATGAATTGTAGTGGTGTGGATATCTTGTGGATTATTTTGATGTGTTTTCAGCTGTTTGGGCTCTCATTCTGACGGCACCCATTCACTGCAGAGCATCCATTGGTGAACAAGTGATGTAATATTAGATTTCTCCAAATCTGATGAAGAAACAAACCCATCTACATCTTAGATGACCTAAGGGTGAGTAAAATTTCAGCAAATTTTCATTTTTTTGGGTGAACTAATGTTAAGTGTTACAATAGTTTCACAATGTGACAGTGTTAATGGCTTTAAAAATAGACTCGATTTACTTGATGCAAATGAAAAACACTGACATATCTTTCAAAACTACACAAATATACTCATGATATTATGCATGTGAAGTATAAGTACAAGCTTTCCAGATTGTCTTGGTTTAATCCTTGTTCTTTATCCTCCCGAGCCTGTAAAGTGCTCCCTGAATTCCTCATTATCTATCAAGTCTGGCGTCCCTTTTGTTCTGTGCCTGTCTTATTTAAAACACCAGAATTAAATAAATATCAGCACGGACTGATGGAAAGATGCATCTGTTCTTGTGTCTCTTAGGAGCATCACCAGTACAGCTTTCCAATCCACAGTCGTCCTCTTAAATGTGCAAACAGCAAAACGGCCCCTCCAGAATAATCAAAGAGCGCACCATGTGCAGCTTCTAACCATGAGGAGGACTCAATTAACAGCACTTATCCCAGATAAATAAATCAGCACATGCCTTTTACACTCTTTAGGAATGTGAACATCTTGATAAGTTAGGTCGTTTTTGGACCGTCCACACAAGAAACTACTCCAACACTACAACCAGATTGGGAAAAACGTCTGTTATTTTATAGTCCTAGTTCTGTTCGGTTTCCATCTTATAAACCTGCTTTATACTAGGCACAGAAAGGCACAGACATGTTCACCGGAAATGTTTTCCAGGTGCATTCTGTTTAGAAATGCTGTCCAGCTTGATGAGGCATCATGCTGAGGTGTCACAAAATACTCATGTAGCCATTTTTAGCAGCAGATTCCACCGTTAGTTTCCAGAAACTGGCTAAGTACAAGAACTGTGTGCTTCGTTCATCAAATCCATCTTCAGGTAAAAGCAGCATTTTTTTCAAATGCACATATGGATAAAAAAAAAAACTGTTATTAACAAAGACAAAAAAAGACAGTTAAAGTTGGCATACAACCCTGGTATAACATAGTAATTTAGGAAATGTGTATATTTAGTGTAGGTTTTACTTTTTCAAGCAGGGATGCATGATATCTTGTGATTGGTTAAATATTGTTATATTTGTTATGTGGCTTGTTTGTAGTGAAAGAAATTGAAGTCACGCTGGTTTTACATCAAGATGGACATTAGGAAGGGTTTTTATTTTAATTTTAGTATTTTGTACTGAAGAAATTCACATATATGCAAAAATTATATTTGTGTTAATAAATAATACATATTTGTATACATTTTTATAAATAAATATAATATTATTTATTATATTTTATATATGAAAACTTATTGCAAGCATTATGGCATATATGGGATTAATATGCCATATATGGGATAATACTTGCAATAAGTTTGACTATATTTCCTATAGCCGATTATTCTGATTTAAATGTGCCGATACAGTAGCACTTTATTTTAGAGTCCTGGGCCCGTATTCTTAAAGATTCTAACAATTATTTCAGAGAGCTCCTAATTTAGCTAATTTTAGCTAAAAATTTCAAACTAGGAGTCTTAGCTTAAAAGTGATTCAGCACCAATCTGAGAGCAACTCTAAATGAGGAAAAGACAAACACTTGTATCTTAGTGAGGAGGCGGGGCTGACCCCGTTGCTACATTGACACAATCTTTTGAAGACTGTGATTGGTTGGTTGTCCAAGAAGGAAATAAAAGAGCGCTTTTAAGAGTAGGGTCTTTTATAAGCCTTTGAAATTACAGACGTAGTTTATCCTGTTTTACCGTACTCTCTCTCTCTCTCTCTCTCTCTCTCTCTCTCTCTCTCTCACACACACACACACACACAATATATGTTTATATATATTCTTTATTTTTTATTTACTCATATTTTTTTTTCATAAAATAAAATACCTAACTAAATAATACTATTAGTGTTAGAAATTGCAACAATATAAAATAGAAATATAATACATTTATACATTTAAAATGTTAATTAAAACAATAAGTAAACACTAAATAAACAATAATCTCCTGGCCAGAGGAAAATTGGCCCGCTGACTGAGCCTGGTTTCTAAGGGTTTTTACTCCATTCTGTCACAGAGGGAGTTTTGGTTCCTTGCCGCTGTCGCCTTTGGCTTGCTCAGTTGGGGAGACTTCATTTCTAGCGATTGTCATCAATTTGATTTCACAGATACTATTTAAAGACAATGACATCTCTGAATTCAATAATGAAATGCCTTTAACTGAAAATTGTCCGTCTGCTGCTAGAAAGGCCGGAAATGGTTACTGGACCTGATTTCCCTTCTCGATGGGTCTCCATGGGTGATTCCCGTCAGGAGGGATCTCCTCTCACAGGCGAGGGCACCCTCGTCCACCCCCGCCCAGAGTTGTGGAAGCTGTGGGTGTGGCCCCTGAGGGGGCACAACTCATAGACCCCGATCTCTCAACTGAGGTTCTGGAGACCATCCTCCAATCCAGAGCTCCCTTCATGAGGAAACTGTATGCCTTGAAGTGGAAGCTTTTCACTTCTTGATGTGGAGACTGCCAGCTTGACCCAGTTAACTGCCCAATTGGTTCAGTCCTGGAGTTCATGCAGGCCCGTTTCTCTTCAGGGTTGACCCACTCCACCTTGAAGGTTTACGTGGCGGCTATAGCGGCCTACCACGCCCCTCTTGGTGGGCAGAAACCCCCTAGTTACGTGTTTCCTTTGCAGTGCGCTGAGCCTGAGGCCTCCGGTACGATCTCATGTCCCGCATGTGCTTTTAAGCTTCCTGGTCCCTACGTCACCCCATCCGTGACGTCTCGCCCATCCATTGGACTGATTACACATGTGATTCAAAGCGTGGTCACGCTGAAGGTGCTCCCATTGCATTTTCCGACACGACGTCTCATTCCCTCTGGGAACCTGGGTAAGTACACCGGAAGTACACAAACAGCCAAATAAAGAGTAACCACCAATATTGATAGTTCAGTTTTCTTAAGGAAAAAAAATATCTCCCACCTAATGTTATAAACAGGGTGCTCTCTTATTTGGTTCATAATATTACAAGTTAAAATGAACTACAAAAGAAAGCTCATATTGGTAGAATTATACCTGGTAGAACATATGGTATTAGTAATTTATGAAATAAACATATTTAGAATATATTTTACTTTTTTCAAACAGGTATGCATCATATTCAACTGTGAACACTGGTTAACTTTCTTGAGGTAAATTAAATGTTAAGTGACAAAAGCTGTTTTGTTTAATGTTTTTCTTTCGGTTGAAATTCTGAGTGATTACATGAGACATGAACATTTCGATAAGTTGCATTGTATCTTTCAACACCTTCTGAAGATCATTCATGTTTATTTTGCACTGTATCTTGTATTAAAGTGGAAGATACTTGAAGTGAAGCTGCTACAGCGATCTGTCACACCACATTTAAGAGTGTCATAATAGGATTTATGGTTTGAATTTTGTGATCAAATGTTAAGTATTTGAAAGCAAAAGTAACAAAGCACAAAGCGGTGCATAGTGTATTGAAGAAAGTCACATGTAGCCATAACCTGTATTTGTCAAAAATGCATAAAACAAATAAAATCAAGTATTTAAGATCAAAACATCTATAGGGCATGAGAAATTCATATTTTTGACATCATATTAAATAATTGAAAACATCACATGGTCCTTTCTGTTTGTCGGCACAGTAAGCCAAGGCTTCAAACGGTTTCAGCGGTTAGATCCTGTTTTGACACAACAGATCCTGGCGGTCGAATACTGTTGTTAAATTTCATTGTAAAACTGGTCTATATCTGTACTATCATTACTGTAGGGCAGGGAGTCAAGCACAGCAACACAAACGAAGTGACATGTTTGTAACATCAGCCTTGAGACAAATAGGTGGCCCCCTTTTCCCTCAACACTCTGCCATTAATTAATCAGTGGATTTATTTTTAACAAGTTGCGCTAGAACTTGATGGACTCATTAATAATGCATAACGCTGCACAGCAGAACAGCAGCGTGTGGCAGAGCACATGACCATAGAAAACACACGCATGCTTCTGAATAATGCACATATTTGATCACTGACATCTGTCGTCTGTTACATACAGCGCTCAAAATCAATTAGCTGAAATAAAAACTGAGTTTGTTAGAACACGGGAACATAAAACACCTTTTGCAATGCTGACTTATGTAATGTGGCGTGAAAAATTATATTTAACTTTAAACGCTTTATATTAACTTTATATTAACTACATTACATATTTATAATCTTCTCATTCTATTTTCACTCCAAATTTAACCTTATGCTTCGCCTTCCTCTCTGCCCTTCTGCTCTTTCCTTTCTTCCAAATCTGACTTGAGTTTCCTGACTGCACATTCATTTCTGCCCTCTAAAAAAGTCAATTTTACATGTCAGTTATAATAATTTGCAAATGTCACTTGATATAATGAATGTGAGTGGAATTTGTTAAGGTTCAAGGTGGCTTTACCCGAAGCCAACTTTAGCTTATAAACTAACATATATGTTATTAAAATAATATCGGAAAAAAATGAGGGGGGAAATTTTGTAGAAATGTAATGGATTGTGAAAAGTAAATGTTAAATATTAGAATAGAGCCAGGTGGTTGGAAGAGAGAAATTAAAGGGGGAAAAAATGTTTTAGGGGCAATACACCCCTACATGTTGATGATCAAAAATGTGAATTAAGAAAAAAATAATTTTAATGTTTACTTTAAGAAATGGAATAGATTATATTAGGGTTTTTATGATTAAAACTCTAATGTTTTATTACTATACTACAAAGATTCATAAATTATTTATGAGCCTTTATGATGCTGTGAATACTTTGTATTAAAGCATGACATCTTACAACAAAGAAAAATTCCCTGCTTCATTTTTTTATTGCTAATACCAATTTGTGTAACATTTAGGGATGCAGATCACTAAAGCAGTGATCTTTAACCTTTTTAAGGACAAGGATGCCTTTATGGATAGACAGCAGAGCAGGGCAACTCTTCATATACAATTCAGTCTTACTTAAATCCTTGCCTGTGATAACAAATACAATATTCATGAATTAACTTTCATTTCAAAGCTATTAAATGAATCACTATTGATGTTAAAACTGTCACAGTTATGGACATTCGGTTGTGTTTTCTCCCTCGTGTGCCCATATTTGGTTGTTCCTGTTCCTGTCCTCGTTGAGTCATTATTAGTTTACGCCCTCGTATATAAACTCTCCTTTCTGTTCAGTTTTCTGTCGGTTATTGTTTAGTGTCATGTGTTTGTTTAACCTGGAGTATTTATCTATCGTGTGGGTTCTAATTAAAAGCATTTATGTGGATGACCTTCATCTTCCTTGCCTTCTTTAGACCAACCGTGAAAAAAACACATACTGTACATAACATCTTAAGTTTATCTTTTATTGTTAATTGAATTCTATATTTCAGAGGGTATCAGCAAATTAATTCACCTTAATTTATATAGCATTTTATACAATCGCGTATATATATTAGCCAACATAGTTGATTAAAAAATATGAGACTATGTAGTCTTAGTTTAAAAAAAAATGTCATTTAAAAATAATATCTATATTCAAAATCTATCTGGTTTCTTTGACAAAAAGAGAAGAAAAAGGAGTATTCTTTGACTAAAATGACAAAAAAAAATCAGATTTTTAGTCAATTAAAACTTGACCAAAGTCTCTTTAAGGCAAGTCATTTCTCCTTTGAAACGCCTCTATGTCAGTCATGCTCCTATCTCTTTGAATGGAGAAACACCAACTTCTCCAAAACTGTTCACCAGGGTTACGATTACATTTCATATTTTAAATCACCAATGAAGTCTGACAACAACAACTGTATTATAAAAGTTGTTTCTTGTGCTCAAATTGCATGGAAAAGCTTATTTTTCAGGCTAATGCGCATGTGTAGTATTAAGAATGATGACTGTTTCTAAAGCAACCAGAGCTTCTACCAGCAGCTGCAGTGACGCGACTGGATCTTTTGTTCACACGGCAGGACTTTTCCTCCATACTGCGCATTGCACTTTCTCCTATTCATAAGTAATAGGAGAGCACCATCTTTTTATAGCTTAAGTCTTTGACTTGACTGAACTAAAAAAACAGGATAGGTTGATTCAATATAATAAAACCTAAAAAGGACATTTGACTCAAGACTATGGATAAGACAAAATTAAAAACAGCTCAACAGACGACAAAGTTCAGTGTTACAAAGTAATCAGTCACAGTGCGAAACAAATTCTATCCAGCCATAAAGAGCTCTAAAGACAATTGTGTCATTATTGAGACCAATTAGGTTGATATTGATTTGATATGATCAAATGAAGAGATAAGCATTACAATAAAACCTATCCAGACATGTGATGTAGTCTTATTCAAGAGCAGATTGAGGTTTCTGAACAGAATGATGCTGTACAGTCATAATCAGACTGCATTAGTCTGCCGCATCCTTCACAGCCTCACACTCAGAGCCATCCTGGGGGAGATTTATTATACATTTTTATATGTTTGTGACAATATCTGTTTTTTATTATTCCTGTAGTGAATCCAGATATAAAGTGACAAATTAAAAACAGCATCAGCAGACGCAATCCATTCCTCAAATCCCCCATTTAGAAGTTCCCATCCCTACCCTGTTTCATCCTCCCTCATCTCTCATATAACTGCAGGAGCGGTTGACTATCACAGATGGTCTGGGAGGTGTGCTTAGCTTAAGAACAGTACCACAGAGACAGGAGCACGACAGACGACGTGCCTGTTTTTAATCGAACGGGAACACAGAATCACTGCAGCTGAGGAATTCAGCTTTGACAGATTACATTTTGAATTTACTCAAGACGGAAAAGTATTCACAAATGAGATGGGATCAAATATAGGGCATCTCCCATTGTGTCTGATCAAAGTTTCATTCATAGTGAAAAATTACACCAGTAATCTAGTTATAACATTGTGAAGACGCTCCGATGGGGTTGATTGGAAATGAGACCTTGATTTGCATTTGAAATGATTAATCTGTGTGAAAGCTGGTCAACGAATACTTACCTTTGACTCAAACTGAAAGTAATGTCACTGTTTCAGCATTAAACAGGCTTATGTAATACACTTCCAGCCATGGTACAGGGCCGAAATGAAAAGCAGACCATTGCATTTCAAAGTGCCTCAAATCAGTCAACTGAGGATAAAACCAAGAACTCATAATGTATCTTTACCAGTGATGGGAATAATGGCGTCATAAATAAACGGCGTTACTAACAGCATTACTTTTTTCAGTAACGAGTAATCAAACGAATTTCCCCGTAACAACGCCGTTACCGTTACTGACAATAAAATACAGCATTACTATAATTGAGGTCAATGAAGCGGTTTTCATTCGAAAATTACAGTCTCTCTCAGCCATAGGACCTGCACAGTTTTTTTCTCTGGTATGTGTGTGTTCGGGGGTGGGGCGGGACACATAACCACTGATGATTGGTGTGTCTGTGAACATGGTGTGTCTGAGAACGTGATGATTGGCTTAGGTAGAGTACATTTCTATAATTTGCCAACCAGAGGCAGAGTAGTGCGGGTGTTCACACACAAGCACATGCACAGTTACACACAGCAACGACCAGTCCAGGAGTCAGAGCGATGGCCAACGAAGTCCAACGATTTCAAAGGTAGCTTGTGCAAACTGGAAGCATACGCACTAGGCTACTTTTCCCTCGTTGAGGTGAAAGGCAAGAATGTTTATGTAATGTGCAACTTATGCCAGGAAGGAAGAGTCTCTCCGTCAGGTAATTCTAATCTAAAGAAGCACCTCACATCGTCACATGCCACCACAAAAATAGTGGCTAAGAACGCAGATAACGTGATCTCCGCTACCAAAGCAGGAGATGGAGCCACGACATCAAAGCAACTAAAACTATATTGATACATTGTCCAGTATTATTATCGAGAGCACTTCTTATTAAACTGTTTACTTTTGTGAGGAAGAACATTCTTCAAGTAAGCTACAGTATGTATACCAGTTGTGAAGTTGTGTGACAGTTTTATCATTTTAATTTGCACTACAAAGAGTGTATGTATATTTATTATTAGTATTTATTTTTGGTATATTTCTTAAGAAGCATAATTTATATTTAGACTTATTTGTTGGCCAGTTGTGATCTGTGCAATAAATATTTAAAGTTCTAAACCATCTATTGTGTTTTATTGTTCCACTATATTAATTATAATATTTACAAAAATATATTGAATTTGATAGGTGTCTCTTACGTTGTCCCACAGCAATATTAAAATAGTGTAGATTAGTGAACAATGTTTTATAATTTATTCTATTTAGTGTCCATTTCATTCATTTAACATATTTAATATGGGGAGCATCCAAGTTATTTGACATATAAAAAAAAAAAAAAAGTCAAGTAATGCAATAGTTACTTTCCCTGGTAATTAGTTACTTTTATAATGATGTAACTCAATTACTAATTAAATTACTGTTTGTGAGAAGTAACTAGTAACTATAACTAATGACATTTTTAAAGTAACGTGCCCAACACTTATCTTTACAGCTGCCTGGTCCTTCAAAGTTCCCATTAAAATAAAAATGCCCCTGGTTTATTGGTCTTGTTTCCATCTAGTTCTTTGTGGCAATGTGATCAAAAATGGTCAGCCAGGACGCATTACTGTTTTTATCTGGAAATCACATGAATTCAGATTTCACTGAAACCCTCCCCTCCTACTGTTTTACCCAGAGCCGATCCTCCCTATATGCAGAATATGCAAGCCGCATCGGGCCGCCTTGCTCTCAAAGATGATTTCATTTTAGAATTTGGCCAACGGTTATGAAAACATGAATGATAATTTATTTTAATGCGGTGTTGTCACCCTTTCTACATAAAAATCAGTCAAATCATGTAACGTGAATGTCGTAAAGTCTCTTGCTCGAGACTAAAACAACGAGTTGAATGCATAGCGAGCCGCGGAAGAGACACTGTTTCTCGAGCGCTTTCCACGAGCGCGATTCGAGATGGAGTTAAACACGGACAAATGTGTTTCATTCATAACAACTCAAACCCCCCATCGACATTCGATGCGAGCATTGTTTCTGAAGTATTCACAAGAGTCTAGAGAGCATGAGCTTCCTGTCACATCCTGTTAAGATTATGTACGCAAACATAAATTAACTTGTTTATATGGGCTGATGCATCAAGAATAAGCACAAGTAATTATGAGGCTATGGGTTACAGGTAGTAGTGTTGTAAATAACATTCCTGTTACTTGCACAGACCGATTATTTCACTTCATAAGACCATAAAATGTCGTCAGGGAGCCACAAACATTTTTGTACAAAAACAAAACAACATTATTAAAAAGTCTATAAATTGCTCTAAAGAAACATTGTCCAACAGCGACACCAGCAGGTAAAGTTACAGCGGGAGTCAGCATCTCTCTTGTCTCCCCTGAGCACACTGAATTTTAACAGACCCCCCCCAAAGCTTGTGGTGAGTTTGCTTGGAGGTAACTGAGAATGAATGAGGAAAGCCACATGAGAGGAGGCAATGCCTACGAAATGACTGGTGATGTTTGGCAGTGCTTGGTTCATGTGATAAATCCCGCCTCTTGTGTTTGTGCATGTTCCACTTTTGCAAATCCATCTGAATGAACAATATAATGGCCTTCATGGGAAGACTAATTAAAATAATAACTCACACACAGACATAACCACTTTGCTACATTACAATATGACTTAAAATGGCAAGTAAATCTACATGCCTTTGACCAGTATTTACAGCGCTTTAAAGGGATAGTTCACCCAAAAATGAAAA
>CM049875.1:30140913-30148413 GCA_027474115.1 Schizopygopsis malacanthus | reverse complement strand
CTGTAATTGGTTTACACTAGCAAAAAAAAAAAAAAAAAACTTAGTTTTAACAACAGAACTTCATTAGTTAAAGAACAGTGTAATAGGAGACACAATTAAGCAACAAGTACCAGTTCCACTACCTCTTTCTCCATTTTTAAGCACTGAAACCTTAACTGAGGGGTGAGCAGTCGTGATCTAATGGATAGAGCGTCGGACTTGTAACCCGAGGTTATGGGTTCGAATCTCGTCTCCGGCAGGAATTATCCACGACTGAGGTGAGACCCTTGAGCAAGGCACCGAACCCCCAACTGCTCCCCGGACTGCCCACTGCTCCAGGTGTGTGTGTGTGTGTGTGTGTGTGTGTGTGTGTGTGTCCACTGCTCCAAGTGTGTGTGTGTGTGTGTGTGTGTGTGTGTGTGTGTCCACTGCTCCAAGTGTGTGTGTGTGTGTGTCCACTGCTCCAGGTGTGTGTGTGTGTCCACTGCTCCAGGTGTGTGTGCATTTGGATGGGTTAAATGCAGAGAACACATTTCACTGCTGGTTATACTCTGTATAATTGTGTATGTGACAAATAAAAAAATCTAATTATCTTTTGTTTAACACAACTGTGTGAGCAAGGAACTTCCTGAGGAAATCGGCTCTGCTAATAGACCATCTGTGACAGTGGTGTCACTGTCATTTATCACATTGCCAGGTATGAAAATGTCAGTTTTTATGAGTTATTATGACAGTCGATACATGTGCAGCACTTTAATTTTACTCATATTCTGGCAACATCACGGTAAAGCTCACATGAGCGTGCAAACAGATGGGCTCACAGCAGCTTTCTCCTTAAAGACCCTTTAAATTGACTGCTAAGCTTGAAATCAAAACTGTTTACGTATAGAGCAATACATACAGTGCAACAAGAAAGATGTGCAAAAGATGTCCATTTCATGCTGCTGTAACAATAATGCCATTTTGTGCCTGTTTTAAAAGAGACTTGCGAACTTCAACTCTTTAGACTTCTGTATTCCAGAAAGAGAAATAAATAGTTGTGCAGTCAGTGAACTAGGTCTGAAAAAGTCACTGAGTTCACGAGACTCTATAAATAATCTGGAAGTGCCATGAAGCCCAGAGGAAATCTAATGAAGCGAGGCTCTCATCATGGGCTAGATGCTGATCTCAGAGAAAGGCTTCAGGTTCAATTAGTCCTTGTTTTGTCACCTTTATTTTAGCAAGAAGGATTCAATGCGTCAAGTCTTAATAAGGGAATTATTTTTCTAGAAGTTAATTACCTCCAATTTAGATTTATGCTCTTGGTTTACTAAATCTTCAGCGAGAACATGGGTGCCAAATGCTATATTCTCAGAGACAATAAAACTGTTTTTTTACATTTACTATATACTATATATTTACAGCTTTTATGTGTTTCCATATATTTATGATCAATGTTTTCCCTTACGCAAAGAAAATATAGTTCCCTATATATTTCCTAATAAATCTACACATGGGCTCATTTCAACTCGTCTTCAATGGACATTTATGACACGTGTATACTGTAAAATACTAATATTTTACTGTAAAATACTGACAGTAAAAATACTAAAAGTAATAAGAATCCAATAAAAATCCCAACTGAGAATAGTTATAACTAAAAAAAAAATCATTCAAATTGTATAATAATAATAATGTCTACATGACTGTAATGAGACTGTTTATAGGTACCGTATATGTGCTTAATTATCATGAAATGAATGCCATAATGCAAAAAACTCATAAAAGTTATTATGAATCGATGGTTTTGTTCTTGTGAGATTCGCTTGATCATTAATACCAATTAATGTCCAGAGGACAAAGCTTTGATTAGGGCTGAATTATGCACCCCTGTGGTTAAATAGTTCCATCTATTTTCAGTATATTAGATGTTCCCCTCTGAGCATGCTCTATATGAATATGATTTAATAATACCAGTCTTGCCGCTTCCCAGTGCAGATAAATGTGGGTGACCCGAGACATGTGAAAACATGAATTAATGCTTGTAAATCTTCAGGAGTGAGGAGTGTCAGCATCAGCAGAGCTAGAAGATCAATCTGTCACTGAAGACAGTGGTGCTCAGCCTCCTGCTGTACGCTGCTGACATAACACGCCTGCAACAGGATATATTTGGATTTGCGTGTATATTCGTGACAGCGCACCTTCAATACAGTTCATCCAGCACTGCTGTGATGAGTTTCTGTTTACCAGCTACCTGTTAACTGCTTCTCATGACACTTTTTATTAAACATTTTAAAGCATGGCATTGGCTTCAGAATCAGTGGATAGACAAACTCTGGATGCACAATTTCCGTTTCTGCATAAATTGGTGATAAAATGTGATTTAGCAGGACATTTTGCCTGAGAATATAAGGCCATCTGTAGCTCAACAGAAGTTGAGGACAACGATCCAAAGCACAGGAGTGAGTCAACAACACAATGGTCTTAACAGAAGAAAATACACGCCTTCTGGAGTAGCTTGACCTTAACCTGAGATGCATTCAACAGACATCCAAGAATACTGCTAAACTAATACGAGTTTTATAAAGAGGAATTAAAACTATCCAAGGGTTCACATACTTCTTCCACCCTGCACTGGGAATATATGAGTGTTCAAACAAGACATCAAAACACATCACTGTTTCATCACACATTCATGGAGAAATTATTCTGAGTAGTATCAAAGCACAGAAGGTGTTGACAATGTGAATCACAGGAATATTTCACAAATGCTACATTTTTTGTTGCCAGTCTGATTTGCTATTATTATAGTATCGACTCAGTTACACTGTGCATCTGTTCAGAGATTCATGAATTATTCAAGAATCAACTGGCCAACACATACAGTGAGCAGTCTGTATCTATAGTATGAATAACATGAATATAATGCTAAAATATTGTTAATTTCCACCAGTCACATTTATAGGCTACCTCTTATACATATAAAGACAGAGTGCATTTATGCCACACCCACATCGGGGGGGGGGGGGTTGGCAACCCAATGCTCTCCATTGACTGTATTGCGGGAAGCTGCCTCTTTATCATTTGTGACTTATGACGAAAAAACAGAACAATCCTTCAAAGTTGCTGTGTGACAAGGTGAATTCAGTTTCTCAAACAAAAGGAAGGTAAGGAAAAAGGGCACTGATATAGACCAATAACAATTTAGATTCTTAATATATCTCCTCCTCTCAGGTTCACACAGGCTGGTGAAATTATCATGGTTAAAAATAATGAATGGTTCCTGTCGCCGATTACGTTTCCCTCCAGTGGGCACAATTCTCAGAGTAACATGACAGATTACGCTCTTCTTTTGTGTCATTAAATGCTCATTTTTTGGGGGTCGGCAGTTTATAAAAACGTAGTTCTGAATTTTTTAGCTTGTTTACTGTACACCGTGTCACATAGTAGCTTTCAGGCATTGTTCTGTTTTTTGTCATAAGTCACAAATGATAAGGAGGCAGCTTCCTGCAATACAAAGTCAATGGAGAGCGATGGATTGTTTCCCCCCCGGTGGGTGTAGTTTGCAGATTATGACACGTGTAGTTTTGTCTCTATATAAACAATAATTCTGGATCAAATCTGACCCGAGCGAAACTAAATGAAGAGCGCATATGGTTCTGAAAGCATGGCACTCATGGCATGAGATGCTGGAAAGACAGCGAGATTCATTGCAACTGTTAAAGAGGCCAATCTAGTGTTTACATCCCAAAATGGTACACTACCGTACCTTCTCATGTTTTGAGCTCTTTGTTATTCTTTTTCTGTTTATTTGATGTCAGTGTTCCATGGTACAATAAATGTGTTTTATTAATATATGATTTTAAGTTACAATCAATTTAAAAGGTGTTAGTAATATGTCCCCTTTTTAAAGTTAGCTACATTAACAGCTGTGATGTGTCTCTGTATTTTCAACATATTCTACTATTATTATTTAAGATGCTTTAGATCTTAGATTAATATATTTTGAAAGATATATACACTATATAAAGTATATTATATATAACAATAAAATGTATAAGGTAAACAAGGTGAAGAAATGCACATTTTAAAGCAAATGAACCTGCAAACAAGACAAATGGCAGTTACCAAGATTTCAGTTCTACAACATAAATATCAGGTTGTTTACTTTTTTTTAAATAGTTTTTTGCTGATAGGCTGAGGTTTTGCATAAACTATTTAAAGGGTTTGTTCACCCAAAACTAAACATTAGCCTGTGTTTTCTCACCCTCGAGGCATCCTAGGTGTATATGACTTTCTTCTTTCAGACGAATCCAATCTGAGTTATTATATTAAAAATTGTCTTGGTGTTTCTGTTCAACAGTCCAAAATCACGTTAAATAAAGTTTGTGCATCCATAATAAAACATGCATCACACAGCTCCAGGCCGTGAATAAAGACCTCCTGTAGCGAATCCATGCGTTTTTGTAAGATAAATATCCATATTTCAAACCTAATGAACACTTTTCTGAATGAAAATTCAGAATGTCCTTGTATCTGTGAAATGTGGAACACAAAGGGTTGTGCTCTGCAGATAAAAGGAAGTACACGTTTTTAAAGAAATAAATGACAGAATTTTCATTTTGGGTAAACTATCCATTTAAAGTCTTTCATCATCAGTTTTAGATTGAACTACTAATGATGCATGAGAGTTTATGCGACACGCTCACTGATTACACTCAGAAACAATAGCTTTCTACTGACAGCCAATGAGATCCACCATAACACAACATTACCATAACAACTAATGGAGCAGAAGAAATGGCACAGCAGTAGAAAAGACTTACAACCCTTGAGAAACCAGAAAGGAAAATGCTGCCTTCATGTGACAAAGCTCTGAGTATATGGTGGACATTTACTGTCTCAAGTCTCCAGAGCTCTTTTCTCGAGCTGTATCGGAGAGACAGAGTCTAACATCCACTGAGGTTAATCCACCTCAGGAACAAAGTCATTGCAGGACATTTAGTGCGTACGATTCAGGATGCGCTCCTGTCAAGCCCCGGGATGATGTTGCTCGTCTTGAATGACAGGACAGACTTTAAGAGGCATAGTCCTTCTGTCTTATGTAAAGATGAGGCTATAAATAGATTCACACTGGCACACAGGGAGTGACACACACACACACACACACACACACACACACACACACACACACACACACACACACACACACACACACACACACTGCTTTCTTCCTCTTTCTCAGACAGCACACAGGTATTTCTTCTCTCTCATAAACACAGGAAACCCTTCCGAATATCATTTTGCTTCAGTTGCTGTGGTCGGGAGCGAGCGTCGTGCTTATGAAGCCTGCCGTGCTTTTCCTCTAGTGTTCCCATGAGTGGGACCACACAGACACGGAGCATGGTCAATAATTTAGTAAGCCCACCGAACTCCATTATACTGCATTTATAATGGATCAACAGCTTACTGGCAAATACTACTCAACACAAAACAACAACTTGGCCTTCCAAACCTGGTCCAGTCCATGCAATATTCGATCATATCATATAGATGACCGAATGATATATCCGCAAATCTGGTGTCCAATTACCTTTTTTAAGCATTAAAGGCACAAATTCCATACTTCTGCTGAGAAAAATGCAATGTAACAAAATGCAGGGTTCCCAAAAGCACTCTTTAATGTGACACAGCATTACATGACATGTTAACATAGAAGAAGAATACAAAAAACAGTGCCGATGGACTGAGAGCATGTTCTGTGTAAACAGAAGTGAACATACTACTGTACTACTGTAATTTCTAATCTTTCGAGCTCATTTTTATATAATTTTCTGTTTATTTGATATTAATATTACATGACAAAACTGTATTGTTAATATTTCATCTTACAAAGTGCTTTATTACTTTATGTACGGTCTTTAAATAAATACTTTACTAAATACTTTAAATAAATATTTTTGAAATGTTGCTTCTCAACATTGAAATACTCGGCTAGTGTTTGCTGTGGCAGTTGCAGCACGCTTCAGAAACCCTCCACCTCCCCAGCTCCACCTGTGTAGATCTACTATGGGGTTATTTACATATATGTTATATGTGCAGCAGCAGTATTTATTACATGCTCACAGCAGCATGTCTGTGGATGATTTGCAGTGGTAATAATAATAATATTTTGTTACATTTATATAGCGCTTTTCTGGGTACTCAAAGCACTTTACATAGAAGGGAGGGGAATCTCCTCATCCACCACCAATGTGCAGCATCCACCTGGATGATGCGACGCAGCCATAGTGCGCCAGAACGACCACCACACACCAGCTACAGGTGGAGAGCAGACAGTGATGAAGCCAATCAGTGTATGTGCTCACCACACACCAGCTACAGGTGGAGAGGAGAGAGAGTCATAGAGCCAATCAAGTGTATGCGCTCACCGCACACCAGCTACAGGTGGAGAGGAGACAGAGTCATAGAGACAATCAAGTGTATGCGCTCACCACACACCAGCTACAGGTGGAGAGGAGACAGAGTCATAGAGACAATCAAGTGTATGCGCTCACCGCACACCAGCTACAGGTGGAGAGGAGAGAGAGAGTCATAGAGACAATCAAGTGTATGCGCTCACCACACACCAGCTACAGGTGGAGAGGAGAGAGAGACATAGAGCCAATCAAGTGTATGCGCTCACCACACACCAGTTACAGGTGGAGAGAAGAGAGAGACATAGAGCCAATCAAGTGTATGCGCTCACCACACACCAGCTACAGGTGGAGAGAGAGTCATAGAGCCAATCAAGTGTACGCGCTCACCACACACCAGCTACAGGTGGAGAGGAGAGAGAGACATAGAGCCAATCAAGTGTATGCGCTCACCACACACCAGCTACAGGTGGAGAGGAGAGAGAGTCATAGAGACAATCAAGTGTATGCGCTCACCACACACCAGCTACAGGTGGAGAGGAGAGAGAGAGTCATAGAGACAATCAAGTGTATGCGCTCACCACACACCAGCTACAGGTGGAGAGGAGAGAGAGTCATAGAGACAATCAAGTGTATGCGCTCACCACACACCAGCTACAGGTGGAGAGGAGAGAGAGTCATAGAGACAATCAAGTGTATGCGCTCACCACACACCAGCTACAGGTGGAGAGGAGAGAGAGTCATAGAGACAATCAAGTGTATGCACTCACCACACACCAGCTACAGGTGGAGAGGAGAGAGAGTCATAGAGACAATCAAGTGTATGCGCTCACCACACACCAGCTACAGGTGGAGAGGAGACAGTGATGAAGCCAATCAGTGTATGGGGATGATTAGGAGGCCATGATGCTCAGAGGCCAGTGGGGAAATTTGGCCAGGATGCCGGCGTTACACCCCTACTCTTTTTCGAAGGACATCCTGGGATTTTTAATGACCAGAGAGAGTCAGGATCTCGATTTAACGCAGGGGTCCCCAAACTACGGCCCGCGGGCCGAATGCGGCCCGCCCCCACATTTGGACTGGCCCTCTGAACAATGCCAGACATATTTTGTCATTTTAATATTTA
>CM049875.1:30100913-30135913 GCA_027474115.1 Schizopygopsis malacanthus | reverse complement strand
ATTCACTCTTGAATGTTTCACCCATGATGCTTAAAAAAATTTAAGTAGTAAATGAAACAAACATTATTGGAGTGCGTTGTACAAGAAAATATTTTCTACTTTCTACTTGATATTTCACATTTCATTCAAAGTTTTACCAACTGCCAGACCTGTCCCCCAATGTCTAGTGTTTCCCTCCCTCTTGTGCCCAAATATGGTCTTTCCAGTTTCCTGTTTTCATTATTAGTTTATTAGTCTCTGTCTGTGTTTTATTACTCCTCACCTGTTTCAGTTCTTCCTCGTTTGATTTCCTAGTGTTATTTAGCCCTGTGTTTCCCTGTCTCCCACTTCCGGTATTGTATGACTACCCCTCGTCCTATGTGTGTGTGTTCCTGCCTGTTCCGTGTGCTCCTGGATATGTAAGAATAAAGAAGACCATTTATGTCAATTCCCTTTGTCTCAGCGCTCCTTCGTCTCCTCGTCTCCGCCACCGTAGGCGAAACGTGACACCTACCAATTATTTGTAATAATTTCAGAAATGTATTCACAATTGAAAACATATTCCCAGTAAATTAAAAAAAAGCATAATTTATTTTAAAAAAAAAAATTGAAACAAAGTAAATCCTACAGAATTTTTTAGTGTTCATAACTAAATGATCTTATAAATATAATAATATTTTTTTTCACCACACAGAGGAATTAAGTTAAAAGTGTCAAATATGGTTTGAAATCAAAAAACACATTTCATTGAATAATTACTGCATAATTACATTCACGGGAAAATTAAATGTTATATATATATTATATATGATATGACGAATAAAATAACCTTGATATATATATATATATAGGTCCTTGAAAAAATAGCAGGTTACCACTTGCTTAACCTTTTTTAACCTACAAATTGACTGGTATATTGACTATAAAAATAGAACATAAAAAATAAAAAATAAATGTTTTTTTATAATAGAGTCGTGTTTTAGTTCTCTCTACATAGAAAATATCTTAACATATTAATACATTTTTCCCCAACCAATAAGTTTTTCTATGCTTCTCATGAAAACATTCCTCAGAAAATAAAACTACTGACATTTCTTTGAAAGAATGCAGAATTTAAGATACAAAATAAACCTCCATGTATCCAATAGTGTCTGCAGTTTCACTTTTCTCATAATGAGCTGCACGCTACACTTTGCAAAGGCATTTCAATTGCTCTTCCCCGGGGAATGAGACGAGCCATCATTAGAATGAACAGAAGCCGACTCTCAGATTGCAAAAAGAAAAGTGTTTTTATCAACTCTGCAAGGCTGTATTCAATCTGATTTGCAAATGCTGCTGGTTGTATGATGTAAGATTTCCATGTAAGCATTCTCGCTTTCTGACTTGGAGGGAAAAGCCAGCGCTCCGGTTCATTACGTGAAAATGAGAATTGTTGGCTTTTACTCTAGATAGAGGTCCATTAGAGGGGCTTCTCTTTCAACGTCCCATAAGGCATGTTATCTGAGACCCGTGGACCAGGCCGTTCCATATCGATGTTCTCTCACAATCTTTGCTACTTTTATATATCACAAAGATGATGGTGTCTGTTATAAAGGCACCACGTAACACAAAACTAACATACTTATATGTCCCTGTTGAAATAAATGAAGAACCACATCAGTCTCCAGCATCTAATTCAACCTAACTCTAGAATCAACGAACCTCTCCTTTCCATTTCCTGCCTGACAACAGCATGAGAGATGAGACCTGAAGAGCATCTCTGTTGCTCAAACAGCACTGCATGGTGTGGAAGCTTGTTTCCCACACTGAATAATAATAACAAAGGTAACTGAGCAGTTTTAATCTCACAATTCTGACTTTTTTATCAGAGTTGTGAGACATAAACTTGCAGTTTGGCTTTTTCTCTCGCAATTGTAAATAACTGAAAATAAGAGATACAGAGATTGTGAGAAAATACCCTAGTTATACCCCATGTATTGTTTTGGACTATAAATGACAATACAAATTGTAGTTTTAAACTTACAACATAAAATATTTGTGTTTTCTCTTTATTATGTCAGGTGGTCTAGACATTTAAGTACTGTATAACACAACTGCTGAAAATTTTGATCGTTTGAAAATTTGTTTTTTTTATTAAGACACTTCTGTTCAGCAATTATGCACCAACTGTCAAAAGTCAGTCATGGTTTTCTCAAAAATGCTAAGCAGCACAACTGTGTTAAACATTGATAATAATCAGAAATGTTTCTTGAGCAGAAAATCAGCATATTAGCAATGATTTCTGAAGATCATGTGACACTGAAGACTGGAATATTGATGCTGACAATTCAGCTTTGATCACAGCAATAAATTACATTTCAAAATATATTCAAATAGGAAATTGTTATTTGAAATTGTAATAATATTTCACAATATTAAGTTTTTATTGCATTTTTGATTAAATAAATGCAGGCTTAGTGAGCATAAGAGTCTTCAATAAATTAAACAATCTTACATATTTCAAACTTCTTATATAAATATTGTTATACATTTTCTGGTGCAATTGTGAACAATTTAAGTGCTTGCTCCTCTGAAACTTCAACAACAGTTTCACACTGCAGGCTTTAATTAAAGGTTTCAGAATGGATACATTTGTTACTGTTGCTTTGACTCAAAGAAATCTATTTTATCAGAAGACTGAGTGTCTTTTTGTTTTCTTTTCATTTGGTGGCAGAGTCTGGAGTCGCAGGGGAATGACACCGATTATTATTTGCATGAGCCCCAAATTCACTCCTCTCTGCTCGTTTCATTTTCGACTCCAGCGAAGGCCCAAAGGCAGAAGCCACCTGTCTGCTGAGATGTGAAGCAAACACCTGCAGATAGCTGGAGCTGCCAGCGCTCTCTCTTATCTTTAGGCAAAGAAAATGGAGCATGAGCGCGCGTGAGAGAGAGAGAGAGAGTCACAGAGAAATGTGGGAATTATCTGCTCAATGCACTGCTCTTTCAAGTCGAGGGATGTAACAATGTTTACAATCCTGTTCTCAAACTCTATTACAATGTCATGATGATCAAACGTATAAATAACTTACATAAGGATAAAAATAACTGATGTGAAACATACAGCAAGAAAAATGAAAACAGCAATTATAGGTTTTCACACTAAAACTCCAAAACAAACCAATATCTGCTCTGACTTGATGCATCCTGCAAGTAACAAAGCTCCAAATATAAGCATTATGCTTACAATTTACAAAATTATTTTGCATTCCACTGACAATTACAGCGATTTATAACAAATAACAATGCATTGCCAGCCAAATGTGTTTTTAATATCAGAGGCCTGAAAATCCTGATTGTTGACAGATTGGAAATCGTCTCGTAATATTCAGCCATAATAATTACATCCAATCATAAATTAAGACATAATAGACCGTTCTTAGCTTCACTATTCTCAGCTTCCAGTTTTGCTGCAGAAGTATCAGCTACATTCGGCTAATGTTGAAAGCTTTCAAAGTTATCATTCCCGATTAATTAGTGGTCAGGAACCTGAAGAGTAGGGCGGAAATGTTGCCATGTTGTTGTTTTTTAACCCTCATGTTGTGTTCCAGTCATTTTGACACAGAGAGGATTTTCTTTTTCACAAACATGCTAGTTATGGTATTAGACTAAAACATACTGACTTTGTTATGCTGTATTATTACCAAATATTGGATTCAATCTTTTTATCATCTTGTTTTTTTTTTCAATTAGCACAGGTTTTGTACTTCTTTTTCAAAGTGATTGATCATAGGCTTCAGTGATGTGAGCTTATGCACCTCAGTTTTTTTTTCAGAGTAAACATTGACAAAATTATTCAAAATAATGTTTTTTTCACTCAAAAACTGAGGTGCATCGGCTCAGATCAACGAGGCCTATGGCCACTCAATTCCAAATATAATGCATGTGATAATTCAACTCATGATGACAGAGTTTTCATTTTGGGTGAACTATTCATTTAGTAGCTCAAATATAAGAGATTTAACCGGTTTTGGCAAACAGCTGCATGCATTTTCAGCTGAATGTTTTGTTCCAGCAGGGTCAGCAGGGTGCTTTTTCCAAAGGAGACAAAAATATAGCTTTGAGAAGGAGTTGGATTGTTTTCAGTTTGATTGACAGCAATGAACCCCACATGTCTGGCGCTAGACTAAAATATCCACCACTGAAGCATGCCAATTTATGCAACACTAACCGTATAAGTCTAAGCAGGCTATACAGGCCTTATGTAAAACACTTTGAGGGAGATTCATTTGCTTCATTGTCTTTGTAAGTGATGTAATGTGCTTCTTAAAAATGAAACAAAGGGAATTAAACTAAGGAAGAGCTGCACAATGACCTGGAAATTAAAGAGGAAGAGGAGAAAAATGTGTCATCATTTACTTACTTTCATGTTGTTCTAGACTTAGGTTGTATATGTTTCCCATATACAACAATTGTAACTCGCTGCTTAACTACTATAATGTGATGCACTGTTGGAGAAATGACATAGCTAGTGAAATTCAGCACTCTTACTAATAAATATTTACTGGCATTTATGGTAACTTTCCATTCCACAAAAAGTTATAGTATAGTGGAGAAGGGTACTTTAGCTTTTTAAAATATTCTTCACATTAAGAAAAAAAAAATGTTCACTGATGTTTTGAGACATCAAGTGTTTGACATCAGTAAGTGTTTGAGAAACTCATCAGAGACTACATCTGTTTCACTGGATCCGCTACAATTTGCATACCGCAGTAACCGTTCCACAGACGATGCTATTGCCTTCACCCTGCACACTGCTCTCTCCCACCTGGAAAATAAGAACACCTATGTGAGGATGCTGTTCGTGGATTATAGTTCAGCATTTAACACCATAGTGCCTGCCACACTGGTTGCGAAGCTCCAGACTCTAGGACTGAACAGATCTCTGTGCAGCTGGATCCTGGACTTCCTGACAGGCAGAAGTCAGGTGGTCAGAATGGGCAACAACACATCATCTCCCCTGATCCTCAACACTGGTGCTCCTCAAGGCTGCGTCCTCAGCCCACTCCTGTACTCCCTGTACACACACGACTGTACAGCTACACACAGCTCCAATGTCATCATCAAATTTGCGACGACACAACGGTGATAGGCCTGATCACCAACAACGATGAGATGGCCTACAGAGAGGACGTGAGTACCCTGACTAAATGGTGTCAGGAGAACCACCTCTCACTCAACATCGACAAGACCAAGGAGCTGGTGGTGGATTACAGGAGACAGAGCAGAGAACACACACCCATCACCATCGACAAGACACCTGTGGAGCGGGGAGCTTTAAGTTCCTCGGCGTTCACATCACCGAGGATCTCACATGGTCTGCTCACACAGATGCAGTGCTGAAGAAGGCACATCAGCGTCTCTTCTTCCTGAGACGGCTGAGGAAGTTTGGAACGAGCCCCAGAACTCACCTCTCAGCATCCAATCATCGACAAGACCAAAGCACCGAGAGGATCATCCAGGATCAAAGACTCCAGCCACCCGTCCCACAGACTGCTGCTCTCTCTGCTGCCCTCAGGGAGACGTCTCTGCAGCATCCGATCCCGCACTAGCCAACTGAGGGACAGCTTTTTCCCTCAGGCTATCAGGCTAATGAACAATCAGAACTAATTCACCCTACATCACACTCCCACTTTACGGTATGCCAGGCACTGCACTTTAACTTTAACACAGTTCAACTGGACTACACGCACACACACTGCACTGAACTTTAACTTTTACACAGTTCAACTGGACTACACACACACACACTGCACAAATACAAAAAAATCTGGTGGTTCTAATGCACATCCATGACACATAGCTTATGTATAATCTGTTGCACCTTCACATATTACTGTGTGTATATATACTGTATGTGTACATAGGGTGTCTAATGTGTATTGATAACTGTAAGTATGTCTAATAGTACACTGTGTGCACTGAGTATATGTATGTGTATTCTGCACATTGTCATCTGTATAAGTCTGTAAGTATGTACTGTCTATAAGTAAATTGTTTCTTCACTGTCTGGAGCACGCTCTCAAGAATTTCACTCACCAAGGCACATGTGCTGTGGTGATGTGTCAATAAAATTGATTTGATTTGATGTTCACCCCCATGAAAGACTCCATGTTGATTGTACTTCATGAAAATGTGTTGTGACATTTAGACATGACAGGACTTTAAGACAGTACAACGCATTGAATGGACTGAGCATCTAGTCCTGATCCTTGTATTCATTCACCAAAAAATAAATGAGAAGAAAATTCATATAGACTACTTTTATGTTATGGTGCTTTTTTGAACTTCACGGGTTCATGGTCATCTATTATTGTATGTCACAAGGTGAAGGTGAAGGTAAACAACAGAGTGTTTAATTCTTTGATTAACTTTTTCATTAAAGGCTGCCTACTCAACTAAATCTCAGGAGTTGATGTCATATAACCACTCAAATTAATAATTGACATTTTGTTGCGTAGATGACATCTGGCAGAAAACCATTACAGCTGCAATATCAACAAACTCACGATAGCTGTAGATTATAAAAAATGTTTTACTCACATGCATGTCATATCATGTGCAGAGTTCAAGTACAACTGGCCCAAAACTCAAAATGTGTTCAAGCAACCAGTGCAGCCAGCAGCCTTTGAAATGCATTCATGTTTGATTGATTTTGAAATAAATAAGGTTTGTGACCTGATGCTGTCTGTGGGTGATACCTAGCAATTTAGCACATTACTATTCACTGCTCTGAAAGAAAACCAGCATTCTGTCTGTGTGTTTACATGTGTTCAAGAGACTTTCTCTACATTAAAACTGTCTGAATATCATTTCGTTTGATGACAAAATATCAGGCAAGTGGCATCTGTGTGCAAATGCTGCCAAGCCATCTTTGCAATGACTTTTAACCAACTGGTATCACCGTTTCCATTGGAAGTATGAAGTCAGTATTTCAGCTATGAACATGATCCACTAACCTTTCACACCCAGAAAGTGTCTGAAAATGTATTGTATTTATTTTGAACAATATATCATTTTTTTCACTCATTTAAGACCTTGTGAAATATTCTACTTAAAAAGTGTGCTTGTGCTAACCTTATTCAACGTACATCTTGCTTGATGTTATCTAGCGACATACAGATTTATTTTAATGTGGCTAATGTCGAAATAACCCTAACTAGATAGGGTCATAACTCAGTAACTGTACACTGACAGTAAACGATATGAGGCCAGATCATTTCAAAACCTATTATATTACAGTAAGTTTTGACAATTCTTGCCTTAACCCTAATATTCAACAGTCATAATATCATAATTTTTAGGCTTTTTTGGGTAAACAAGTGAATCACACATGCATACATTAAGACAAGAGTCAACTAATGAACTGATTTGAAATAAAAGATGTTCTCAGGATAAAAGTATTTTATGGGCAGGTGTTTCATAAACTGTTTTGTGTTTCATTGTTGCTTTACCGTTTAAATATTGCTGTCATTATAAAAGACTAATTAGTGGTATTCCTGTTTTGTGACAACTGACCCCACAACAGCTCAACATGTGTTCACTGAACAAATCTTTTATTCTTAAAGTAATGTTTATAGGTTTTTGTAGCCAAACCTTTAAGATATGTACCAACAAAAATTGACTTTTGCAAATAATTCTGAAATACTCACTGCAAAAAAATGGATTTAAGTCATTTATTTCTATCTTTTGCTGTAGTGTGTCATTAGGAAACATCAGTTTATATTTCCAAAGATAATCCAGTGGGATTTTTGTCTGAAAGCCAGTGCTCTGCACAGAGATCTGATCTAGGGGTCGACCGATTATCGGCGCCGATATTAAGCATTTTACCGATTATCGATATCGGCCATTTTCAAAACATATTTGCCGAAAAAAAAAAATTATAATTATTATTTATTTTTTTTATAATGCAAACAAACATACTATTTACAGGTGACATTATTTATTGGTGACTAAATAATACAGGTGAAACTATTTAATGTTTAAATGCATATTTGGCTCGATGCAGCCTGTCTGGGCTCAACACTGTGAGAGTGAGGCGATCTTCATCTCTGAGAGAATCTCCACCCACCGTTCATCTGATATTAGAGAGTCACGAGTCCGACCAATCAACGCGGAAAACTGAAGGCAGTTCACACCGAAGCACTTGCTAATGGAGTGCCTCAGTATAGCATCAGTTTTTCAAAGGTAAAGCAGCAGCAGACGTTGCTGAAGTTGCAAAAACCAATATAACCTTATGTCCGCGATGCGGAAAATGCGGGCGGAATCGCGGAATGCAGTCATATAATGGAATTTACGTATAACACGGAATTCACGGATGTGTCGAAGTTTGGATGAATTAATCAAAAGTAGGTCAGTACACTTAAATCGACTCGCGCTATGGACTATTCTATAAATATTAAGCCGCAAAAACACTTTAAAATGAATCCTCATGTTCTGCATCTCTGTTAATGAATGAAAACGTGCGGTTTCATTTACTGCACACATACATATGAAGCGCACGTGACGCTCGCAGTGTTTTCAGCATAAATGAGGACATAAATACATGAACAACATCCCCAGAACTTCGGAGAGTACTTCTGAGCATTTGACCGTTTCATTTGAGTAAAAGTGTCATATTATATATACATAGGCTACAGAAACCTAAAAGGTCCTAGCAACCTGTCAAAATATAAGTTCGGTTTACGAATATATCTGTATAGTAATACAACTACAACAATTTTACAACTTTTGTTGAGAATAATCACCAATACGCTATTTCTTCCAGTTTTAATTTTAATAAACCATTTGTTTGCCAAAAATAAAGTCTAACTCTCATTTTTAAAAGTCAATTAAATTAATGTTTTATGCCTTCATTTGCACTGTACTGTAAATTAAAACTCCGGAAATGTTGTGTTATTAACAGTTTTCAGAATTAAAGCATGTTTAAAACATTTAAAGAACGTTTTTTGTCAGAGCTCTTGTTATTATTAATTTTGGCATTAATTTTCATTTTTACACCAGACACGTATATCGGTTCAAAATATCGGTTATCGGTCACTTGTCTGTAATAATCGGTATCGGTATCGGCCCTGAAAAACACATATCGGTCGACCCCTAACTGATCTGATCATCATCAGTCTGTCTGGAACGACACGAAGACACAGAACTAACCGAGACAGACTCAATCCAGATGAACCGTGGCAACGTCTCCAAGATGCTTCAAGAAATCTACCTGCAAAGTTTTAGGCACTTGTGTAAAAATGCTGTAAAATGAGGATGCTGTCAAAAAAATTATGTAATAAATAGATTTTCTTGATCAATTAACTTCTATTACCTAAATTAAATCAACATTTGGTGTGACCATCCTTTGCGTTTAAAGCAGCTTTTGTCCTAGGTGCACTTGAGCAGAGTTTTTCAAGTAGCTTTGCAGGTAGGTTTCTTGAAGCATCTTGGAGACGTTGCCACAGTTCATCTGGATTGAGTCTGTCTCAGTTTAGTTCTGCTGTCTTCGTGTCATTCCAGACAGACTGATGATGATCAGATCAGATCTCTGTGCAGAGCACTGGCTGTTTCAGACAAAAATCTCACTGGATTATTACAGTCAATGGCAAAATTAATGATATTTCTTACTGACACACTACGGCAAAGGATAGAAATAACTGACTTAAATCCATTTTTTTTGCAGGTGAAAATACTAGTCCTATAATAATTTTGCCCACCACTTTGAGTGTGAGTGACAACTTGCCCCGCCCTGGTCTCCCCTACAATTAATCCAGTACATGTTCCTGTGGCTCAGTGGTAAAGCATTGTGTTAGCAGCGCAAAGGTTGTGGGTTTGATTCCCAGTGAACACACATACTGACAAAAAAATGTATAGCTTGAATGCACTGTAAGTCGCTTTGGATAAAAGTGTCTGCTATCATAAAAATGTTTAAAAAAAATATATATATATATATATATATATATATATATATATGAACAACTGATCTCGCATTAAACATAATAAGCTACTGCATGGTCATAGTGTATGTTCAAATTACAATACATTTATTATAACTAAAACCCATTTGTCTTACATAAACATGAATTTGGAGATTGTGAGTAACAAAATGTAATGTTAATGTTTGTGACTTCTGCTAAAGTTCATTAAGAGTGTCTCACCTAAACTCCGGCGCCGTGTTATTCTTCAGACCATAGAACCCGGCGGAGAGCGTCAGCAGCCAGTGCGGCACAAAACTGCCGTGCTCGCACTCTAGATAGGGCGCAGACCACTTGACATGACTTCTGTCCAGAAAATATCCGCCCTGCGCTGCTGGAAACCCTCGACTTCTTGGCCAGCCTCTGGGGTCTCCTTCGGTCCCGAAACTCGTTGTACCAGTCGGACTCAGACGTCCTGTTTTTAAGGCGATGGCGCGCGGTGTTGGACAGATCTTGAAGCACTATGCGCTCATCGCCTCTGCTCGCCTGAAGGAACACCTGCGGACCGGGCGCCTCTGGAGACTCCGTATGAAATGTGACCACCGCCCGGTGGATTTTAGGATTCCCTTCTAACATACTCGTCACCAGCGCGTGGTACCACTGGACATCCCTCCTCAGATGCTGCTCCCTGGAGCGGTTGGACTGCAGGAGCATGTTTAGGAAGTTGGTGGCGTGCGCCATGGTGTCGAGGACGCCGTGGAGGGAGGAGTGCGAGGCGGCGTGAGCTCCACCGCGGAGGCTGCTCAGCTCGTACCGCCGAGAGCAGTTGACATGCTCCAGGGTGGATGAGTCCCCCGTGTGCAGGAAAGCGGTGACCACTCGCGGCAGATCTTCCTCGAGCTTATGCGCCACCGCTGTCCGCTCAGTGCTGGATATGGTCGACTGCTGGTGCATCGTCTCCCCGGTGCTGTAAAGAGGATATTTAGCCTTGATTTCGGGATCTTTGTCGTTTTCAGACCATTCCACGTAGCCATAGTTTGATCCCTTCGCAATTCCCACAAGCAGAAGAAGGTAGACTACGAATGCATCCATGCTTCGACGCCAACGAGGACCGTGAACATTCTCCATTGACATTCACTTCCTAAGCGCGTCCATTCCTCAGCTCAACGTAAACAGACGTGCTTTCTCAAAAGTTACTCAACTCTAATGGTTAAATCAGACACATCTACACACCGACCACGCCACCCACATCTGTGGATCTGACGCGTCGAGCCTCGTAGATCTTGGAGCGACTGTGGCAAATATCTACAGCATCGCTTCTGCCGTGGGTTAGCGTTCACTACTCCCATCAGTAACGAATGCTCGCTCGGAGCTGGCGGGGGGCTGATTGTTTCCAAACGCATCTTTCCCTCGTTACCGTACTGGAGACTTGTGAATGGCCATCGCTCCTGCCAGTCTTGTGCAACTGGGTGGGGTGAAGCGAGACGAGAAACAAGGCATGGTGGTACGGGATGTTCTCATGGGTATATTAAGCAATCATTGTCTATTCTTCTCCTCCACTATCTCACAGAAATTAAATGTTTTGCTTTGTATGCTAAACCTTAGATTATTAGGGTGACATTAAATCTTTTTGAACCTACTCTGTAAAAGATGCACCTGACAAAATGTGGTAAAAATGGTACAGCAAAAACGTGCTAATTGTTAATAGTTTCCTTACAATTTACGATAAATATGATAATACATTTTAAAAGTCAATAAGACATTTACTGTAAAATAGTGTAAAAATGTGTTTTTAAAGAGTGAATTTCATTATAATTGTAAAACAGACTAATAATTAAAACACATTAATTAGAGTCCTTTATTTATCACCTTCTCCCTTGAAAAAGCAGATGAAGCACTAAACAGTCTAAAACAAATAAATGGTTTTGATGTGAGACGACAACAGAGAATGGAAGGTTTTTATTTTTTTTTGTTTTTTTTTTACAGGAGGAAGTCTTACAACAGATTAAAGACTCAATAAATGATTTAAAGTCAAAACTTTGCATGATGCATTTGTTTCCTACAAACATTTAGCTTCTCGCTTCAAAGACTGTTAACTGATGGTCTGAAGTGGTGTGGATTTCTTGTGTATTATTGTGAAGTTTTTATCATCAGTTTGGACTCTCATTCTGACGGCACCCATTCACTGCAGAGGATCCATTGCTGAGCAAGTGATACAATGCTACAATTCTCCAAATTTGTTCCAGAATGTTTGTCTATATTGTGGGATATCAAAAGATACCAAAATATCCCCATGAGGACTGTAAAACCTGAAATCATCTATTGCCAGGACAAGTAAATGATCCGCATGAGGAACATTGCTCATTATTAGTTATTAGGCACTAAAGTTATTAGGCACTAAAAAATGTCTTCATAAAAATATAATTTGCTCAGAATAAAGGCAACAGAAGTCATATATTATTAACTATATAATTATACACTGACCAAAATTATAAACACAACACTTTTGTTTTTGCCCCCATTTTTCATGAGCTGAACTCAAAGATCTAAGACTTTTTCTATGAACACAAAAGGCCTGATTTCTCTAAAATATTGTTCACAAATCTGTCTAAATCTGTGTTAGTGAGCACTTCTCCTTTGCCGAGATAATCCATCCACCTCACAGGTGTGGCATATCAAGATGCTGATTAAACAGCATGATTATTGCACAGGTGTGCCTTAGGCTGGCCACATTAAAAGGCCACTCTAAAATGTGCAGTTTTACTGTATTGGAGGGGGTGTCCGAAAACCAGTCAGTATCTGGTGTGACCACTGACTGCCACCATGGGCCCCTTGATCCACAACGTTGACATCAGCAAACCGCTCACCCACACGACGCCATACACGCTGTCTGCCATTCTGCCCTGTACAGTGAAAACCAGGATTCATCCAAGACCTCTCCAAAGAGCCAGACGCCATCGAATGTGAATTTGCCCACAAGTCAGAGCCCCAGGTCAAGACCCCGATGAGGAAAAGCAAGATGAGTTGTTGAGACGGTTTATGACAGTTTGTGCAGAAATTCTTTGGTTAGCAAACCGATTGTGAGATAAAACTGCACATTTTAGAGTGGCCTTTTATTGTGGCCACCTAAGGTACAGGTGTGATAATCATGCTGTCTAATCACACTGGATGCCAGCAATGTGAGGTTGCCAAAAAAGTGCTCTAATGTTTAGACAGATTTGTGAACAATAAAAGAAATAGGCCTTTTGTGTTCATAGAAAAAGTCTTAGATCTTTGAGTTCACCACTGAAAAATGGGGGCAAAAACAAAAGTGTTGCGTTTCTCATTTTGGCAATGTATATATATATTGTTTATATATATATATATATTGCAAACCGATATATATAAGTTGGCCCAACCTCTAACATTGAAGACAAACCTCTTATGCTAAGAATGAAGCTTTTCTCATATGGTATTTGTACGGTTAAGTTTTTTTTCTACATTTTTGCTATGTACCACCTGGACACCAAATTTGAGCTAAGTACAAATCAGGAGGTTAAGTGAATACCGTTGTGATGTAAAAACTCTGATTTCATCAGATTGGCCGGAGAAAGAATTCATTACTGGTCAATGAACTTGCAGAGCATGAGAGACCCGCTCATTTAAAGTCTGGCGACATCCATTTTGTTAAAAACGCACCTGTACAGAGTGTTTGTCTCAGACACTGTTGATAGCCAGCAAGGAAGTGAGAGCTCCTCGAAGATAGAATGTATATACTTTTGAACAATATTTTCAGAGAAAGTTATGGCCAAACTGTGTGCTTCAATTAAAAACAATCTGATTAAACCTCTAAATATGTATCATTGTATGAGCACGCTCTTGAAAAAGACAAATGATTAAACGATTATAAAAACCATAAATGAAAAAAATGAGGTGGTACATTTTGGTTTATTGTTTCTCATTTTGGCGAAAAAGTAATTGTCTAAAGAAATGTATTGCAAACCAAAATAGAAAAGCACCAATCTACATTACAACAAAGATTAAACAAGATCAACACCAAAAAAGGTTTGTCATCATGTTTTATTACGCAAACCCAATGCTTACAGCATTAGACTTATATTATTTACAAGCATTTTTACTTTTCATGATTTTATTTTTTTCATATGAACAAAATGATTATTGGATCAGATGACACTGCATCACTCATGGGCATGATTCTGTCATTGATATTACTAAATGGGCCCAGGAATACTTCCAGAAACCACTGTTTGTAAACACAATCTGCATCTGCCAACTAAAGCTTTGTCAAGCAAAAAGGAACCCATACGTGAACATGTTCCAGAAGCACCGTCATGTCCTGTGGGCCAAGGCTCATTTAAAATAGACTGTTTCAAAGTGGAAAAGTGTTCTATGGACAAAAGAGTCCAAATTTGACATTCTTGTTGGAAATCACGGACACCGTGTCTTCTGGTCTAAAGAGGAGGGAGACCTTCTAGCGTGTTATCAGTGTTCAGTTCAAAAGCCAGCATCTCTGATGGTATGGGGGAGCATAAATGCATATGGTATGGGCAGCTTGCATGTTTTGGAAGGCACTGTGAATGCTGAAAGGTATATAACGTTTTTAGAGAAACATATGCTCCCCTCCAGACGGCGTGTATTTCAGCAGGACAATGCAAAACCACATAATGCAGCTATTACAACAGCATGGCTTCATAGTAGAAGAGTCCGGGTGCTGAATTTGCCCTGCCTGCAGTCCAGATCTTTCACCATAGAGAACATTTGGCCCATCATTAAACTAAAATATGTCAAAGACGACCACAAACTCTTCAGCAGCTGGAAAACAACATTAGGCAAGAATGGGACCAAATCACCAAAAGTCCAGAAAATCATAACCTCGATGCCCATATGTCTTCAAACTGTTTTGAAAAGAAGAGGAGGTACAACACCATGGTAAACATGCCCCTGTCCCAATATTTTGAGACCTGTAGCAGGCTTTAAATTTGAAATGAGCTTATTTTGTGCATAAAAGTGTAAGATTTCTCAGTTTAAACATTTGTTATGTTATCTATGTTCTGTTGTGAATAAAATATTGGCTCATGTGATTTGAAAGTCTTTTAGTTTTCATTTTATTCAAATAAAAAAAACATCCTAACATTTCTGGCATTCAGGTTGTATATATACACTATATGGCTAAAAGTATTGGGTCACCCCCTTCTTATGACATGTTTTGACTACTTTAGTCATTTCCACGAGTACATGCACTTCTTAATGTTTAAGCAGTATAATGATATTCTAGGGCAAATCCACTTTGTGCATCATTCCTAATAGCATCCACAGTGATTGGACAGGACTCTTTTCTCTCCTCTAACATGACAGTATCTGGTGTGTATAAGACAATGAGAGATAACTGATGATTCAGTCAGTGTGGAAGAACTTGACTGGTCTGCAGCAAGACAAGTCCTAATCTCCAGCTGAACACATAGCTGGTGTGACTTGGTAAATACAGACCTTGATCCATGAAAAATCTTCACTCAAGCACCAATGTAGCTGGTGTACATATGAGGCATACAGTCATTTTCATGACTTCAAAACTGTTAACAGAGGTGGAGAATACAACTTTTTAAGTACTATGACTCTTCTCCTCTCCAAGCTTTGTGGTGAGTGTTGTTGTCCCAGTACTATTATCCATATAAGTGAATGCTACAAGTCATTGCTGTTTGGTTGAGGAGATACCCATACATATACATAAATAGTTTTCGACATATAATTAACATTTTATAAACTGTATGGCCAAAAGTAGGCTTTGTGGACAACCCTCCCTATAATTTACAAGTTCAGCTATCCTAGTAATTTCTGTGAAGGAAATTTTAGCAGTCAAACAATAGAGGATTGAATTAATGAAAGTAAAAAACACCATCAACAGTTGGCTATAATATACCTGATATGATACTATGTTACAGCCTACACCTCATATGTGATGCACATTTTTAAGGAAACAAATGGGCTGTTTTCCATTCATGACTATGTTTGGGGGTTAACTTCAGACACACATGAACTGAACAAGAGCTGGGAGTGCACTGAACACAAACTCACTGCACGTGAGTCCGGAGACACCCGTCATGTACGTCATGGCGAGTGTCGTCATCAGCAGCACTACCGACCAGCACCTGTTGAATATGTTGTTCATTGTTTATATTTAATGCTAAATTCTTCATTCATAAGCAAAAATGGCTTAAATCTCCTTTGTTTTTCCCCCTTTTTCTCTCTGAATTTGACTCCATTGTTTCAACTCTAAGACTTATAAATAACAAAAAGAGTGCCACATTTTTGATGCACTATGACAGCTTTTCTAAAACTACGTAATTTTATTTTTGCACTTCTCTGTACAGATAATGCCAAAATTTGATGTACGGAAATCCAGAATATTTGTTTTTCTGTCTTTATTTTTATGATTGTTCTGAATATATTCATGTCTTTTTTCCCTGTTTTTGTATATTTCTACAATTTTTGCAAAAAAAAAAAAAAAAAAATACCGACTGGCTGCATCCTCATTTGCTCGCATTTATTGGCTGCAAAGAAGATATTATTTTAGAATATTAACATTTATAAATTTGAACATTATTCTTAGTTAAGTGTAAATTGTTGTATTATGCTATTGACTCGCGAATGTAATGCTCGGCTAGCTGAAATAAGCCAGGCTTGATGACGTAGGCAGTCTACACACGAGACCTCCGGAGGATGCAGCCTTCCGTTTGAGAAACGGCCTTACATTCATTCGTGGTCTTCGGGTCAACGAGCTGAAAGAATCCAACATGGCAGAACAGGAACAGGAATGCAAACAAACAGACGCGGATAAAGGAATTGTGGTTTGTGCGCTCGTAAATGCGGACTTTACTTCATTGTAACTTTGTGAGCACACTGTAAAAGTAGCCAACACGCAGTTGCAACTTTTCAACACGTGACAAATACAATGCATGCGTCTCATCTCAACGCAACTGTGCTCCACAGATCCCAGATGACTGGCCCGGTTACCCGCTGGACCTGTTCTCCTTCCCCGAGCATTACTCCGAGGATCTGGAGTGCATCTACATCCCACACGGAGTGATCATGGACAGGTACTGCAAACGAAATATATATAACCCCTTCCTGAAGACGTCCACTGTGCAGACTGACTGCTTATTACAGGTTTACATGAGACTCTAGCTCTCAGACTTTTTGGACCCCACTGCGTAAGAACAATTGTAAATGCCTATTTTATTATATTAATATAAACTGACTTTATTTTGTGCTGTATATTCATATTAGATTTTTAAAACATTTCAGCAAATGCATTTGAGTTTCGACTAGATTATGCTTTTTCGATTTTAAATACTTTTAGCAGCAATATTTAAAACTACGTTCATTTACAGCATAGTGCCTAATTTATACTGAAAACAATGTTTCTTCATGGACTTGTGCTAAAGTCGTTTTGAGATTTACAAAGCAAATTTATGCTAAAATTGTGTGGGAAATGGATATATGTGAGCGATGCAATGAAGTTAATGACAATTAATTTGCATGTGGATTCATTTTGTAATTGCTCTGTAATTATCACTGACTTTGGATAAGCGTTTAAATAACACGCTTGTTGTTTTTAGTCTTGATAACAAGTGAAATGAAAAATCAGCTTTTCAGATGGAATTTCTATCAGAATTTGATACCCATATTAAAAGAAAACTAATAATTATATGACACAAGAGTAAGATGCCACTTTATCATTAGGCATTTCTAGGATTTATCCGTGAATCTTTATTGGTGCCAATACTTGTTCTGTTGGAATAATGTCTTGGTATTGGACAGTTAAAAGATAACTCACAAGAAATGATAGTACATAATATTTTTTGTTGGAAACGTCCCATTAGGATCACTCGGGCGTTGTTCTAATTTATGATGACAAGAAGGATTATTTCATTTTATGTAGATGTTGTGTTTGTTGATTTTTTTCTGAAAAACAACCACTTTTCGGATCACGTGGACAATGTCATTGGGATTTTCCAGGATAGAGAGACTGGCCAGAAATATCATGGATGATCTCGGCGATCATGACATCGTGGTGCTGTGTGTGCTGAAGGGAGGTTATCAGTTCTGCGCTGACCTGGTGGACTGTGTCAAAGTCCTGTGCCGAAACTCCAACAAGACCCTTCCCATGAGGGTGGACTTCATCCGGCTCAAGAGCTACCTGGTGAGCACGCATGAACTTTCTGTCTCTGCTCTTTTGTTCCATAGATGCTGTTTTTCCACTATCCTCAGAGTTTGAATGTAAAGCAAACTGAAAATGATTTTCCTAAGCGTTTTATGTGCTAAAACAGCATGAAACCGCTTCGATCATGTGATCAATCACAAGCTTCTCATGCACTTGGACTCAAATATTTTCTTTTATAAATGCCACTTTGTTTGTGATTTTCTCAGCATGCCTTCATCAGACACACAAGCAAAACCAAGCCAGCCAAGATTATAATGAATCACGGCTTTCAGTTTAAGTTGCATGTAAATTGCTAGAGTAAAATGGTATATCAAGTAAATATATTAATTTAATATATGTGAAGTCTAAGAAAAAAAGACACACAAGCAAAACCAAGCCGGTGAGTTAGCCAAGACTGTTGTTGAACTGTATTGTATGTATTCAACAGAGGGCGTCTGAATATTATCAGTGTTTATAACCAGTGAGATGTACACGATTCTCATTTTTTTTCATTTATTGTTTTCTGTGTAAACCTGAATTAAAATTGATGGAAGCAGGGATAGAGCCAATATACAGGTAGAATGTGAGATTTTGAGAGTTTAAGTTCAAAAGACCTAATTCTGGGGTATGTTACTGAAAAATGTCTGTAAAGTATTTTTTAAAGCCTCACAGACAGAAGAGTAAAATGGAGAGCTTTTATTATTTATATCAAGTAAATATATTTGTTTAATTGTTCTGTGGAAGCAGGGATATTATCCAAAATCACAGACAGAAGAAAATATAAAGCAATAAAAAATCTTCAAAATGATAGCTAAGATTGTTCTGTGGAAAAAATTTCCTTTTTAGGCTATCAAAATTAAATTCAGGTAGAGTATGAGATTTACTAAGTTCTTATTGGAAACGGCTTTGCTGGGGTAGTGGAATAATCTATTAGTTAATTCGTTTATTAGTTATTGAAGTTCAATAAATGAATTATCGCTTTTCCTGTGATGAACATTTACCGCAACGAAATACCGGAGGCATCTTTGTGGCCTGACCGCAGTTTCTGTGGTGGTGAGTTTGTTCGGACCTTGCGGTGCTAATGAGACTGTTGTTGATCCGAAAAACCGAGTGTTGGCTGTAGGTCTGCCGCCTTGTATGTATGACAGCGGAACGTTGAGGGAGAGGAGAGAAGTCGAGATGTATGATTGATTGGTGAATTAACGTGTTTTGTTATTGTAGAGGACCAATAACGCGTCATACACGGAAGACATTTAGAAATTTATATTTGTCATGATTTTTTTTCTCTGTATCTCAGCATCCGTTGAGATTGTGAAGTCTTGATTTCCATTTCAGCTCTGAGGGTGTGTTTTTTTTTTTTTAGCTCTGCTGACATTTTCAACTAAAGCCTATGTTTGTTGAGGTGAATCTAGGATAACTGTCATTTATTGTACACTAAATCACTTTGTCTGGAAAGCATCCACTTCATTTAATAATAGCAGTTCTGACACTAACTTGATCTGACTCTTTTATAGTAAATATCACGTCTTTCCAGACACATTGGTCCCAGTAAATATATACTAAATGTTGTTTTTTTCTTTCCATTTTGATTTTTTTCTTTTAATGAAACCGTGAATATAATACTAGTAATATTTGACTTCTGTTTTCAACCTTGTTTTCACACCAGAATGACCAGTCGACTCAAGTTCTTCACATAGAAGGAGCAGAGAACCTGTCTGTGCTGAGTGGAAAGGTAAAGAAATCTTCTCTTGAAACAGATGCAAATAATGTCACTATGCAAAGAAAAAAGAGAGATAAATCTAATATTTTTTTAATGTGACTTAGACATGTTTTTTTAGATTCACCTTTTGAATTTGATTTAAATTAACTAGGCAAAGTGTGTTAGTTAGGAGCACTGTGAGAGTTTTTGAAAGGTAAATGCTTAAAGGTGGGGTAAGCGATTTCTGGCCAATGTTGATATTTGAAATCACCAAAACAAACATACCCTATTTTGATAGACAAAATACTAAAGAAGTCATTATAATCATATGCTGTGTACACTGGATGCTGCGCGGCGCCAAAATACTAAAGAAGTCATTATAATCAGTGACTGTGTACACTGGAGGACAAAAACTAAAGAAGTCATTATAATCAGTATGCTGTTACACTGTGCGCGGCGCGACAAAAACAAAGCAAAAGCGGCGCCAAAAATAAAGAAGTCATTATACAGTGACTGTGTCTGCGCGGCGCGACAAAATACTAAAGAACATTATAATGGATGCTGCGCGGCGCGACAAAATACTAAAGAAGTCATTATAATCAGTGATGCTGTGACAAAATACTAAAGAAGTCATTATAATCAGGATGCTGTCTACACTGGATGCGGCGGCACGACAAAATACTAAAGAAGTCATTATAGTGATGCTGTCTACACATGCTGCGCGGCGCGACAAAATACTAAAGAAGTCATTATAATCAGTGATGCTGTGTACACTGGATGCTGCGCGGCACGACAAAATACTAAAGAAGTCATTATAATCAGTGATGCTGTGTACACTGGATGCTGCGCGGCGCGACAAAATACTAAAGAAGTCATTATAATCAGTGATGCTGTGTACACTGGATGTCATTATAATCTGCTGTGCTGGATGCTGCGCGGCGCGACAAAATACTAAAGAAGTCATTATAATCAGTGATGCTGTGTACACTGGATGCTGCGCGGTGCGACAATCCCCCGACAGAAAACTGCTGCCGCGTTCGGTTTATGACGTACTGACACATGTCAAATGATTTTCAGCGTTCGCTTTATCGCGTCCAGTGTAGGCAGGCTTTAGCTGTTGCAGCACGTCTGGTGTAGACACGATGTTACTCACCTATCGAGAAGAAACAAAGCAACCTCGGCGTCCGATCGCAGGCCTTCTGCTCCTTGAGTTCTCTCCAGCGCTGGAAATCTGATCCGATATTTATACGGGTCCTACTTCTGGCCTTATCATTCCGCAGATGTTTTCCTCTTTTGTTTTTTATCCACCATCTCTATCTTTCTATCGCTCGACTGTTCACTGAACGCTCTCTCCTCCACATCATGAGCAGACACGCCCCTTACTGCTGATTGGCTACAAGTTTATTTTAGTACTCGGCCCCGACTCAGTTTTCTAAAACGTTTTTAAAAAATTACATCCCTCACCTTTAAAGTTGACTCATCAGTTTCTGTGGAATACGCAGTTTTCCAGTTCAAAGGTTCACAAGCAAGACATGCAAAAGACACACATTGACACAAACCAATGCTCACACATGCATTTAATAGCATTCTATTCACACTCATCATTTCTGTAGACATGTCTATTTACTACTTTTTTTTATTTGACTCAAACTATAATATAGTCACAATGACGAAGCAAAACAAGTAAAAGAAATGCAAAATGTTAAAGATGAAATGTTAAAAAATCATGGTGATGACTAATATAAATATGCAGCCTATTTTCGTTTCCTCTATTCTTCACAAATATTATCATGTCATTTTACAACTTTCCCTTCATTAAAACCTTTTTATAATAATGATATTATTTTGTCGATGTAATTGTATTTAATGGTTCCTATATATTTTTTCTCGAAATTCTTAAATTTTATTATAAATTATAATTATAATGGATTTTAAATCCAATCATTAATTGAACTATTTCCCCTTCAGCTCCTGGTGAAATGCAGTGCTTCTGAATATGTGTGAGAGGTTAGAGTTCGTCAAGGGTTTATGATGTCTAGTTCTTCATTAAGAGGATTGATCTGCTCAGTTGCTCAGGTAATGGGATTTCCCAGCAGAGCTCAGGATTGTGATACAGACACGCTTCTTTACAGCACCTTTTATCTCTTTATTCCCCGCTGAAGATGAACAACACCCCTCTGTTTTTAACATGGGAATTGCATGCTGGGAAACAGAGTCCATAAAGCGGTGCAGTTTTTCAGTTTGTTTAATGGTATTCACACAATAATGAAAACAGGACACATTTTAGCCCAAAAGAGATTATATTCAAAATATTTAAACACAATTTCTCATTAGTGCAGTGCATCCAGATGATTTACTTCAAAGTTGTTTTTGTAATTCCTGTTATTGCCAGAGCTGATTCTCATTACTGTAATTCAGTTTTGTCCTTTTCCCACCATTATACTGACCTAGTCTGATTACTGTGCATTGTTGTTGCTCGTCTATGTGAGTTATTGTTATAGTAAGTATTCTGTGAATATTGTAATGTTGATTTATCCCGAGCATTCTGCGTCTCATCTTCTGTGTCTCTTCACATGTCCTGAAGAACGTCCTGATTGTGGAGGTACGTCTGCTGTCTGTCTGGATAAACTCACTCTCAGTCACTTTAATATCCTTTCAAATAAATAAAGGCCTTTCAGAAGCTATATAGCAGATTATTTTTGATATGCTTGAATATTTCAGAGGTCAGTCAATCATGTACCATTTTGTGCCTCTGTTCTATTCAAGCAAAAAAGCGGCATTCATTTCATGTGACTTTGGGGTCGTTTTTAGTCTTAATTGACATTTTTGCTAGCTTGCCGCTTTTAATGATGCCATACATGCCCTACATTTTCTTTTGTACATTTGTTTTCAATGCATTTGATCTTATTTGTTCACAGTCTGATACAGCTACAAAAGTGCAAAAGTACAACATTAAAATGTCTGCAAAAATAGGGGCCTACATTTAAATCAATCATATTTGCATGTGTAAATATTTTCTAATATAATACTGTTCAAACATGTGCATTATTACTTATTTTATTTATTTTTTGTTAAAAGAAATGGTAACACTTTAGTAAAGGGGTTCTCACCATTAACTAGTTGCTTATTAGCTTGACCGTTATTAACATGTTGGCTGTTTATTAGTACTTATAAAGCACATATTGCGCATGACCATATTCTTCATCCCTAATCCAACCCAATACCTAAACTACAACTACCGCACTAACTATTAATAAGCAGCCAATTAGGAGTTTGGGGCAAAAGTTGTAGTTAATGGTTTGTTAACAACAGGAATTGAACCTTAAAATAAAGTGTAACCAAAGATATAATACTTTTATTCAACAAGGATGCATTAAATTGATCCAAAGTGACAGTAAAGACTTTGTTACAAAGGATTTTTATTTCAAATAAATGCAGTTCTTTTGAATTTTCATTTTTTTTTTATATATTATATATTTTAGCAGCAAAATTATTTTCAACAATAATATAATACGAATTGTGAAATCTCACTATTCTATTTTTAGTTAAAAAAATGCAACAAGGGTGAGCAAGAGACTTCAAAAAACATTTTTTTTTTTTATTTACAGAGCCCAAAGTTTTCTATAATAATATAATAGTTTTGATATTATATCAATGAATTAAAGTTGTTTGTGATTTATGGATTATGATGATTATCTTATGGAGTACAGTAATATCTGATAAGACATATAACAGTGAACACACACGTTTTATTGTTTATTTTATGCCTTTGCGACGTGATGATTTCATGCGATGCCAAGATGGCTGGAGTCCTGTTAAGTGTGCTTCTCAAGCTGACGGTGAGGGACCGGCTTCATCTCCGTGTCTTTCCTCCCTCAGGCCATCGTGGACACTGGAAAGACCATGAAGACTCTGCTGGATCACGTTGAAGCCTTCAGGCCCAAGATGATCAAAGTAGCTGGGTGAGTCCCCAGACGGATGATAGACCAGTACAGGCCTGAGCGCTGCGTTTGTGGAGTCCGCCTTCTTTAGCCAGTCAGTGCAGCAGTGTGTGTGAATGTTTTCTGAAGAAAGCTTGCACACAAGTGTTTATGGGGGGCTCGTTTTGTGTCTGTCACAGTTTGCTGGTGAAGCAGGTGCCCAGTGGGACAGGATATCTGCCAGACTGTAAGTGATGATCTAATGCAAATGTATGTGCATAATATTGTACCAAATATAATGGATAATATACTTTTAACTCTATAAAGCTGTTACTCTTAGAGACTTTTAGTATAATTGTATAATTGTAAAAATGTCCACCTTCAGCTTGTGGTTCATGTGTTTTTTTGCTGTGAAATCTTTACTAATTGTAAAGTAAACATAATAACCTTTTATATTGTTAGTATATTTCAGGACGAAAACTTACTGGACTGAAGCATTTGCTTGAATATCCATATATCATTTTTTAGAAAATAATGTTAAAATGCAAGTATCAAATATGATCCATCAGGCTTTCGAGGAACATTTATTTGTTCATCTCTCAGTTGTCATTTTATTGCATGACATAATATATTTTTTGCTAATAAAAACTATACTGATTTGATCATATCCTCTTACTAAGACATTTTATTAGGAGATATAGAGTGACAGCTGATATTGAAGGGGTCATATGATGCGATTTCAAGTTTTGCTTTCTCTTTGGAGTGTTACAAGCTGTTCCTGTATAGATGAGATCCCTGAAGTTGCAAAGACTAAAGTCTCAAAACCAAAGATATATTATTTATAAAAGTTAAGACTCTGTCGTGCCCCCCTAAAACGGCTCATTTAGACACGCCCCCACATGTCTACATCACGATGTGGAAATATTTGCATAATGCAGCCCAAATGTTCATGTAAAGAAAGAAGGCGTGGTTTCAGTAACGCAGTAGTGTTGATGCAGTCATGACATGGAGACGCTGTGTGTTTCTAGGCGAAAACAAAGGCACTTTATTTGGCCTCCGAAAGTAGATGCATTTAGGAATCATTGATTACTTACAACAGAATAGCAACATATTTTATGGACAACAGTTTCGTGAACCTAGGAGACGAGGTCATTCTGACTCTACTATGACCATCTGGCACTTATTTTTGTTATTAGTTTAAGTATTTGCTATTGACTGTTTAAATTTTGTGCGTCTTGTGCGGAATGTGTGTGTGTGTGTGTGTGTTTTGAGAGAGAGAGAGAGAGAGAGCGAGAGAGCGTCGTGTGTGTGTGTGAGAGAGAGAGAGAGTCACAGCTGCAGCATCGTTCGTGTGTGTGTGCGTGCGTGCGTGTGTGTGTGTGTGTGTGTGTGTGTGTGTGTGTGTGTGTGTGTGTGTGTGTGTGTGTGTGAGAGAGAGAGTGTCACAGCGCAGCATCGTGTGTGTGTGTGTGTGTGTGTGTGTGTGTGTGAGAGAGAGAGAGTGTCACAGCGCAGCGTCGTGTGTGTGAGAGAGAGAGAGAGAGAGAGAGTCACAGCTGCAGCATCGTGTGTGTGTGTGTGTGTGTGTGTGTGTGTGTGTGTGTGTGTGTGTGTGTGTGTGTGTGTGAGAGAGAGAGTGTGTCACAGCGCAGCATCGTGTGTGTGTCTGAGAGAGAGAGTCTGTCACACGACTCTGTTCCCCTCTCGGGCTTGAACTGATGGTAAAACGAAGGACATTAATAACTTTCTTTACTATAATTTTGAAAGCTAAAGTTCCAGATTATGGAAAGGGGCGTTATATTTTCAATGTGGCTTGTGGTGTTCGGCCAATCACAATGCACTGGGCCAGTTGGCCAATCAGAGCAGACTGCGCTTGTCGGAAGGAGGGGCTTTGTAGAATACGAAGCAGAGGCGGGGCATAGAGGACCTACAATAATGTACAGTATTTGAATAATTTGTTTTTTGAACAATAAAACATGTCACCATATTCTGTTACACCAAATACACAAAATAATGATCTTTAAAAAAAGCATTGTATGACCCCTTTAATATGCAGTTTATATAAGTATTTTGCCATACTGTTATAAAATCTTATTGATTTACATTACAGTCAGAAATTCATCTTACTTTTTTGTCCATATAATTATCAACAACTGCTCAAAACTGCATATTTTTGAAACAGCCTGATGTATCAAATATGATATTCAACACGTGCAAACCTTTTTATGTTGTCTTTTAAACTTTTTCAATAGACTGTTCCATTTCAAAAAATATTTTATCTACTATTATTTCATATGTCAGGCTTTACAGGGTTAAGAGCTTTGTTGTCTGATTTTTCCCTCAAAAACATTAGCCTGAAACATCAAGACGCCCCAAACACAGATTAACATTTCCATTTCATTCACATGTGATATTTGTTCCAGATGTTGGATTTGAGATCCCCAATCGTTTTGTGGTCGGCTATGCCCTGGATTACAACGAATACTTCAGAGATCTCAATGTAAGAGCCTGTTTATCAACATTTAAACTGTGACTGAAATTGACATCTTGATAGATTAATTCAGTCTGTAAAAGTGTACTCAAATGTTTATCACTCCTGTCAAAGAGCTTTATGAAGTTTCATGTGAGAATATCCCAGACGAAGGACTCGCCCCGTGTGTCTACATATTCCACAGTCTGGCCGTGACAACTGGTGTGAGCTCAGCTGCTCGAGAAACATGTGCAGAACTTCTCTTTGAAGCAGAAGCGAGTTTGTTTGCTAATACTGCAGTGACGTATTACTGAGCCCAGCCTGTAATGTCTACCCAAAGCGTGAAATGACAGACAGCATTAGCACTGCGAGAATTAGGGAGGAAAAGTCTCTCGCAGCTGCACGGTTGTCCATTTGGAGGCCTGGTTGCTAGGGGTAAGTGAGCTGATGTGAAAAATGACACCCACTTCAGAGAATGCCACGGGCCGTTCAACTCAATTATCCAGCAATCTAGGATCCATCTCTCACATGCATACATCATACACCCTAGCCCCGCTCTGAAATCTAGTGAGCTGCCGACAGCATTTTCAGGCATCATAGCAACACTCACGACATGATGTCTTGTAAGCACGATGTAGTTTTAAAGTAAATCCAGTAATATTATGAAATATCATTGCAATTAACAATAACTGTAAATCGTTTTAATGTATTTTAAATTATTATCTATTTTGTGATGTTATGCTGAATTTTCAGCATCATTACTCCAGTAATCAGTGTCACGTGATCCATCAAAAAATCATTCTAATATGCTGCTCAAAAACATTTTTGATCATGATCAATAGTTGTGTGTAATATTTTGTGTGGAAAAGGATGTATTTTTCAGGTTTCTTTAATAAATGGAACGTTCAAAAGAACAGTTTTTAATTAAAATAGATTGTTTTGATCAATTTTAATGCATCCTTGATAATAAAATAATTAATGTCCTTTTTTTTTTTTTATACATACGGTAAAATACATACCTGGCATGCAATAAAATGCACAAATATATATATAAAAAATAGGCCCCATGAATATTAAAATATAGATTATCATTAAAAAGGGTATTTTTATTCAGGAAAAACAATCTTACTGACTGCAAACTTTAAAAGGTAGTGTAATTCAATTATAAAAATAAGTACATTTTAAAATAATCAAAATAAAACACTTGGTGAAGAAGAAAAATATTTTATTAATACAATTGTATTTGATTAAATACATGTGATTTGGTCATTAAATGGCAACAGATGTGTTAAATTAAGGAAGAATTTCTCAGGGGGAATTTCAAGTAAATATTTTAGGCCAAAGGGGTTCAGTTGACAAAAAAGTCTGGAAATCTCATATCAATACCCAAAAGTACTGATAAAGTTCAGTCTAATTAAAATTGTAGACTGTTTTACAAATTGGTGTTTTTTTATGCGTGTTAATGAATTGCGTTCATTAGTATGGCTTACGGCCATACCACCCATGGTGCCGATCTGGTCTGATCTCGGAAGCTAAGCAGGGTCGGGCCTGGTTTGTAGACCGCCTGAGAATACAAGGTGCTGTACGCTTGACTCGGAGAGGGGATGGGTGCCCCTGAGTCAATAAATAAGCCCACTGAAAGACATGATCCCCTACGAGCGAATCGGTTAAGGGATTAAATAAAAAATAAAAAATTAATTGTATTGTTAGCTTAGCAACATGCTAACACCAAACTCTACTGAAATAGTAGTAGTAGCCCTTTATTGTCACTAGTACAAGTACCAGCGAAATTAGCCATCAACCAAGAGGGAAGGATCTTCATGTGACGAGTGCTTTTTGTGAGACATAATTGATGTCTGTAGAGTGGGTTTTTACTTTGTCTTTCAGTTTGGAAATCAGCTTCCCCTGATAACCAAGCCTGCTTTGTTAATGGATTTCTGTTTTCATCTAGCTATCTTTGTACATTTCTGCACTCGTGATGTGCTTAGCATGCAGTGGTTCTCTTGAGAGCTTACTACGATCTCTCTCTCTCTCACACTCTCTCTCTCTCTCTCGCTCTCTCTCTCTCTCTCGCTCTCTCTCTCTCTCTCTCTCGCTCTCTCTCTCTCTCTCGCTCTCTCTCTCTCTCTCGCTCTCTCTCTCTCTCACACTCTCTCTCTCTCTCTCTCTCTCTCTCTCTCTCTCTCTCTCTCTCTCTCTCTCTCTCTCTCTCACACTCTCTCTCGCTCTCTCTCTCTCTCTCTCTCTCTCTCTCACACTCTCTCTCTCTCTCACTCTCTCTCACACTCTCTCTCGCTCTCTCTCTCTCTCTCTCTCTCTCTCTCACACTCTCTCTCTCTCTCTCACTCTCTCTCACACACTCTCTCACACTCTCTCTCTCTCTCTCGCTCTCTCTCTCTCTCTCACACTCTCTCTCTCTCTCTCTCTCTCTCTCTCTCTCTCTCTCTCTCTCTCTCTCTCAGCACATCTGTGTGATCAGTGACAGAGGGAAACAGAAATACAAGATCTGAAGAAGATGATCTCACTCATATATGAGCGTCTGAAGGCTGACTGGAGGATGGAAGACGTCCGTGGATCTCACACAATGTGTTATCAAACACCTTTATCTAAAAGAGATCTCCTGTTCTCCTCCTCGTGTTCGATATGGACCGGTTTCACTGGTTAGAAATGAAGTACTGGGTTACAACTTCACTCATGTACCCTATGCATGCAGTAGTAAGCAGAAATAGCATACTAACTACTACTCTCACTGTAATATATATGTTAGTATGCTATTTAGACATTAAATTGTTGACCAGATGTTTTATAGAATTAGTTTATTTAGAACGTGATGAATGAAAACAGAATTAACATTTTTGAGTGAACTGTTCACTCAAGTGTGTCTCATTTTAACAAGTGGCCATCATAATAGGGTGTTGTTACAATGCAAATATGAATTGTGTTCCGTTCAGTAATGGAAAGCTGTTACCTTTATACTGTTAATTAATAATACACTGATTATTCACCAGCAGAAGCTATAATATGTGAACTACAGCTTAAGAAACTGTTGGCAAACTTTTGTTGAAGTTTACATTTATGTGAATTGTATACATTTGATCATATTTCCATGTAACGACATTAAAATTTTATGCATTTGTGTTCATCACTTATGTCATTATCCACTTTTCTGTTTTGAGCAATAGATATGAGAGCCTGCTTGTTTGGTCATGGATGACTTTCTGTGGTATTGTTACCTGTTCACACACTCACACACACACACACACACACACACACACACAATGGGATGAAGTGGAACAGAGTTTGCCTGGGTGTGTGTTATGTAAGCGGGTCTGTTGTTCATTGTTTTCTCTGCCCAGCCTCTTCTGCTCGTGTTCAGTGCAGGTAAATTACATGGCGTGTTTCTGTCGGATATATTGTCCAGTTTCAGGTGTATCTGCGGTGCAAGCACCCTTAAGTCATGCACAACAGGTATGAACGTAATATCAGGTTCATATTTGTGACGGTGCTCTTTGGAAAACTCTGGTGTTGGCTTGACAAAGCATTGCTTGATCTTAAAAGGCCTTGAAGTAAGCTTGTGTAGACCTTGCGTCATTTGAATGCTTTAACTCTTGACCCGGAAAAGATACAAGATTTTTTTTTTAAATTCATAGTTTTTATTAAAGGAATGAAACTTTGTAAAAAAAAAAAAAATAAATCCCAGATTTCTGTTTTTTTTTTTTTAAGTTACACGTTTCGTATTTCAGTTCATTTTGTACCCAAGTATGTATGGAGTACCAACAGGTGTTAAAAATATGTTTAGTAAAATTAACTCTAAAGTTATATATATTTAGTCGTTTCTCCATGTCTCACTCACTTTCTGAACAAAATGTTGTTGATAAATATGAAATGTATGCATATTGCAGCATGAAAAATTCATGAGATTTTATGAGAATAAAATGTATTTATTTGAAAACGTTTCAGAGCAATAAATGTTGTTTTGATGTTTTATTACAAATAAATATGTAGCGTTCATACATGTGTACTGTTTTTGTTCAATCATGAGTTATAATGCAAAGGAATTTAATTAAATTACATTAGCTCTAATGTGTTTAATACTGGTAATTCTAAGATGATATGTCCTTTTAAATTTCATACAATTCAATTCAATATTCAAATGACATTCCTGATCAATGTTGAGAAAAATATGTATGAATTTTACAGCATAAGCTTTAGGTCTTTTCAGGTTGAATTTTCAAAATTCTAATTCTAAAATTCAATTTTTCAAGACAAAGGGGAAATGCAGAAATAACATGGTGCTTTATGGTAACATTCAAACCTTTGAATTTTGCACATTCTCTATTTAATAAGAAGTTGCTGATCAGATACAACATGGATTTAATAATAACAAAAAAAGCATTTTATAAAATAACTGCAGGGTTTGATGGGTGTAGCTTGAAAGTTTGTTACAGTCAAAGAAGTAGTTGCGTACATAAAATTGCAGAAATTACTGCTTTACCAAAAAGATTCACAAATATGTAGAAAAAGATGAGAACAGCTTTTGTCTTCATTCTGGTGTGTGTGGAACTGGGGCTCTATTTGACTCGTTTAGCAGTGCGTGTGCGTGTGTGTGTGTGTGCATGTGCGTGTGTGTGTGTGTGTGCGTGTGTGTGTGTGTGTGTGTGTGTGTGTGTGTGTGTATGTGTGTGTGTGTGTGTGTGTGTGTGTGTGCGCGCTTGCGTGTGTGTGTGCGTGCGTGAGTGTGTGGAGACCGTTTTATCCTGGACTTTGGGATTGTCATAAGTGATTAGTGTTTGCATTCTGATGTTCATGGTCCTGTTAAATGACTTGATATGTTTTTGGCCATTAAGGCCCCTCATTAGACCTAATGACTCCCACTGGACTGCTGTCCATGTCATTACGGATTTCCACTGTGTTTAACAGATGGCAACAGACTTTATGGGGTGAAGGCATCCTTTGACTTGTCAAAACCAAAATCATTCAAATGCATGAAATGAAGTCATTAATGAAGCCTATCATAGCTTCTTCGTTGCTCGGGGCTCTAGAGGCCATTCGTATAAGTGCTTTGACTGAGATGCATTAAGTGCATTCCTGTCAAAATTAGTTGTTTACTGGTACTATTGTTCATACTTTGAATTAAGTATTTAAACAAAATCCTAAATGCTTTTAATTTCTGTTTGATCTGCACACAAACAATATATTCATAAATGCAACCAACTTTATAAATCAAAGTGCATCTTAAATTCAAGTGAACAGTGTGAACATGCTATTCAATATTGTAATTATCACAATATGCACATTTGCTAATACAATAATATTAATGCATGGTGTGTTTTTCTATTAATCTTTACATTTAAATAAACAATGTGTTATTTTATTACGAGTATATAAGAGTGCACAAGGTTTGTCTGCAGTTGGCGTCTGCATAAGAACACTTTCACAAAGGTGTTTGCCTTTATAAATCCTGATTGGTTCCTTAATTTGAATGTGTAATTAAGGAGCGAATCTGATTGTTTTATAAATGAGGCACCAGATTTCTAATTTAGTTTAGAACTTAGTATTAAAAAGACCAGGATTTATGATATGAAGGGACAAAAATCAACTTGATTGAAGGCCATGAGACAAAAGTAAAAGTTGCATTATATCCAACTATATTATATTAAAATGTATTACATAAATTTTTCTATTATAAATATTTTATAATATTTTTTATCAAATTTACATCGTTTTTTTACATTTCAATGTGAAAATAAAACCAAAAATTAGAAATGAACATATGTTTTAATTACTTTATTTTCACTCTTGTGATATGCAGGGCAGGCCCGGTTCTTGGTGGGCGGACAGATATCCTGGGTGGGCAATTGTTGTTGGGGGGGGGGTTGGGTTGTGGTGGTAGTAGATAGATAGATATATTTTTTTATAATATTTATATCATACAGTATTTTTACACTTTGGTATCTACTCTGGATAGATAGATAGATTGATAGATATTTTTTATAACATTTATATTATACAGTCTTTTTACACTTTGGTATCTACTCCAGATAGATAGATAGATAGATAGATAGACAGATAGATAGATAGATAGATAGATAGATAGATAGATAGATAGATAGATAGATAGATAGATAGATAGATAGATAGATAGATAGATAGATAGATAGATAGATAGATAGATAGATAGATAGATAGATAGATAGATAGATAGATAGATAGATAGATAGATAGATAGATAGATAGATAGATAGATAGATAGATAGATAGATAGATAGATAGATAGATAGATAGATAGACAGATAGATAGATAGATAGATAGATAGATAGATAGATAGATAGATAGATAGATAGATAGATAGATAGATAGATAGATAGATAGATAGATAGATAGATAGATAGATAGATAGATAGATAGATAGATAGATAGATAGATAGATAGATAGATAGATAGATAGATAGGAGTCGGACGTGTTTCTGAAGCGGGAGCTGGGGAAGTTGGAGTTTGTGAAGCAACAGAAGCCACACCATGGTCACTGCTGCTGGAGCCACTAGGCTTCTTTATAGGCACCAAAAATCTATGCATTGCATTTACACGCAAATACTATGACTTTTTAACGCTCTTTATCGCTTGCGAGACTCAGCGTCTGCTTCTCCTTGACTGTCACTGAAGCCGCCCGCTTCGTGAGTGTAAACCGCGCTGTTGCTTTCAGCCAATCAAAATACTGCAATTTTACTGGTGTTATTTTGTGATTGGTCGGGGCATTCTACAGCCCTTACTCGAACTTCTCAACACAGAGCCCGCCTCAGATTGCTTTTAATCAATACACAAATCGTAAAAATGAGTCACGCTGTCTTTACCTACATTCTGATTGGGTGGGCAAGACAGACCACCCCTGCCTAGAGCCGGCCCTGGTGATATGGCATATTGGGCCTTTTGTTTGGCAAATTTAAATTACATTTCTTCAGAACATTTGCCACAGACTGACACATCCGGTTGATTTTGGAACAGATGCATCTGTGTTTTTGAACTCTGTTAGTTTGAAAGCATATAATGGACAGATCACTTTAATAGCTTACACATAATACTAATTTCAATTCAGCTTATCGTGATTCTCTTTGCCCTATAACGATTTATTTCAACATCGAAGTGTCTACCCCTGAAGACTTTGCACACTTTGCTCTCATGCAGACTTCTTTTGGCCCTGAGCTTCATACCATGTATCTCTCACATCCTTTACCCCATAGATTTACTACAGTATCAAACAATGCTTTTATCTGTTATGTGACCATGAGGAACTAGCTAAAGCTATAATAAGAATTAAAGCCCAGCACCTACTTTGTGTCCAGTCTCCACCCAAATTAAAGTACACTCCCACCATCTGTAAAGTTGGTTTCAAGGATGTGAGTCATGGCATATTTTGTACTCAAGTTTCCTGTTACAGGGGTGTAGAAGTGGTGCATTTCTGTAATGTGTCATTTCTGGCCTCTAATTAAAGATAGACAGTGTATTGTGTATTTGACTGGCTCTGCTGGAGGTTGGAGGATTCTCTGTCTAGACTGGATACTTCAGGAAATGACAAAAGTATTTAATATTGCCTCATTGAATGTCTGATAGCTATGCGGAGAGACGAACAGGCAAAAGAACAGGCCAGAACTCAACAAACAGACTGTAAATATGTATTTTCCTTCAGTCTAAAATCACTCACCAACCTTGATGTGCAAATGTATCTAACACCTCCTATGATGATGTAAACCAGCAAACTTCCTCGCGTATGTACAAGTACACTGAAAAAGAATTGTACATTAGTAACATATAACCAGCATTCATTTTAAAATATATACCACTTATATAGATGATTTACTGCTCAAATAACACACTTTACAGTAGCAATATAGCAATCATACCTCAGAAGTATTAGGCTTGTAAGCTATTGTAGTCTTTATTACACTATAACTAGCAAGTATTACCAGCTATAATAAATTAAACACTCATTCATTTGAAATAGTTTTGCAGTTTATAATAATTGTAATTGTGTATATAATTTGCCAAGATATCAAACATGCTTATTTAAATAGAGTAAAAAAAGCATAGTGGCTTGACTGGCTAGATATATACACAGTACAGACTGACTTACTGGAGTACATTTGACAAGAAAATACTATTTTAGTCTTTCTGCTTCAAAATGTCATGTTTAATCATATGTGTTTCTTTATAATTAATAGTAATTTTGATTCATATACTACCATTCAAAAAAATTGGGCTCTGTAAAAAAAATGTTTTTACTATTTTGGAAATAAATATTTTATGCTCATCTGCTACAATTGATCAAAAGTACAGCAAAAGCAGTAATATTGTGAAATGCTGTAACTAAATAATAAAGATAACTTATTTCGGCATCCAATTACTTCAGTCTATACTCCATGCTGATTTTCAGCTCAAGAAACATTTATTATTATTATCGATGTTGCAAATAGCTGTGCTGCTTTATATTTTTGTCCAAAAAATATATTTTTTCAGGATTCTTTGAAAAGTAGAAAGTTCAAAAGAGCCGAGTTTGTTTAAAATAGTATTTTCATAACAATATTAAAGTCTTTGCTGACACTTTTGATCTATTTAATGCATAATTTCTGATAAAATATATATATTTTTTTCAATAAAAATGATACAAATCTTGTATCGCTGAGGAGATTTGTGCAATTACTTTTGTAAGCAGCCAGACTTATGATTTGTGTGTTTCAAACAATAACATGGACAATTCAAATTGGCCTCATATACAAGGACCAGATTATCATACAGACTTGG